>ML786679.1:620925-647849 GCA_009831015.1 Picea engelmannii
AGCCTATCATGTCGTTATATGGCATGAGCCTCAACCTCGTAGCTATCTTATGTAGCTCTGATTGTGCTATGTATTTGAGCTTTGTCTCTTGAGTCTTAGTCCCTTCATCGTCTGACTCTTCTGGACAGTTGTTCAACTCGTATTGTAGGATATCACAGACTTACGTCCAAGTTTTTATGGTCTCCACAACTCTTGGTGATGTGTCCGAGAGGACATCTGTGTTTTGGCTTGAGATATCACCAGTCCCTTTGCCCATTTTTCGTGGAGCCATGATAGTGGTAAATGCAAAAACTGTGTTACTTGTCACAGAAAATGCACAAGACTTATTATCTCACTAAGCTTGCTCTGTGAAAAACGTGAATGTAATTCGGAATGAAAATATCTTCTCCGCCTTAAGTGCACTAATTTGCGTATACCTTCACTGACAATGTGTTTACTTCTCTTAATGAAAATATTCGGGCGATGATACAAGATCTTATTTGAAATCATTTGCCCTAGATCGATTATTAATGACATTAATGGTTAGTTTTTTGTGATTGGGAAAAGCATAGATGAAATTTGAATTTACCCAATCTACGACTCAATGAAAACTTAATACGAGATAAGAGCGTTTAATTCATTAATAAATATCGTTTAACCTGTTAATTAATCATGTTTAACCTTAAATCTTTTTGGGTCCTCGGACCTCGGGTTATCCTATAATAGTTCAAGGTACTATCTCTGAAATGCGAAATCGCGATGTGATTAATTAATTTTAATCATGTTTAACCATTTTAATTAATCATGATTAATCTCAAATATTTCAGGTTTTCGGACCTCGGGATATTGCAAGTCCCTCGATTCAGGATCCCCAAAATGAAAAATCATGATATGATTAATTAATTGTTAATCATTTTGAATCCTTATTAACCCAACTTAATGTTTAAGATATTTCGGGAGTTCAGGTTTCAGGAATTAGGGATACGATAGATGGTGAAGACCCGATTCCCGAAATAGAGAAACTATTATTCAATTTTCTAATTGGGTTTTAGTTTCTTCTTAAGTATTCATCCTTTCATTCGTTTGGTTAATTAACTTTATTTAAAGTTCCGACAGGTCAACTTTTTGGAAGGGTACGTTAGGTATTAGCTAGTATACGTGTACCGTGACTTTGGAGTTGCTATATGTTGAAATTCCTGTAGCGCGAAACTTTGAAACCCAAAATTTCAAATATAGTCTTTAGTGATTTGACTCTTTAATGTGTAGGCGGCTCCATAACTTTTAAGAGATTAGGATCATTTGATTAGGTGGAAAAATTAATCAACGGTAAGAAACAAACACGTGTTGTTTTTATTTAAACGAGAATGAAATCTATTTAAAATCTAAAGTTTAGAAATATATATATGTTCCAACATAGGCTCCATCTAGGGATCACATCTCCCTGCAAGACGTAGAAGAACAGTAGGCCAAGTGCCTTTATTGGGTAAATGGAGTCATTATTGCATTTTCGTGGAACACTTTTAGAAAAGGATCAAACAGAGACAAGAGTTTCAACTGTAACTTAGAAAACCTTCAAAACACATCAAATCATGACTTTCAGTTAGGCTATTTGAAATTCCTCTTTCTTAAAACTATATTCGGATTTTCTTAAGATAATCAAAACAACCTTAACCCATCTATCAGACACTGTTCAATCTTGTTTGTATCAAGGAAAAATGATTTTAATGATTTAGTTAGGGAGTCCTGTGTCAGCTTAGAATGTAAATCTTGTCGGAAAGATAACTAACTACCAGAGTACATTAGAATACATGTATAACAACCTTGCAGATATCATAGACATTGCTTCACTGCCAGTGAGCATGTTCAGTACCCCGGTGAAGTTATCTAATTCCCTCATTGAATTTCCTTTCACCACTTCAATTAGTCATTTTGCATTTAAATTATGAGATGAGGGCAATCATTTAATGAATTTCCTTTCATCATCTCTTTTTGGACTAGATGGGGGCAATCATTTAATGAATTTCCTTTCACCATCTCTCTTATATTTCTTTTTATAAAGATGAGGTGGGGGAAATCAATTTATATGTAATATACTAGAGATGATATTTTTTTATAATTTAGCAACAGAGGTCTGTCAACTCACTTTGATTACTCTGGGTTAATCCTCTTCCAACCTTAAAAACACCTTCTCTTACAAGGAAGTTCTCATGGGGAGATTTTACTTTCCAGGGACTTGCCTTGAGTGAAACTAATCAGTTTGAATCTGTTAAAAAGGCTAAAGTAGTCAGGATTAACCTAGACATACTTTCTTTCAGTTAAATTGAGAGGGGTGTATAAATTTTCGCCTAACATTATTTTAAGACATGTTTCTGAGTTTTCAGAGGTAAAGCGAAATCTTCTCTCTGTGAAGACCAAAAAAGGGGAAAAAGAGAATCAAAGGAAAAATAAGGCTTTGGGATGGGCAGGATGAAACAATAAGAATATTCAAAAGTTTTGTTGCGAAGAAGGTCTATCTCAGAAAAGCCTTTTTTTATTTTTATTTTTTAGTGATTCTCGTATTCTTTTAAGATCTTTTATTCGTATTTTATTTTCATTTCATTTTTTATTTTGATATTTTAATTTTATTAAAATCAGAGAAGACTTTTAGGATTAATCTATAATTCTTATATTCCTCTCATTGTTAATCAGGTGACAATCTTTATATGCACAAGAATTCCTTCATATTTAGCTAAATCTCTTTGAAAATTTTAACTTGGTTCAGTAGGTTAGAAACATCATACCTCGAATTTTATGTATATTTTCAACTAAGCAAACCACTTATTTATCACCTGTTTTGAGAGAATATCAATGTTCTGAAATGTGTTTCTGATACCTCCTTATCTCTCAACTATCAGCGAGCATTCTTCATAAAGATAAACACGAGAAATGTCAGAAAATTCTCGAAAAAGAAATAGTAGATGTTACTTATTTTTGATATTTTTGCTTTTTGTGAAATCAACAGACCTGGCCGTATTTACAGTGAAAGTGGAAACTTACCAAAGAAATGAAAATTTTGAATCAAAACAAGGAAATCAAACCGGTATATACAGTGAGAGTTTGGAAATATGTTTATTGCATAAAGTGCTTCAGGTAAGACCCGTTGATGGGGGCATTAAGGACTTGATCGTCAAGGTTCTCCAACAAGAACAAATTCTTTGCTTCAAAAGCTATGACCTTGAAAGGTCCACACTAGATATGATCAAATTTTCCATGTTTGTCGGCATCCTCCTTCCTAGGATCCCATTTCAAAACAAGGTCGTCGGGAAGGAACTCCCTATATTTAGCATTTTTATCAAATAGGGATTTCATATTATCTTGGTATTTCTGGAGTTTCTCATCCACCTCAGCCCTATTCTGATGCACTTCTATTAACTAGTTGATTCTTCGGGTGATATCATTAGGTTATTTGTTTGAATATTTCCAGATCTTCATTACTGGAAGAGCCAGGTTTATGGGTAGTACCGCGTCATTCCTGTACACCATTTGGAAAAGGGACATTCCGATCGATTTCCTAGTGCCTATCCAATTCACCCACAAAGCGTATTTCAGATGAGCATGCCATGCTTTCATATTTTTGGTTAGCACCTTTTTGATTCTGGTGATTAAGATCTTATTTGATGATTCAACTAATCCATTTCCCTAAGGATAGTAAGTTTTGGAATGTCCCAGTACAATATTGTACTTTTGAAAAAAACTAACTATCGCCATGGATTTGAATGCTTGGGAATTATTTGTAACTATCTTCCGAGGACAACCAAATCTAGATAAAATGTTTTCCTGTAAGAAATTTATCGCCACTGAGTTTGTAGTGTTCCTGGTTGGAATGGACTCAACCCATTTAGTGAAATAATCTGTAGCAGTCAAGATCCATTTATGTTGTGCGCTTGAATGTGGATGAATTTCTCCAATAAAATGCTGACCCCACTATTGAAATGGAGTTACTGTCTTGACTGGGGTTAAGGGTAGTGCAGGGAGCTTTTGTTTACCTGAGAATAATTGATAGGGATTACAGGCTATGAATTTAGCATTCACATCTGTAAATAACTTCGGCCAATAATATCCATCTCTTAGGATATTATAAGCCGTCTCCCTCCATGTGTGGTGTCCTCCACACACCCCTTCATGAAACTCATTTATGACGTTCTTTGTTTCATATTTTGTTAGGCATCTCAATAAAAATCCCAATGGGTCTTTCCAATACAACTGGCTATCAATGATACAATATTTTACTGCATGAAGCTTCAATTTTCTTTCCTTGGAGGGAGTCATATCACTCGGGCACTTCAGAGTCAAGAGATATGAAACTATGTCTCTATAAGGTAGAGGAAGAAATTTTTTCTTGAATCTCGATTGCAGGTATAGTGACATCAAATTCGTCTATGTCTGGAAAACCTTCGTAAGCTTGCAAATGATTTATCCCAAGTGCTTTGAAATTTGATTTGGATAATAGCTTATCCGGGCCTTGACCTTTGACAAGTTTTGTTGGTTTGACCTCAATATAAAATTCCTGGATATTGGAAATCCATTGGCCTCTCCTACCATCACTATCAGGTTGAACCAATATATCTTTAATGGAACTGGTATGTACATACGCAATTACTTTAGAATGTAGCACGTAGGTCCTGAAAGATTTTAGGGCTTTCACCATTGCATATGCTTTCTTTTACAGTATGCCATATTTCAACTCTGCGTCTCTAAGGCTTTTGCTGAAGAATTCTATCAGTTTCTCGAACCCTTCCTCGTTCTTCTGTAGGAGTACAACTGCAATCGTATGTTCAGATGCAAATGAGAAGATCCATAATTGTTTCATGTAATTAGGATTGACCAACATAGGTGATTCCCCTATAACTTTCTTGATATGTTCGAAGGAAGCTTTAGCTTCAACTGTCCATTTGACCTCGCTGTCCTTTTTTAGCATATCTGTAATCAACTTTACAATTTCAGCAAAGTTCAGAATAAATATTCTTAAAAAGTTTATTTTTCCTAAAAAAGATCAGACTTCCTTTCTATTCCTAGGAATATTTATTGTATCTATAGCTTCAACCATTTTCAGGTCGATTTTAATTCCATCTCTATATACTATATGGCCCAAGAGTTTACCTTCCTGCATTACAAAATGAGATTTCTTGGGGTTCAGAGACAAACCAAATTTTCAACATTTCTTGAACATTTGTTTGAGGTGTATTAAGTGCTCTGCATTAGATTTAGAAAACACGGTTAAATCATCAAGATAAATGACAAAAAAATTATCTCTTTCACCGATGAAGGTGATGTCCATTACTCGTAGGAAAGTGGCTCCTGCGTTCATTAGACTGAATGGAATTTTTTCATACATGAAAGTACCCCATGGGGTAGTGAATGCGATTTTTTATTTATCATCCTCGTGGACTGCAATTTGGTTATAACCTGACAAGCCATCAATCATAGACATTCTATTATCTCCGACCACTTTTTCCAAAACATGATCCATTTTAGGTAGTGAATAATTATCTTTGAGGGATGATCTATTTAAGTTTTTGAAATCCATGCAAAGTCTGATTTCACCATTTTTATTCATGACTGGAACTAATTTGGCTACCCACTCAGAATACCTGAGTGGGACAATGATCTTTGAATCTAGGAGTTTCTTTACCTCCCTTTATATCACAGGAAACAATATAGGATTTATTTGTCTAAGCTTTTGTCTGAAAGATTTGAAACCTTGATTTAAAGGTATTTTATGTTTGATAACAGTGGTATCATAAGTTCTCAATTCGTCATAAGACCAAGTGAAGACATACTTGTATTGCTTGAGTAGATCTGTATATTTTATTTTCATTTTAGGTGGAAGGTATTCATATATCTTTACCATCTTAGGAGTTTCCTTGGTACCTATATTACAATATTCAACTTCTTCAGGTTGAGGCTGCAAAATAGACTTCAGGGGAATATCATCATGATCAAATAATCTTTCTAGAGGAATAAAAAATTTAGGGATCTGATTGTTTTTTAGTACCAACATGCAGTGATTAACGATTTTATCCTGGAACTCCTGAGGATCTTCACCTTCCTGCATGACCCAAACAGGGTCATTCTTATTTTCCTGAAACTTTAGGGATCTGATTGTTTTTTAGTACCAACATGTGGTGATTAGCGATTTTATCTTGGAACTCCTGAGGATATTCACCTTCCTACATGACACAAACATGGTCATTCTGATTTTCCTGATCAATATGTGTTTCGAAAAATTCATCAACCATTTCTAAAAATTGTTTGATTTGTTCATCGTCTTCAAATACCTGCCAGTGTTGAACATTATTCGGTATTGAATGTCGATATCTCATTTCTATGTGATATTTTAGCTTCAAAACCGTAGGTTACATGAAAGTCGCAACCACTTTCGCTAGGGAGGTCGCTTGTTGATTTTCTTCCCTGGGAATATGATGAATATTGAATGATGAGAAAAAGTTTTCAATCAGATCCTAGTCGCAGTTCCTTTATGAGCTTAACCTTGGATGCTTGGCCTGATACTATTGCCTAATCTATTTTACAATCAATTCTGCATCACCATAAACTATCATATTTTCAATTTTCAACTTTCTGGCAACCTCTAATCATAAGACAAGAGCCTCGTATTCACATACGTTATTAGTATATTCAATGTCCCATTACAATATATATGAGAAAAGAATAATGAATTCATCACTGGGTGCCACAAACAATACTCGAGCTCCTCCTCCTTCCCACGATGAAGCACCATCAAAATACATCTTCCAAACTCCTACACTATTTGCATTTTTATTTGTTTTTTCTATTTTTTGTTTTTCTTCTTCTGTACAAATTTATTCTGTTCATTCATCTAAACTATCATCAATTGATAATATACAGTTCCCTAAATCTTGATCAACGACATATACTAGATAGTTATTTGGGTTTTTTGTGTCGCTTACAATATATTCCAATCTTGTCTCCCTGTACAGATGGGTGAACTATCCGCCAAAGATCAGGATCATGGCATAAGTCATATCTAGTTGCAACGATCCTCCGAGTTTAGCACCCCAAGACCTGGACAACAAAATACTATACTTTGTAGGAACATCATCAAAAAATACATCCATGAGAGTACTTTTCACAGGGATCTGTGCAAGATTAACTACTAAATCTTTAATCATGCCGAGTCACTTAAATTTTCTTGAATCGAAAGAATACAAGTCTCGGTAGGGTTTAGTAACCTCGAGGCTGAGTTTTTCCATAATGGATTTGGGAATTAAGTTGTGTGAGGCTCTAGAATCCAACATACAGTTATGTAGCAAGTGATCATGCACAGTCAGAGTGATATAAAAAGGAGCGATAGGATCTTTGGCATTTTCGATATGCGGACCAAACATTATAGTAGGATTATCATCTTGCAAATTAATAGAATCTGCATGAATTTTAGTATCCGAGAAGTTAATCAACTTGGTGATTTGTTTTCTGTACATCGTATTTTTTTCCAGTTCAACCAGAGGTACTGGAATTTTAATTTTATTGATTTCACTTTCCAGATTGAAATTTCCAATTGTCTTTTCGGCTTCCCTGGATGGTATCTCTGTGTCTCTTTTTCACGTTCTATTGGTTTGTGATGCCTTTGTTTTGACCGTCTTCATCTTGGTATCTTGCGTCTCAACTGTCTTTGTTTTGGCCGTTATATTTTCAGTGGATGGTTGAGAGGTCTCATTCTTTTTACTTCTCGACAAAATTTTCTTCGGTGGATTAGTTGTAGAAATTTTATCTCTAGGCCTTAACTTATATTTTTGTTGGAGCTCGACCATTATAGAGTCGACGATTCCTTCATAATTGAAGTCCCCCATATTATTTATACTTACCTTGTCTTCAAACAATGTTTCTTGATCTAAATACCTTTCATGATCCTGTCTGGTCAGGTGAGGTTCTTGGTCATTATCACTGAGGTTTCCTATATCTTCATCAAATTGCTCAAAATATTGTGTATCATCACTTTGCATAAAGTTTTCTATTTTGAAAGGAGCTTTGATTTTATGATCCTCATTTTTTACTGGTCTCTGCTGTATCTGTGGATTCAGATTCTTTTTGAAGTCTCTCCTAGCAAAAGGATCAGCCTTAGCCTAGTCTAATTCCATTATGGAGATCTTGTTTGATAATTGTTTTATTATTTTGGCCATATCATCCATTTTGGCCTTAGCAGACTTCCTAGATCCAGAAGTTACAGCTTGCTCCCTGAAGCGCTTAGTGTCTTTGTTTCCTGTTTCGACCTTCACTTTCAGTTTACCAGATTCCATCATGTTTGCTTCAATTTTGATGGCGTCGTCTTGCATTCTGATGAGATCAACATATCTCCTTTCTCTTAAAAGCAGGGAAAAGTCTGGCTCGAAAGCTCCCGTGAAAGTTACTTTAGCTACAGGCTGTGAGGGTTTAAATTCTGCCAGAATTTTGTGATAAAGTTTATTAAACCTTTGGATGAACTCTAAGACTAAATTTGAATTATTTTTCCTCAAAGGCCCAAATTCTGCCAGGTAATACAAGTGGTCTTTTCTCTCTCCCCACTGCATTAAGAAGGCGGTTTCCAGTGCATCATAAGATGCTATAGATCCCACTGGAAGCCCTCGAAACCAAAGTCTTACTTGGCCTTCAAAGGTTTGCACCAAAAGTATCGAATAAACATCCTCATGCTCGATGTAGAGGATATCAACAAATTGGTCGAAAAAATTTATGTGTTCTGTGGTTGTTAAGTATCCTTCTCCTGTGAAATTTGGTAGGTTTTTCATGTAGTTTTCAGGTAAATCGTGAAGGGGAATCAGGAGGACTAAAGGAGCATACATAACAACTACTTTGATAAAAATTCTAGGAGGTGGGGGTGGTCCGTGACCACCTCCTCCTCTCCCTCTAGAACCAATTCCTCCTCCTCCACCACCTCTGACACCACCTCCTTTGGCTGCAACCATTGATAATCTAGGGGAGGAAACTTGCAGATTGTAGAGAGGATTTTCAAAAACTTGTAGGGAAATTTTGGCTACCTCGAGATGAATCGAAAGAGGTTATGGGAATGAACTGTCAGGAGATAGAAAATCTTAAAAGGGGGGAAAAGGGAAACAAGGGCTAGGTTCTTCTGATTTGCAAGATATATAAACGGGAGAACCAACTAGAGTTGAATCATAGTGTAAGATGTATTCTTTAAATCTTCTGGGAATTGGAACCTTTATTTCGGGGACCAACGGGATATCAATAAGAGTAGGTATTGAGACAAGTCTTCTACCTTTACTAGAAAAAGGGTCAATCGAATTAGTCTCTACTTTTACCTCAGGTAGAGCTAACTCGGGGTTTATGATTTCAGTTTCGGGTTTATCAGTTGATGTTTCTCCAGAATGGATTTGGGTGGAATCTTCTCATGGAGTTAGTTGTTCAAGTGGAACCTTTGCATTATATTGTGTAGTTTTGGGTTGATAAACCTTACTTGTATATGCAATAGTTTGCTTGAGGTATCCCTTTGGTTTTAATAATTTTTCAGGATTAGATAGAGGCGTAGTTTACTGATCATCTGGATTTTTCTTAGTATTCTTTCTACCGAATGCCGTTTTTTCTAAAGTGGATTCACCAAGTGAAAAATAAAAATTAGCCTGATAAATGTATTCAATATTTGTTCACTATCAAAGAGAGAAACTTACCATGTCGTTCTCCTGGGGGAAAATAACTTTGTTTCTCTGTCCCTGGCAACGACGCCAAAAATATGCTGTTCCTGAGATTACACTCAAGGCTTAGAAGCGTAATGTAAAGGCATCATAAATATAAAGTTTGATTTTAAGAAGTGATTTTTCTTCCGATAGTTATATAAGATTTAATTCCTCAAATGAAAATAAAAACAAAACAGTAAAAAGGCCGTAATTTGTCATTCGAGTCGATTTATGAAATCATGTGAGGTGAGGGAAACTTACAAAATTGTTAAACAAAACAAGGCATCAATGTATAGATGAATCTTATCTTGTTCAGAGTAGAAGAAAATAAATCATGCACTCTTTAAATGATATAAGATTTAGTTATCCAAGTAGCTTACATGTCTTGTATTTACTGGAAACAAATATAGAGGAAAAACTGCTTGCTTAACAAACAAATGGTTTGGTGTGATTACGGTAGTTGTGCTAATAAATTATAAACACTCACTTATCAAAGAGACATTTAAAGAAACAAGAAATATGGAGTACAAAGAAGAAACATAACTCAGACTGCACAAAGATTAGAATCTTTGTCTCCGCTTGTATTAATTCTCACAAAAGAAGATTTTCTCCTAATTACATTCGGTAAGAAGTATCCCTTGTTCAATCTTTGAAATATGTATTTATACAAAAGGTTCTCAACCCTAAGTGATTGGACTTCTCCTTATTTCCAATAGAGTAAAATTACAAAATGTAAAATATGAAACGATTCATTTGCATCTCCCTTGTCTCTTCTCTATGCTGGCGAAGACATTTTTCCTTCTTGTTCTCCATTTGAGAAACACCATGTCTTCTAATCATGATCTGTACAAATGATGTGTACAGTTTATATCACTGGTTCCTAAAATGCTGCCTATTCCCTGCACAACACATTTGACACACATGTCCATGAATTGTACCACCAATCTGGATGGCTCGGTTAAGTTGTTTACCTCAAAAATATATAATTTATTTTCTAAGTGAGGCAGTATATCTTCCATTCTCTTTTCTTTTGAAGATATAGACTATAGATGTAGACTGGGATTTACTAGCCATCTATCTATCTGAGCAATATCAATCTATTTTAATTGCAAGATTTCAACCTGAGCCTCTTCCATGTTTGTCTTGATATTAAGTTGATGATTTTCTATATAAACTTGTCCCAAGACTTCAAAAATGTTATCTTTTCCAAGGTCTAATGACTCTTTGTCAAGTGAATGAATTTTTTTTTCACAATCCTTCTTCACTTCCTTAGCCATTCTTTTACTGTAAGCTATGTTAGTCTCCCAGGTATTCAATATAATATCGCCTCTAGTTTGTTACGAAGAAGACAATATGGAGACCCTAGATACTCCTTCTCTTGTGGACGCCACAAACGCTTCTTGGAAAGTTTCCCGAGAAATAATAGCCTCTCTCTCCTTTAAAAAAATGTTATTTAAGGATTGGTCGATCACCTGAACATGGTTTGGGACAGCTTCTAACTTAGTGAAAAGTCTTTGCTATGTTGATCCCAACCTCTCACGCACCTCCGATGCCTTTACTTGGAAAAATCTCATATCTACAACTTTATTTTCAGTCGATTTTATTCTGGCTTGTAGTTGTTTTACCAACTCTCCCCGCTGAAAGGCCCATTCTCTACTTGCCTGTGCGTTCTTGTGCATTTTTTTGAGATTGGATTTGAGCTGCTGGATTTCCTGTGTATAAAAAAATCTAATCTGCTTGAAGCTCTTGTTCATCTCACTCCTAACATTATTATTGACAATATTTACTTGACTTTGCAATTGTCTTATCGATAGATCCTTTCGTTTCAATCGTTCTTTTAAGTTTCCAACTTAAAATTAGTTTGTCGTAGCAAAATCTCCCAACGGTCCTACCACATCTGTAGCGAAATCTTCCTCTTCCAAGGCCTGTCCATAAAATAGTACCTTGTTTCTTTTGACTATCACATCTTCCCTCTAGTGCATTTATCTCTTTACTACAACCCTTCTTTTCTTTCTGAAAAACAAATCATAAGGAGGCATCTCTTCAGCCGAAATATGTGTAAGATCCTCTATGAACACTACCTTGACAATTGAGTTTCCTCTGGTGAACTGTAAAGGCATGATAGATTGGATAGGGCTGCCAATCTCAGTGAATAGATGTTTCCCAACCATGTCAGTAGCTGATTTTCCTGGCTTGGATAGTGACTCTTTCTGAGTCAAAACCTCAGTCTTCTCCCAACTTTCTTGAGCATCTTGTCCACTGGAGTTATTTATTTCTAAACTCTGGACCTCAATTTCCTGTGTAGTTGGGGGTGTAGGGACTTCTCCCTGCAAGACCTTCAGAAGGCTATTTCTCCTATGCCTTTGGAAATTACAGAATGGGACCAATTGGTCTGGAGCTAGGGTTTGGACTTGGCTAAAAAATTCTTGATAGGATGTTGCTCCTCAGAATATATCATCATGAGCATAATCTTCATGCTCGTACCTTTTCAAGTTACAAGAGGGCATGTGGTTTCCCACGAACTTCTAGGGATCATGTTTCTTCAACTCAATATTAACGAGCTTAATTTATTCCAGGGCCATGACCTCTACTTTAGAATGGCCGAAATCTGATAGTGAAAACATACCTATTTGCAAGGGAAAAGTAGGCCATACCTTTTTCTGCAGGGATTTTATCTCTTTACTAATTCTTCCCAGTAGAGTTTGTCGCGCTACTTCTCTGCACACCAATTGGTCTGGTAGAAACTTGGGCAAGGCATGTGGAGGAACCGAGAAACCAAAAACCCCGATATAGGAAAAATGATCTTCAATATACCAGTTTGCTATCTTCTCCAAGTTGGCCACTACTCTGTCAAAAATCCTGGGAGGTGGGCACCCATATATGGCAATATGCATTGGCACCAACACATAATTTCAGATTTCATAAAATAAAACTTTCTCTTTATCTTCCCATATCCTCGAATGATAAATATGTATTACCTCAACATTGTCTGAAGTCCAACTCCATCCCATTAAAGGAAAAGTTGTCATAAAACAAATGGAATCTATAAGGTATGCCAACATATAAAATTGGGGAGGTCGTCCTTTGGCTTTCAACATTTGATATTCGGTGATTTCCTTGGCCAAACTGTTTGATAGCATTTTGGTCCAATTGAATGAAAAACCCTATGCAACTTCGTGCATGATCGGTACCCATGATAACAGGAAGTGGGCGGATTTTTCTCTCCTAAAAATTATACATGTCATCATGGCCACATACAACATATGCGAGTCTAATGATGTGATGGCGTATACGCCATGGGTGTCCACTCTAAATTTCTCGAGCCATGCCCACCAATCTTTGATCAAATCAGGGTAGTTCTTCACGCCTTCTGGGCATTATTCTTCCTATTTTTTTTTAAGAAATCAACATTATAACTGTGTTTGAATGTTGGGGACAATTTGTACATCACATGTACATGTTCTGGGTGGAAATATCCAACAACTGCTTTCTACGCATTGTAGATGGTCTTGGTAGTGACATCAATGTTTTCCAAGGCCCAGGCTATCATGTCATTGTATGGCAAGAGCCTCAGCCTCGTAGCTATCTTATGTAGCTCTGATTATGCTATGTATTTGAGATTTGTATTCTAAGTCTTGGTCCCTTCATCGTCTGACTCTTCTGGAAAATTGTTCAGCTCGTATTGTAGGATATCACATACCTGCGTCCAAGTTTTTATGGTCTCCACAACTCTTGGTGATGTGTCCGAGAGGACATCTGTGTTTTGTCTTGAGCTCTCACCGGTCCCTTTACCCATTTTTCATAAAGTCATGATAGTAGTAAACACAACACTGTGTTACATGTCACAGAAAATGCACAAGAATTATTATCTCACTAAGCTCGCTCTGTGAAAACCGCAAATGTAATTCATAATGAAAATATATTCTCTGCCTTAAGTGGATCAATTTGCGTATACCTTCACTGACAATGTGTTTACTTCCCTTAATGAAAATATTTGGGCGATGATACATGATCTTATTTGAAATCATTTTCCCTAGATATGCTATTAATTCCATTAATGGTTAGTTTTTTGTGATCGGGAAAATCATAGATGAAATTTGAATTTACCTGATCTACAACTCGACGAAAACTTAATACGAGATAAGAGATTTTAATTTGTTAATAAATCTGTTTAACCTGTTAATTAATCATGTTTAACCTTAAATATTTTTGGGTCCTCAAACCTCGGGTTATCCTATAGCAGTTCAAGGTACGATCTCCAAAACGCGAAATCTCGATGTGATTAATTAATTTAATCATGTTTAACCCTTTTAATTAATCGTGATTAACCTCAAATATTTATGGGTTTCAGACCTCGGGATATTGCAAGTCCCTCGAGGCACGATCCCCAAAATGCGAAATCGTGATATGATTAATTAATCATTAATCATTTTGAATCCTTATTTAACCCAACTTAATGTTTAAGATATTTCGGGAGTTCGGGTCTCGGGAATTAGGGATACGATAGATGGCGAAGACCCAATTCCCAAAATAGTGAAACTATTATACGATTTTCTAATTGGGTTTTAGTTTCTTATTAAGTATTCCTCCTTTCATTCGTTTGGTTAATTAACTTTATTTAAAGTTCCTACAGGTCATCTTTTTGGAAGGGTATGTCAGGTATTAGCGAGTATACGTGTATCATGACTAGGATTCCTCGAACACTTTTTGGGTATCGTCACTTTGGAGTTTCTATATGTTGAAATTCCTGTAGCACGAAACTCCGAAACCCGAAATTTCAAATCTAGTCTTTAGTGATTTGACTCTTTAACGTGTAGGCAGATCCATAAATTTTAAGAGATTAGGATTGTTTGATTAGGTGGAAAACTTCATCAGCGGTGAGAAACAAACACACGTTGTTTTTATTTAAATGAGAATGAAATCTATTTAAAATCTAAAGTTTAGAAATATATATATGTTCCAACAGGGGGAAAAAGAGCATTTTCTTGCAGAGTAGGCCGTGGTCAAAGAAGCAGTAAGTAAAGCATGTCACTCTGTGCCAGGCTTGGCACAGGAAGAGAAAGAGTCAGTGGAAGCTCAAGTAGTGAAGCTTGCAGAGACCCTCCAATAGCTTCAGGCTAGGATAACTGAACTGGAGGCCCAAATAGTACCGAGCACCTCGCAGGAGGTGCGTGACTAGAGGGAGGAGTCTGCCAAAAATAGAGTAGCAAATATAAGAGCCCTCACCTCAGTATGTAAACAAATGAGTGACAGGAGCGTCCAGACATATGAACACCTCGTCGAGGATCTAGAGCTAAAGAATCTAGAAGCGCAGTTACAAAAGGCACAACAACAAGAATTTTTGTTGCAGGTGCAGATGAAGCTGCTCACAATAGTGGAAAGGATAAAGAGATCCCAGAAGTAGCGTACAATACAACAACATATCACTGCCCTCTAGGGTAAGGTAATGGAAGTAACACAAAATCTACAACCTGTGCAGGATGAAGCTTGCAAGGTGTTTGAAGAGATTGATGGACAAGGCTCACAACTGGATCAAGTAGTTGCAACAATAGAACAACATTTGGAAGGGCTTGTTACAGAGAAGGCATTCTAAGAGCTCCCTGAGTAGGAGGCTCAGGCGAGGCAAAAAGTTGATACAACTCTATTTAAGCTCGAGGCTTTCGAAAGAGAATTTTATAGACTTAAGTGACTTGGGATGAGTTACATTTGAGTGTTGGGGGCTTGTTGGCCCTCGACCAAGTTTTGAGGAAACTTTGATCAGATTTGGCCCACTTTTGGACTTTGACATGTTGGTTGAAGAAGGAGTGCCCAGGAGGAGCTGAGATCACAGATGTCACCTATTTTTTAGGTTTATGTGGACCCGATAAAGGGTCCTCTATGGTTTTTTAACAAGTTTATGGGATGCCGTCCCATGGGGTTTTCCCATGTTTAGGCCTTATTGTAAGGGTTTGTAAAAGTATAAATAAAGAGGAATGTATTGTAGAAGTAGAGTAGTTCTGTGTGAACATAAGTATTTTTGTGAAAAAAGGTGTATGTGGTCGAGGCTTTGTGCTCGACTGTGATTTTGTGGAAGGTGCTAAGTATTGTGAGAAGATACTTTGGCTTTGTGCAATTGACCAAGTTTTGGAAGGAGGATCTAGTGCTTATTGCGCAGATCTCCTGTCTGTGCAGAGTTCAATTCTGTGGATTAGTGCTCAGGAGTGACTAAATGTAAGATCTTGGCGAATAGTAAAGAGGCAAAGTAGTTTGTGGACATAGCCCCACCCTCGGGTGAACTACGTATATCTGGTGTCTCATGGTTTTCTTTGTGTTGTGTTATTTATGTTATGAATCTTCTTAGTGCTTTGATTATGATGTGTAATAGATAGATATTTTGTTGCTTAAGTGCTTTACTTGTGTTAAGGGTAAATAAATGCTAGATTTAACTTATAATGCTAAGTTCTAATTTCTCAGGGTATATAATCATTCGTTGTTACTTCTCTGATTTATCTTTGATTATGTCATGCAGTGTTATTTAAATTAAGAAACTAATGCATGTTACTTCCTAAGTGATTAATAGACTCTTTTATGAAGTTCTCTTATCATAGATCCGTGTCCTGGACTGGTTACAAACACTTGCATCCTATAACCCTCCCTCCCTACTTCTACCTCGGGTGAGAATTTTCCTTCTTTGCAGGTGTTGCCAAAAGGGTTGGTAGTCAGGGTTTTGTTGGTGCGCTGTTAAGCATTGAACCCTAGGTATGCCCCTGTGCCAACAAATCTATGGTGATTTTCCAAGATGACTCATTTGAAAATGATTTTAGGACTAGCCACAAACACTAACTTCCACAAGCTATATCTCATAAAGTTCAACAAAACAGTGCCTGGAATGTTTTCCACATGTGCCTCAATATGTCTCCTTAGCATCCTCAAAATTCAGTGGTCTAAAACTTTCCCAAAAAAATGTTGTATCTAAAATTGCAAGATGTCTCAATTGAAGGAGAGAAACCCTAGGACCATATGCTTCAAAACCAAATGTTATGAACCAAACTCCAAAATAGTAAATGGATAATAATCCACTTAAAAGTGGAAACCTCCTTTTACAATATATCCAATTAACAAGACAATATTCCTATACAAATAAATCTCCCCTTTTTATAAATAGGATATAAGGTGAGCATGTTGTAACCTACCCTAATCCGACCTAAGAATAAATAATAAAGTAATAATAAATGAGTGTTAGATACTTAACATAGGGCCTTAAGGTACTCAACATGGTTCATGGCTATGGACTAAGGATGAACACTAGCATCTTGAGGCCTAAAATATACTTTTAGGGCTCATGCATAATGAGTAGAGGCCTTGTAAACATAATCTTTAGCACATTACTATAATATGGGAACCCTTCCAAGTTTTTATCCACTATAGGAGGGTCTAAAGGCCCTATAAATGGAGTTTTTATCCTATACATGTCATATATACACAAATTCAAGGTTTTTCACACTATGGATGGGTTTTGGGTACTTGGCGATGGTATGTGGAGTAGAAACAATGGTTTTAAATAATGGTTAGTACTCGTTTATTATTTTGAAAATACAAAAAATATTGTGTATAAATGCCAACATTTTATAAAAATAAAGAGATATATCTCTTCAAGATCATTCAATGGTCCAAATAGAATAATAAATGGAGGTTAGGTTAGAACATTATGACACAATTACCATCCCTAAAAGGCTAAATTGGTGAAGGGGTCTAATCTTTGTGCTTATTTATAAGTTTAAAATAGCGAGCATGTGCCATATGCATTATATAAAGCATGTTTTTTTTATTTTGAATCCAAATATTTTTGGTGGGAGTGTTTTGATTCAATTACCTATTCAATGACATGTCTGTTGGCTTGGTTTCTTTGAATTTATATACAACATGATGAACCTTAATATGCTACATGTAACATCCCCGACCATCCATGTCGGGCCACGCTACGCTAGAGAACACTCTTGTCCTTTCTACAGAACATACTGTAACATACCCATCATCTAATTGGGTTATGCCACATAATTGTTTTTCTTGAAATGCATGCAATTAAAACATATATACACACATAACTCCTACGAAAGCATTATATATAAAATGTAAACAAACAATACTTGTTTAAATGCACAAATTACTGTAATAATAGTAAATGTATACATGCAACATATACAGGAAATACCCATAATTATACATACAGTTATAAACCACACATAGGAATAAACCCATAAAAATAAACATGTAAATAACAATGCAACATGTAATTTTATCACACAGTTAACACTTATATTTGCAAGAATATAACCAATTGTGTGCATAACTTCCACGAACTTCCCAGCCTTAGACCACACTGCTCATCACTCTCAACAGTGGGGTCACCCCTGAGCTGGGACTAAATTCCACCCAGGTAAAGGGATTCCTAACCAGGCTAATGGTTCATGGACAACAGGAAAGACTCCATCACAGGTGCCTGCTCAGACTAAAAGCCTACAGTCTCTCATTCCCCACATGACTGTCCCACCCAAGGAAGTGTGCCTGTTTTTTTCTCAATAGTCTCTTGACTACCCCACTTCCCTTTCACTGCTTCAACAACAAGCCGAACAAGAAGTCTCAGATCCCTCTAGCTGCAATTTAGCACCTTCAGGAAGTCACTTCCCAACAATTCTCTCACCCATAGAGAAGTTTCTCACGGGCCTGACAACCCACCTCTTCAATATTCCATGGGCCTGACAACTTGCTTCTTCAGTCCATCTCCTAAGCTAACCATCTACACAAACAGATATGGCTATGGATACGGTTAAGGTACAATCAAATGAATGTATGAAAGATAATTGACTGTGCGAGTGCAATGGTCATGGAGTCATGGATGAATGATGGATGAATGATGGGAGAGTGTGTGGAAATGAAATAAGTTCCAACAATATGTATGCATGTCCCGAACTTGACAGTTGTCATGTTGGGAGCTACTTTGGCCCACTTGGCCCCAACTTCAGAACTTAGGATAAATAATTATCCATACTTTATACTTGAAGAAATATTAATATAATATTACTTTTTGGCTTAAGCTCCCTAGCTTATTCCTTTTCCTTAACTTATCCCCTCCCTTTCTCTGACTAGTGGATTTTAGTCCCCCATCTCTTTTATCATGGTCGGTCTGCGCACAACGATGTATTTATATTAATTATGAGACATGTACAAAAATAGGCGCATTGGCCTTTAACATCTAGGCTCTCAGGCCTAATCAAAACATAAGAATCCTAGCTTATAATAATTGGCTCACCAGCCTATTAAAAATATCATATACACAAAGGCTCCCTAGCCTCACAATGCGCGCACTCAAGTTGTTGTGTGCGGTATCCAGGATTGTGCACACTTCCTCATTTTATTTCACAGTACATGCGCTCACTATGCCATGAAATGTGCATACACAATGATATCAAAATAGCTCACCAGCTTAAGTATATTTTCATTTGCATTTACAATTGGGTTCGGCCTTAGGGATATTACAATCTCCTCCCCTTAATTATGCACTATCCTCAGTGCATCATGTACCCATGTACAACAAAATTTCAAAAATCCTCAAAAAGATGCAGGTATTCTTCTTGCATTGCATCCTCGTTCTCCCAAGTAGCGTCCTCAAGACTATACCAGGTCCATTGGACCTTTACAAGCCCTATGACTGGATTCCAAAGATGTTTGATTTTTCGGTCCAGAATGCATACCGGATGTAGTTGAAAAGTGCCTTCTTGTTCCACTTGAATCACATTCCAATCAATAAGATGATTAACATTAGGTATATATTTATTTAGCAATGAAACATGGAATACATTATGAACAGACATAGATGTAGGCAATGCAATCATATAAACAACTAGACAAATCCTCTCTAGGATTTCAAACGGCCCACAATAGCGAGATTCCAACTTTGAACAGTTTCCCAACTTTAGGGAACTTCTATTGGCTTTCACTTTCAAAAATACATGGTCACCCATTTTAAATTCCCTGTGATTTCTTCCCTTATCAACATAGTTTTTATGCCTGTCTTGGGAAGCCTTTAAATTTTTCTTTATTTTTATCATTTGCTCCTCCATTTCCCTGAGAAAATTTGGCCCAACCACTGCTCTGTCTGCTGGGTTATCCCAACTTACTGGTGTGTTTCACTTTCTATCATAAAGTGCCTCAAATGGGCCCATCTTTAGATATTATTTGTACCCATTGTTATAAGCAAACTCTACCAAGTGTAGGTAGTCTTCCCATTTTGATGGTTTATCCATCACATACATTCTTAACATATCCTCAATCACTTGATTCACCCTCTCTGTTTGTCCATCTGATTCTGGATGATAAGCTGTACTAAAATTCAAATTTGTTCCAAACCCATTAAATAACCTTTTCCAAAATTTTGAGATAAATTTTGGATCTTTGTCAAACACAATTGTCTTGGATATGCCATGTAATCTGGCAATTTATTTTATATAAACATCAGCAATGTTGGCTGCCTTGTGAGTGATCTTAACTGGAATAAAATGGGTAGCTTTAGTAAGCTTATCCACCACCACTATGATAGAATCATGTTGCTTGTTTGTTCTGGGTAGTTTAGTGATTAAATCCATGGTTACAACTTCCCATTTCCACTCAGGAATTGGTAATGGTTGTAGAAAACCAGCTGGGTGTCTATGCTCAACCTTTACCTTTTGACATTCCAAACATATGGCAATAAAATCCGTAACCTCTTTCTTCATGCCTGGCCAATAATATTGGCTCTTGACACTTACAATAATTTTCTGATATCCTAGGTGCCCAACATAAGGCACATTATGCATTTCTCTCAATATCAGATTTTTCATCTCCTGGGAATTTGGTACATAAATTTTGCCCCTATACATGAGAATTTCATCATTATCTAGCTTGTATTCTTCAATTTTCTGCTGCAAAATGACCTTGCTGTAATTTTTCCACTATATCCTTGTATTACAAATCTGATTTGGCAACATCTATAATTCTTTCTTTCAAATTTGATTGGTACATGCTAATGCCTGTAGTATGCAATTCATGCACTCTTCTGCTGAGTACATCAACCACTTTGTTCTCTTTCCCTTTGATATGCTTTATATCTAATTCATATTCACTTAAAAATTCCAACCATCTGCTTTGCCTAGCATTTAGAGTTGGTTGATCAAATAAATATTTCAGACCATTGTGGTCTATCTTGAGCTCAAACCTTTTCCCCATAAGGTAGTGTCTTCATTTCCTCAAGGCATGCACTATGGCTGCCAACTCCAAATCATGAGTGGCATAGTGTCTTTCATGCTCTTTCAACTTCCTTGATTCATAACATATAACAAATTCATTTTGAGTGAGGACTCCACCAAGTCCTTCTTTACATGCATATGTGCATACAATGAAGTCTTCATTTGGGTCTGCAATCCTTAGTATTGGAGCACTTGTTAATAACTGTTTCAAGTGTTGGAAACTCTTTTCACAATCCAATGTCCACTGAAACTTCACACCCTTTCTTTGCAAGGAAGTGATTGTGCGTTCTTTGAAAATCCTTTAATAAATCTCCTATAGTAGCCTGCAAGACCCATGAATGATCTCACCTCTGTCACATTCTTTGGCATTGACCATTCTCTAATGGCTTCTATCTTCTGAGGATCCATTGCTATCCCATCCTGTGAAATGATATGCCCCAAATAGTGAATTTGCTTCTGATGAAATGAGCACTTGCTCTATTTGGCATATAATTGATGCTCCCTTAAAACTTGCAAAACCATCCTCAAATGACGCTCATGCTCTTCTTCTGACTTAGAATATACAAGGATGTCATCCAAAAAGACAATGTCAAACTTGTCTAAATATTCTCGGAAAACAAAATTCATTAAGCACATGAAAACAACTGGTGCATTTGACAACTCAAATGGCACTACTATGAACTCATAATGAACATACCTTGTCCTGAAGGCGGTCTTGCTGATATCTTCCTCTTTAATCCTTACCTGATGGTATCCTGACCTGAGATCTATCTTTGAAAAGATCTTTGCATCCTTCAATTGATCAAAAAGATCATCAATCCTTGGCAGAGGATATTTGTTCTTAACAGTCACTTTATTCAACTGTTTGAAATCAATGCACAATCTTAATGTTCCATCTTTCTTCTTCACAAACAAGGCTGGGGCACCCCAAGGTGACACACTTGGGCATATATACCCCTTCTTTAGAAGTTATTCATGATGCATTTGCAACTCCTTCAACTTTGGTGTACTCATTCTGTAAGGAGTCTTTGACACTGGCGCTGCTCCAGGCATTAAATTTATAGAGAAATCAATATCTCTTATTGGGGGTAGTTCTGGTACCTCCTTGAACACATCTTCAAAATATTCCAAGATTGCATGATCTTCCAAATTTTGCACCTTATCTTTAGGTGTCTCTTCCATATGTGCTGCAAATATTTGACACCCTTTCCTGTAACATTTCTTCAGCTACAATGCTAAAATTTCTCTGATGGTTACTTCCCTAGGAATTCCCTGCACTTTCCTTAGTTTCCCTTCCTCATCCAAGCACGTAAATGATTTTTTATGATATTCTAGGAGAGAATGATGTTGGTCCAACCAATCCATCCCAATTAGACAGTCATAGGAACCTAAAGGCAAGATGTTCAAATCTGCCTTGGTGTTCAATCCATTCATGTCCATAAGGCATGACTTAACCATATCATTAAATTTTCTTTTGGCGACGGTAGACAACTGCACCAACCAAGATTTCCCATGCTTGCTTCTTGGAAAATGCAAACTTTCCACCATCTTAGGATTTATATAACTATAACTAGCTCTTGAATCAATTAAAATAGCAATGGTTTGGTTGTTGATCATACCTTCCACTTCAATCATGTGTGACTGATACTCTGCTTGCTTGTTGTCCATGGCTACATAAATCCTTGGCACATTTATACCCATGTCCTCCATTGTTTCAGCTTGTTGTACATTGTGAACAGTCCTTCCTTTTTCACCTCAGTGAGGACAAACTCTGAACATATGATCTCCTTTACAACCCCAACATTGAATAGGTGGCTGCCTTGGCCTTTGACCCCCTGTGTCAATCGTTCTAGGTTCTCTAGGAGTTTGCTGTCCTTGAGGATTATTTTTAAAGAATGGTGGCTTAGTTCCCTTCTTCCTCTGATCCATCTTGAATTTCTTTTTGTCTTCCCAAACTTTTTGGAAAGTGGGCCTTGATTTTTGCTGATCATATAGGAATTTAGCTCACCTTATGGTCTCCTCCAATGTCTTGGGATAATCATACTATATTTTGTCACTGATGAATGATGGAAATCCACTGAAATACATTTGAATCTTCACTGTCTGATCCTTGATGAAAGAGACATACTTCAACAATTCTAAAAACCTTCTTTCATATTCATTTATTGTCATACTCCCAAGCTTGAGTTCAAAGAACTCTTTCATTTTCTTGGCATAGTACCTTTTAGTCAAGTATTTTTTCTCAAAATACTTCTTGAATTCTCTCCAAGTAACAATTTTCTCTTTAATGTGCTGCACCTTCACAAGATAAGCCCACCACATGGATGCCTTTCCCTTGAGTTGATAGATAGAAATTATACCTTCTGCATGAGAAGAATAATTATTCAATTGAAAATACTTTCTCATGCCTAGTAGCCATGATTCTGCATCCTCATCCTTCTTGTGCTCACCATCAAAAGTAAGAGGCTTGATTTTGTTCATTTCTCCTCATAGCTCATCCACCCCAAACCCCTTATGCTTATTGACAGGATATCTACTTGAGCTGCTGTGTGCTCTCTTATTGGAATGCCTTAGGGAGTGATGGTGATGCCTGCTAACACTTCTTTCTTTTCTTTTCTTTTCTCATGAGGAGGTCTGTGACTTCCTAATTTGCTTGAGCCACTCTCCTTATCCAATTTCTTTTCTATTTTGTTCAATCTCCCCAATAAATTCACGTTGAAGTCATCCTGTTGTTCCTTGGATCTCATAAGCCTTTCATTATAATATTTATGGATTTGGACATCCCTCTGCAAATTCTTAATGGTCTCTACCATATTCATGTTTTCATCCCTTCCTTCTCCATGCCCATTGGAGTTTGTTCCTTCAATGCTCAAATGGACATCCATTTCTCTGATTTCATCTTCTTGGCTATAAGTCCCCTATGCCTCTTCCATTACTCTAGAATTTGGGTTGATTTTTATCTGATCTAGTTGTTGTTAACTTTGCAAAATGTGCATCCAACAAAACTTTGTCAGGCTAACTGTTTCAACAATTCATGAAAATTATGAACCATTTTGGTCCAATAATATATCAGAAATAATTCTTCTAATTTTCTAAAAAATTGAATGCCTTGATCAATTTTCTAGGTGAATAATTATATTCTTCTGTCCAATACCTTTCCAATGCCTTCTTACATACTCAATTCCGAGTCTAGAGCATAAAGTTATGGTCATTTGAAATTTTCCCATTAACTTTTTTGTTCACACTTCAACTTGGCACAATTCTGCACTGTAATTATGCATTTTTGCACCTACTCCATTGGATATTTCGTAGGATATCAATTGGGTTTTCTTATATACATATTATGGACATTCTATCCAAGTTTCACCTCATTCTGGGTTCTAGGCTGCTAGTTACAACTTGCTGAAGTTCTAGGCCAATTTGTGTTTTTGGTCTGGAATGCTACATGTACCTTCTTTTCCATTTTAAACATATTTAAGATGCCCATAAATTTAATTCAGCTCTAATAATGTATTATATGGTTCCATAGATTTCCATTGACTGCTCCTTTGCCTTAATCCGATTCCGAAGTAGAAAGTTATGACTTTTGGAAGTTAATTGGGTCTTAAAATTTACCCTCCACTGTTTAAGTTGTAGCTTTCTATGTGAGATCTTACACCATTTACACCATTATAAATATCTATCTGAGCTCTTAAGGCCCTCAAAAATGCGCTGCAAAAGTATGATGTTCAAATGATATAAAATGTCACAAAAAATCGCTAGTTTTCTGTTCTTATTTTCCTGCCAAATGACTTCGCGTGCACAATTTTCAATCTGTAACCCATATTTACCATGCGCAGCAACAACACAAGGTAAATCGTGCTTCTGTCACTTTAAAACCACTATGTATCACTTCTTTGTCACTCCAATAACTTGTGTGCACTACTTTTATCACTATTAAATTTGAACGTTTTTGCGACGAAGTAGAGACGAATTTTCGTTGGCATAGAGTCATTTTTGTGAACAAGATGATTTTTTTTTTCATCAGAATACATTCATCGGTCTAGCGGCCACACATGGATCTTCTCCGGTCTAGCGACCGGGAAAATAAGCCTATTCACAATAGGGAAAAGTTCGGCTAGCGACGAATGTTAGTCGGTCGAACGACTAATATTAGTCGCAAGAGTGACCAAGACAACCCTCGCAAACTTAGTCAATAAACCAATATGAGTTGGTAGAATGACGAATCTTAGTTGCTAGAGTGACCAAACCATCAGTTAAAAAGGTCAAACGAAGGAGGATCAGTTAGTCGCTAGAATGACCAAGTGACCTAGTTTGCGACCAAATGGTAATACAAGCGACTAACATGATGGTCACTCGACCAACTAACATGTTGGTCGCTCTAGAAACTAACATGTTGGTGTTTGTGACCAACTGGAAATACTAGCGATGAACATGTAAGTCGCTAAAGTGACCAATGTTGGGTTTAAAAAAAAAAAAAAATTATGCCATTCACACAGGATCTTAACTAAATTTGATAACATGTATTTAAGTTTGTCTAATCATGATGGCCATGTAATAGTAGGATCTTAACTAAACCTTGATTTCAAAATGGGGTGGATGATATGGTGGAAGCATGTGAAAGGAGAACTTGATCAAACAACGCAATAAATCAAACAAATTGACAATATGTAAGTTGATAGAGTGAAAACCATGTTTGAGGAACTCAATGTGTAGGTCTTCCTCAGATGTAACTCTATTGTTATTGATCATGTGACCAAATCTCTTGATGTCTCCAAAAGAAAATATATGACATGAGGTAGGGCTATGTGAAATTTGGATTGAGGATTGTATAGGAACATGATAAAGGGATGGAGAGGAAGGGCTATGGGAAATTTTGATTGAGGATTGTATAGGAACATGATAAAGGGATGGAGAAAGGGATAAAATGAATTACTGATATATATCTTGTTTGAGGGAAACCTATCTAGGTAAAAGGGTGCACCAGAAGACTCTATGTCAATTGTAGAGGGCTTCAAGAAGCTCATGTCTCCTAATGGAAACAAAACCATATTTTTTTATGATAGAGGATATGCTAGCAATGTTTCTAAAGGTGAGGAATAGATAAAGGGACATGCTAAAGAGACTCTTCTTAGTTGTTACAAATGAATTGGTGACCATTGATCTTAGAAATCATATGAACTAAATTTATGGTACATTCGTCAATTTTAGAGAAATGCATACAAACAAAGAACATTGTTAATTTCAGATTGTTGGATTACTGAGAGGGGGGGGTGAATAAGTAATAACATAATTATAATCCATTTTCTTCAAATGTTATATCAATGTAGAACTATTATCCAATAATGAGCAGTAAGAAATAAACAATCACACACATACACAGTACACCAGTGTTTTATGTGGAAACCCAAATCGGGAGAAAACCACATAATGCTTTTTCTTATATGTCTTGAAGAATTACATTCATTGGAAGCACCAACTTCCTTTGTTTACCAGCTGCAATTGAAAGGAGGCTCCAACCCCCTATTTTCTTAGGCTACAACCTGAGGGAAGCTCTAACTCCCCAATTCTCTGGCTACAACTAGAAGGAGGCTACAACCCCCAATGTTCTTCGGCTACAACCACCTGTCCTTGCCCCATCCTGCCACCCTGAAGTAGAAGTAGAATGATGGAACCACTGTCACACTATCATTGTGAGATATACCATTGTAAACCTGTACCAATAAATCTGAACCATGCATCAACCTGTACCTCAACCTGTAATCAAGCTGTACCATAAACAAGTGCATCAACCATGCACTAACCTGTAATCAACCTGTACCATAAACAAGTGCATCCAACCATGTACCAAATATGTACCAATCATGTGTCAACTACTCATCAACTATGACTCATCAATATGTACCAACATCATCAACTATACACCTCATGTATGTGTGCCAACTCATCAACTACTTGTCTCAACCATGTACTCAACATG
>ML786679.1:667413-687930 GCA_009831015.1 Picea engelmannii
GAAGACTGGACGGGGGGGGGGTCCGAAATCCAATACAGGCCGTAGATCTAAGCGTCGAAACTTGGGCGTCCATATGCGCACATGCATTATCAACGTTCTGGACCCCCCCCTCCCTCCCCCCCTCCATTAAATGAAGACTGGACGAGGGGGGTCCGGAATCCAATACAGGCCATAGATCTAAGCGTCAAAATTTGGGCCGTCCAGATGTGCACATGCATTATCAACGATTCTGGATCCCCCCCGTTCGTTAAAGTTAGAATGGTTGGGGGGGTCTGAAAATATTTGTCCACCGTAGATCTAGGCGCGATCATCTGGGCCGTTGATACATGAGCGATGCATAAAAGTGGGCACGAAAGTTTATGCGCCCTGAAAAACTTAGGATAAGAGCATATCATGGGTTTTTCCCAAGCCTTTACATCTTTACATCACTAAGGGGTTAGGCAAACAACTTTTTGAGCATCCAAAACATGGTCCAACATTGATCATCGAGCTGGTTTTATTTATCAAGCAAACTACCCTAAGTTCTAACCTAACTTCCTATGACAATTAGCCCAGATTCAACTGTTGGGCTAAGAACTTACTCTATCCTGGGGCTACCTGACCAAGATTAGATAGTTTAGCCAGATTTTTTCACTAACTAACCTAGGTCACTTGGCTAAGATTAAACAGTTTAGCCAAGCTTATTCACTATTCCTATCAACATGAATTTAAAAGAACTTGGCCATGCTTGAAAGGTATGTACATAGTCACTGTTATTGCATGGGGCTCTTATTGAAATTCTTTTATGCCCTCTTTTCTTTTTCTTTTTCTTTCTTTTCTCAAATTATTTGCATAATGAAAAATCATTTGACAAAAAAAAAACACTAGAGAGATAACATTCCAGTCACCAATTGATCCTATAAATTATAGGGTGATAACACTTGGAAACCTTTTGAGATTTGGAAGGTGGTTTGTTTGGTGAGCCACATATGAAATGCGGACCATATGCGGAGTTTTGTATGTGTTATTTTATGTCTTGTTTTAATTTTCAATATTGTGATTCTTGGGGTAAGCGTCCTCTCTCATCATTTCATTCATAACTTTTTCTACAAGAAGCAAAATCAAATTTTGTTGAAGATTCAATGAATACATGCTTCATTCTATCCATGAATTGGTGATATTTTGGTTGGGAAACTGTAGGTAAGATAAGAGAGGGATGGAATAGGTTTTGTACCATAGCAAAAGAAGACATTCCTGGGTTGACTCGATTCAGATTGTAATCAACCAACAACTCTTCGCTTGCCGTTATTGTTTTCACCGCACATACAAATATCCTATTACCTTCATGCTCCTCAAAAATGAAATTGGGTTCCTTTCTTGTCATCCTAGGACTTGTACTGTTTATAATACCTACAATAGTCCTTGATGCCTTTGGCCTTCCATCAATATACATAGTCGCTCCTTTATTTTTATTATTGTCTTTCAGCTGTATATAATTTGCGCCGAGTGCGTATCTCTACATACTAGGCATATATTGGACCAGCCTCAACCATACTCCATAAGTGTAACATGGTCCAACATAATCACACAATTCAACTAATTTGTCATATTTTACCTTTATGCCGTCCATGGAGAATAAACCAAGGCCATGGATGGATGACAGAGCAATGCGATACATCCTCTCATTAACACAAAAGTTGGTGTCCAACTCTAGCAGTTCCTTGGGTACCTGATGTTTAAGTAGGTGTTTGTACCTCAAGGGAATCTTGATGTCACCTATGCTCTCATCGTCATAAGATTATGAACCTCCTTTATCAAGAAAGAATTTCATGCGCCTACCAAAATTTCTTCTGATCTTTTCACCTCTAGTTGATTTCGCCTTGTAACATGTGTTGGATATGTTTTCCCTTGTCCCTCTCGAAATTTCATCACTCGAGATGGATGATAGGTCTGATAGATACATATTTGGTTGTACCTACACTCCATTGAGGGAGAAGGAAACGTTAGGCCAACTATATTCATATTATAGTATAGCTAAAGATAAACATTGAAATTATAACTTGAGATGTAAGACTTTTGCATCTAGGGTTGGAGCCCAACCTCTTAGAAAACACAAAGTCTTTCTTCACTCAGTATTTTGGGTAGGTGTTTGTACTCTATTCACCTAGGTATACAGTCTAAGGACATGAATCTAGTGAAATGGAAGAGTTTGTAATCGTTGTTTCTATTTGGGTGGCCAATATAGGCATTGATTTTCTCTAAGTGAGATATTCTAAGGACAATTTTCAATCGGGGCATGAACATCCTTTTGTTTTGAATCCAATGTGAAATGATGTAAATTTTCCACATGATGAATGCATTGGATGGTCCTTCAACATATGAAATTATAAGCATGCAAAATTATCATCTTTGTAGTTCGTGGGTCGCATAAGATAGTTAGAAAACAAATCCACCTCAAATAAGTGGGACTCATAATGAAGGTCTTTATTGAAGATTCAATGATCTATTTCTTAGTGTCGAAAACTGTAGTTTAGCCACATCACACCATATATACATAAGAATACAAAATGGTGGTAATATATTTAGGTTACATAGTTGAATAAAACATGAAAATATTTAAGAGAATCCACAATATTGAAAATAGGGGCACACTAGGGTTGAGTTTATAATAGGGTAAGGTGTGCTTTGGTTGTAGCTTGATTGGAATAATAAGGTCGTGTGGAAAAAGGCCAAATTTGAGAAGAAGGAATTAGGAGAGGAGTATGAAAATCCAAGAGAACAATGTCTTATGAAAGGATTATGTAAGTTTGTGGATGAGGCATAAACCCCGACAAAGAGAGTAGTGAATGAAAAATGCCATGAAATTTGAATAGCTAGTAGGGTTGTGCAACAAGGAAATGAATTGTTATGATGTAATAAAAATTATAACCTCTGAGAAACCCTAAAATCCACTGAAGGTGAGGACAAAGAAGACTTACCATGGTTTTAAGACCTCCCTCTTCTGTACGCCTCTCCCTCCTCCGTGCGCCCCTCCTTCTCCTCCACTCTGCAGACTGCGTGCCTCCTTCTCTGTGTGTGCAAACATGCTCCTGTCCTTCTCCTCCAATCTGCAGACTGCGTGCCTCCTTCTCTATGTGTGAAAACGCGTGCCCCTACTCCTCCACTCTGTAGACCATGTGCAACTAATTGGGGGCAAGCTCAAAAATTATGAGTGTGGAACGAGTGGTTTTGTTTTTTTTAAAAGGGGTTTTTTGTTTTTGTTTTGTTTTTATTATTATTTATAATATATATATATATATATATAATATAACTCGAGGGATCGCACAACCACACGAAAACGACCACACAAGGGAGCACTAGGAAAAAAGATGAGCTAGAGGATTTCACAAAATGGGCGCCCAAATGCAACCCAAGGAAAGTTCACAAGGTGGGTGCCCAAACACTACTCAATGCTAGTTCTCAAGATGGGCGCCCAAACACATGAAGAGATGTAACGAAAACGACCACACAAGGGAGCACTAGGCAAAAAGACGAGATGAAGGATGGATAAGAACCAATTTTGGCTTGGAGGTAGAGTTTTTAATACGACCTCACCATGGTTGGGCGCCCGAATGCAACGCAAGGGGAGTTCGCAAGATGGGCGCCCAAACACAACACAAGGCAAGTTATTTATTTTTATATTTCTTACCACTATTGTGTTTTTCTGATCCAGAGGATGGGGGTTTATATATGGGATGATCCCCCTATATCCATTAATAATGTCATAGCAATATATTCAACTATATCTTTAATTTCTATACATTGAGTCCCATGTTCTCCCTGCTCTATTCTCTTCTTTTTAGTGCTAGTGCCAACCTTGTCCACACTCATTTTTCTTTCTTATCTCTAATGTAGGGTGTGTGTCCACATCTCTAATAATTTATAGGGTTGTAAACTATTCGTCACTCAGTAATAGGATTCTATATCATGAGACCATGTGTGGGTGTCTTTATAATTGATCACAAATGAGTAGTTTTACAATCCCATGATGGGATAATTAGGCTAATGGTTTCCCTCCTTGTATTTTGTATCATCTCTTTGAGGCAATAGAGAAAAATGTGGAACACTTATATGTTTTTTTTACATATCAAATGTGAGTAATACCTTGATTTATATAATAATATGATGGACCCCTAGATTAGGATTTTCTACATTGAGATCCTCGACTTGAACCGAATATTGTGGTCTATAGTATTGTTTTAAATTGCCATGTTCCATGTTCCTTGGATGTAATGGAAAGGAGCCTTTTGGGTGTTGCAACAAATGAGGCAAAGTGGGTCAAATGTTTTTCAAAGATGATTTGAATGGGGCCAAAGGAGGATTGAAGCCCAAACCATTAGAAAGGATGTGCATAACAGATTCAAGGGTGCAATCCAAATCCCAAGCAATATGGGCTAACTTCATGAAGGTCAAATATGGAAAATTTGGAGGAATTCGAACCTCTTTTTTCATCGACACAAGGGATAAGTTACTTTAACCACAAGATTTGAAATGATATAAGAGAGAAAGTGACCAGATGCAAGAGGGGGGGGTTTCCCAATTTATTGGAATGTAAAGGCCAAGCCTTGACCATCTTTGTTTGCAATCTTCACAATTGGTGGTTTCAAGGTTTGCTTCTATTGATGCGATTAGCTCTGGGATCGATCAACGCTGGTCCTTCTCCCCGAGATTTTCATCTTGGAAACCTTTTGAGCTTTGGAAGGTGGTCTGTTTGGTGAGCCACATATGAAATACGGACCATATGCGGAGTTTTGTATGTGTTATTTTATGTCTTTTTTTAATTTTCAGTATTGTGATTCTTGGGGTAAGCGTCCTCTCTCAACATTTCATTCATAACTTTTTCTACAAGAAGCAAAATCAAATTTTGTTGAAGATTCAATGAATACATGCTTCATTCTATCCATGAATTGGTGATATTATGGTTGGGAAACTGTAGGTAATATAAGAGAGGGATGGAATAGGTTTTGTACCATAGAAAAATCAGACGTTCTTGGGTTGACTTGATTCAAATTTGTTATCGGATAAATCGGTAGGTGTAGACACTAACAGATCTCTCTAGATCCACCTGGATCTAGAACAAAACAAGACAGGAGATGACTCTTTCTCTAAGTTGCGGTCATTGAATCTACCACTAAGGAGGAATGAGTGACATACCTTTATATCGCTTCCTTAGGTATTTGTTGTTCCTGCTTCACTCCGATGCTCTTGTGAAATCAGGTCAAAGACAACACAAACCAACCAAAGTGAAGATAGAAAAGTATATTCAATGTCAACCTATGCATATGATCAAGGAGTTATGCAATAAAATAAGAGTGTTTTAATGGGAAAGGGACATGCCACTGTATTATATTAAATGAAAGTAGAAGATACAACGAGATCCCCTTGATGTTGCAAGATTCCTTTCAGTGACCCTTGGTTCCAACACACACACTTGCTTTACATTTGCATGAAGAAGATCCAGTACAACTTGATATACTAAATAGAGTCTTCAAGATTCTATCCAAGTAGATTTCTCCACACAATTCTTTCACCAATTATTCCTTCAATCTTGCTTAACCTTTTCCATGAGAAACCTTTCAATATATAGGAGAAGGAGAGATGATTAAATGGATGAGGATGATCCCACTAAATCTGAGAAGTCAGTAGGATGTCAACCATGCGAATGCCAACTCATTTTCTAGAATATTCCCTTCTAGAACCTTTGTGACCTCTTCTCTTTTCCAAGCTTTGAAACAGGTTCGCACCCTACCTATAGAGAAGACTGCGAACAATTCAACCCTAAGTTTGGGTTGCCTGCGAGAATGAAGTATTTTTTCACCCTGTAATATAGGCAACCTGCGAACTCATCTTAAAAATATGTTTTTTGGAAGAAGACAACAACCACTTTTCTCAGGAAAAAAGTCCTTGTGGGAGCCTGAATACATCACTTGTAGAGACATCACCAAAGTGACCAAAATCATGTGTAACAGAATGCCCCCCAAAGTATGAGGCTGGAACTTATGATAGCCAAAATACTTTGTAAAATGCGTGTGTGTGTCAGAAAAAAGGAGTGCACCTAATCGAAAACCTGTAAAAAACCAAGCATCTGCATAATATAATACCAGTTCTGAGGTAGGCATTCCCATGATCAAATAAAAAATGAATGGAATCATAAATGTAGGTCATGGCCACCAATCATACACCGTGGATCGATGTCTTCAAAATGCTATATAGCCACCAGGAATACACTATGGATCTATGTGAGAGGACTTGAATAATGACATAGCCATGTGACATACAAAGTGGATCTATGTGCTGATACAAATCATACATACTCCATCTTAGTCTGGATAAAAAAGATGAGACCTAGGGTCTTCAATGCCGTCACCTGAAAGTACAAATTTAGCCATGCGATTACATGTGCTGAAGTCAAACATGGTAGAAACCACTTGATTATCGATCATTGATGAAAACCATTAACAAGTGCGAGGGAAATCACCATTGATGTCAATGACTCCCAAGGTATTGAAGTACAATCTGAATGAATGCGAATTAATGAGCTAAAGTCGAGAACTTGGAGAAATATCTCGATCAAGGATCAATGATGTGAAACCCTTGTCGAAAGTGAAGAGACCTGCCATTAAGGAATGTAGGTTCCAAGGTAATAAATGATTTCTAAGTCTCATTTCCGGATAATGGGTTGGAGTAGATAGAACAAGACTTGTCACATGAGGGCCTTGATGTATCCCCCATCAATGACACGAAATAAGTAACAGATTTTGAGGGTGAAAAAAAGTATGAATATGGGTTGAAATGGACATAGGGAAGGCCGACATAGTAATAATGGACAACTGCAGATGGCCAACTCAATAGAGGGCTCGTGTGAACTTCTCTTGAACATATGAACGACACGACCAAGGACTTGGTAGCACTGACTCATAGATGACCTGCGATATGACCTTGTAGCAAGTCGAACGAGAGACAAATGGATTTTCCAACCCGGATTCAAATGACAAATAGGGGGTGTCATGTTCAAGAGCGACGCTTACTACCATTAATATGAATACTAAAACACATCCCTTTCCCAAAATTTCCCCCACCATTTCTGGCGAGTACCTCTTTATTTTTACACAAGCTTGAGGAGGATAACATATGCTTGTTGATGTAAGCTCATCCTTCAGATGAGTCCCTCAGAGTATATTTAACGAAGCCTAGGAAGGAGTGGTTCGGTCCCATTGCGGGTCTTTCAATGTTTGTTTAACGAGTCCAAGGATAGAAAACTCATGGGTTTTTCATGTTTTGAGAGACTGAAAAACAATTAAAGAGAGCTCTCCTAGTTCCTTTTTCGTAAAAGAGTTTGACGAGACCGAAAAAGTGATAAAATATTGTCTGTCAAACATTTTCTTCAAATACTTTAATGAGCGTGAAAAGAACAATATCGCTCGACAATCTTTTCTTTTTTATGGAGCGTGAAAAGAGCTTAAAGGATACTCCTTTACGTTCGTCGTTTTCGTGTTACCATGACAAGTACGAAAATATGAGAAAAAGTATACTCAGTTACGTTCTCATATATTTTTGAGCGTGAGAACGAACGAAGACTGAGCTCGAGGGTTTTTTTAAAAACCCTAAAAAAGTAGTCGTACATGCGACATAAAGAAAAAACACCCGCACCCCCTCGTTCGGACTTCGAAGTTGCTATATCTGTGAAAAACCACACTCATAAGGATATTAGGGTATTAGGTTTTATAAACAAAGCAATAAAAATAATGTAAAAAGTCAATAAAAAATAATAAAAGGTGAATATATATGGGTGAAAAGGACTTTTTACCATTTCATTGTTACTTTGCCCCAAAACTTGTCCAACATACCTCATTTTCCCCCAAATTTCTTTGCTCAATTGCGGGAGGCACAAGCGATCATTCGGCGAACGGTTTCAGCCAACGAGGTAATCTCTTGATTCTCTAACTTTTCTGTGGTTTATTTTTTGTTTTTATTGGCAATGTTTTGGGTTTTGAGTCCATTTTAGGGTCGGAACATGCGCCCAAGCATTCTCACAGGTGGGCCATGCAGGACCTGCGAGAATCTCGCACTGTGCAAAAGGTCCACCTGCGGGGGCCAAAAAATGGATTTTAAAGTGAGGTTTTTCTCAATAAAAATTATGCAAGAGTTTAAAACAAGTTGCTAACTCCCCTCTCATTCCTCTTTTGCAGGTGTTTGACCATCATGATGTTGGAATGGAGAGAAATATAATATGAGGAGGATGATGCCATTGCCGGGAATGACTCGGGTACAGTCGCTGCCCTCCGGGACTGTGGGCTCTTGAAAATTTTCAGGATTTCAGGCACGAGAGCCCAACTCAGGTTGTTGGAATACCTGGTCCACATGTGGGACATGGATCAACAATTATTTCATGTGGGAGTCCATACGCTGACACTAGATATCGAGGATATCTATTTTCTAACGGGGTTGTCATGGCATGGATACCATGTTACTTTGACCGGAGGTAGAGGCGACAGACTCCCTATGAGCGAGTATTTTCGCCAATATTGTGTTCCTGAGGCAGAAAGAAGCAAGGGAAAGGTTTCTATTTGGGGGGTCCAAAATCTGACCCTACGGATTATCTTGTTTACTATTGCACACATGGCTAGGAGCACAGCTCCGCACATGGCTCTCTAGAGCTATTTCCAATACGCCATAGAGTGCATAGAGCCTTGGGTTTTCAACTGGTCGGATGCAGTTCTTCACAGTATGAAGAGACAATTGACGAAGTGCAAAAAGGGTGACTTGAAGAAGTTTGGGTATGGGTCACTTTTGGTGTCATTCTTCCTCGAGAGGGTCCCACTGCTACGACTATAGGTTGATTGGGGTTTACCGACCCCACAGGATCCGAGGATGATGAGGTGGTGTAACCTCATGACTCGACACATAGCAGGGACTATAATCAAGTATAATGATTCATTTTTTGACTGGTTGAGGCCCCAGATGCTGATGATCGACGACTACACATATGCTGGTTTGGATTTTCGAGGGGATATGGATTTGGCCCTGCCCGAGGATGCTCAGTGGGGTGACTTAGGTAAGAAATACACATTTTGTTCTATTTAAATGTTTTTGCAAATTTTATCATATGAAATGTTTTTATGTTTATCCAAGAACTAATCCAAAAGTTTCTTTTTGATGACACAGATGTGGGGCCATATCGACCTCTAGGAATGTCTCCCATTCAAAGACAAGGAGAAGCGGCTCCAATGGCGATATGGGATGCCAAAGACTACGAGGCAATGGAACAAAACTTAGAGGGGTTGACTGCAAATGTCCCAGATATTGCTATTGGGGATATCCCGAGACGTTACCAGTGCCATACTGTGGGCGTGTCCAAGTCTCTCAGTCAACTGCTCTGTAGGGTAGCCCGAGAAGTTGTGTGTTATCATGAGAGTCATCCGTGATGCTATTTTGTAGAAGCTATGGGCTTCGTATTTTGAGATTTTGATCCTTGGACATAAATTTTTTGTAAAAACTTTTAATCGTTATATACATATATACGGCTTCTATCGGTTTATTTTGTGTTGTGTTATACATGTAATGTGTGATTGGTTTATAAATGTCCCAAATGTCTATCTAACACATAGTTAGCTAATGCATCAGTCAATGTATTTAGACATCTAGGAATGTGTTGATATTCGATATAATCAAAATAACGTTTCAAGAGGCGAATTCGTAAATATACTCGTAATAAAGTAGGACTTCAGATAGCATAGATGTTACTTAACTGTAGTACTACTAGCTGCGAATCAAGTCGTATAACCAGGTGGTGGATATCAAGAAAAATAGCATCAATCAACAATTCAATGATGACGCTATATTCTGCAATATTATTGGTCACACGACCGAGGCACACACCTCGTAGACTGATAAGTTCGTTTGTAGGGGCGTAAATTGCCCATGCAACATAAGAGAGGTTCTGAGTACTACGGCTAGCACCATCGGTGAAGTCAATGTGGGGTGGAGAAGACTCCGACATCTAAAAACCAAGCACAATGCAAGATAAGTGGTCGAGGGAAGAGACCAAATAACGAAAAAGCATACTAAAGTAACAAAAAGTATGATACAATAAAATACAAGCACTCATGCACAGGTGATCTTAAGCATAGTACTTCTTTAAGTACAACCCATTTCTTGGTTCACTCAAAGGGATACCGTCATAGTCCACCAACTCGTAAGCTCCTTTCTCCAAAAATCTCCTGATGATATAAGGACCTCACCACATAACTTCAAATTTTTCGGTTCCTAGCATATCCTGATCTTGTTCGTAAAGGAGAACCAGATCACCTTCGGAGAAAACACATGGCTTGACATGTTTGTCGTATTTGGATTTGACATGTTTCTTCTGGGCTTCTATAACTAGGGTGGTGTCACGACGGGTTTCGTCTAATTTCATGAGATACAATAGACGTTCTTCTTTGACAAAAGTGTTTGGGAGAAGTTCGACGACTAGTTTTAGGGAGGGTATCTCACATTCAATTGGCAAGATGGCTTCTAGATCAGAGACTAAATGGAATGGTGTAAACCCGGTAGTAGACTTAATGGATGTCCAGTAAGCCCACAATGCTGAAAACAACATCATGTGCCAGCTCATTTTGTGAATCCCTATCATTCACCGAAGCATGGTAATGAGGATTTTGTTTATTGCTTCAACTTAGTCGTTGGCTTGTGGGTAATAGGGTGTTGAGTTTTCATGGTGAAGACCCAAATTTTCAGTGAGTTTGGACATCATGAAGTTTCTAAAGTGGCTACCATTGTCAGTAACGATAGCTTGAGGAAAACCAAACCGATCAATGATGTGATTGAATATAAATAATACTGTAGTCCTTCCGGTATTGTCAAATGTTGGCATCGCCTCAAACCATTTTGTAAAATAATATATGGCTACAATAATGTATCCATGCCCCCTGACTGAGTGAGGGTGACATGTCATGAAATCGATACCCCATTTCGTAAAAGGACCAATGGAGACCACAGGGTGTAGAGGAGCAGGGTGTGATCGTATTTTATTGTTGTAGGTTTGGCAAGCGTGGAATTTTTGGACGACAATTATACAATCGTTGAATAAAGAAGGCCAAAAATACCCTGCTCATAAGATCTTTTGGGAAGTAGCATACCCAAACATGTGACCACCACAGGCTCTAGAATGGCAGTCATTTAGGGCTTTCTCGGCTTCGTCAAATGTGAGGCAGCGTCGAAAAATAGAGTCAATCCCATGACGATAAAGAGTATCATCGAGGATAATATACTGACGGGTTTGGTAGTGTATTCGACGATGGTCAGTGCTAGACAAATTGGGTTGGAAAGTCTAGGTCTGGAGATATATGATGATATCTCTATACCAAAGGTCATCGGAACTGATCAAGAAAAGGGATTCATCAGGTAATGAATCGTTTGTTACAATTTCTGTCTCAGAGTAGGGAAGGTTGCATATCAACTCAGAAAACACCAATGATTTCTTGGACTTAGCGTGTTCAAATTCTAAGTCAAAATCCTGGAGTATTATGATCCATTTGGAGTATTTTCCCCCTAGAAATTGGCATGTAAGAATGTGCTGCATAGGGTTGCAGTTAGAAATTACCGTAGTCTTGCGAGAAAGGATATAGTGCCGAAAACATTGAACAACCTGGAAGACTGCCAAGGACAACTTTTCAACATGTAAATACTTGGTTTTGGTAGTCGTGAGACTCCGACTCAAGTAATAGATGACATGTCCATCATGAGAATCATCCTCCTGGACGAGAACCATAGCGATGGTATGGTCTGAGGCTGTGAGGTAAAGGAAATAAGCCCGACTGTAATTAGGTGGGAAGAGTAGTGGGGTACGTGTCAAAGACAGTTTCAAAGATTTGAAATATTTGTTGGCACTAGTATCCCATACGAACTCAGAACCTTTCTTGAGCAGTCACGTAAATCCAAGAGTTAGCTCAACATAGTTCAGGATGAAACAACAGAGAAAGTTTGCCTTCCCTTGCAAACTTTGTAATTGGCGAAGTGAGGAAGGAGGAGGAAGATTGAGAATCGCCCCGACCTTCAAAGGATCTACCCTGATCCCTTGACGTGAAACAATAAAGCCCAGAAGTCGGCTGAATTCTACGCAAAAAACACATTTGTGGGGATTCAAGCGTATATGGTAAAACTGACATCGAAGGAAAATGACGCGGAGGTGTATTCGATGATCTACATGATGCATGGAATGAGAGGGTAAGTCATCAATATATGGCTACACAATGTGCTTTATATCATGAAAGGCGTAAGACATAACACGTTGAAAAGTTGCACCGACATTCTTTAAACCAAATGGAAGTTTCCGGTAGGCGAAAGTGCCCCAAGGACAAATAAAGGCGGTCTTGTGTTGGCCCGCAGGTACAATATTGATTTGATTATATCCAGAGAAACCATCCATCAGAGAGAAGATTTCACTTCTGGCACAATCGTTGACGATCTGGTCGACGAAGGGGGTAGGAAAGTTGTCTTTAGGACAAGCTTTGTTAATGTCCCTATAATCAACACACACGCAGATTGTGCCTTGTTTCTTGTCAATCAGAACAAGATTGGAAACCCAGTCAGTTAGAGCCACAAGGTAAATAAAGCCAACTTTGAGAAGTTTCTCAACTTCAATCTTGATAGCGACTGCTTTACATGGGTGGACCAGACGAGTTTAGCACCCGGGTATGTCTTAATCTCATGTACCACAATGTCGGGGTCAATCTCCGACATTTCTTCATAGATCCATGTGAAGACGTCACAAAATTCTTGGAAAAGAGACTTGTAGGTGACAACTTCGTCATGGGAACATGAAGCTCCGATATGCACATTTTCCACAACTCCAGGTTTTATGGATATGTCGAGGGGGATGGTGGGTGAGATATTACTTAAGTTCCATTTGTAGAACATAGCGTGTGTAGACTCAGGAACGATAGAAATGATGACAACGTTCGATAGGGTCGAGAGTCGTTGGTAACCCTCGATGGTGCATTGTTCCAGGAAGAGGATGGAACGATGATGTCCATCATCCCAAGGGGTATCTTCCACAGACATAATAGACATAATCATCTTGTCTATAGGAAAAATGGTGCGGAATGGTTCTGGAGATAAAGCACCAAGAGAGGGGGTAGAAGGGGTTTCTGATTGAATGGTTTGAAAAGAGGATTTGACCAGACTCAAAGGCATTTCATTGTCATAATGAAGATGATCGCCGGGGTTGGGTACCATCCACAGGTCATAAGGCATAGGGGTACCGTGAACAGAGGTGGAGATCATGTTGATCGAGGTGATAAACGGATGTGGAACATTGGGTGGTGGAATGGGGAAAGTACCCATCAAAGAGGAATCTTTAAGAAGACCGACATAAACATTCTCATATCGGGGGAGGGGGGGGGGGGTTGCAATGAAAGGTACATTTCCGGTATGTGCATCAGAGTGAAAGAAGGCCAATTGGTCTATGGTAACTACTTTTCCTTGATGTGGGAAACACACGACACGAAAAAGAGTGGACACAACTACACGCATGGAATCGATCTAGCTATGACCAAGTAGAAGGTTGTAATCGAGAGGAGCGTCAAAGACCTCCACTTCAATGTTGACCATTTTTCCTTCTAACGTAATAGGAAATGAAGGGAGGACACCAAAAGGATTACAACCAAAGCCATTGAAGGCTTTGAGCATGTTGTGGGATTCAGTCAAAGGAGGAGATCTGATGAATTTCCAGTAGGTAATAGACATGACACACATTGAGGCACCCTCATTAATAACTGTTCTACAAATGTTTTTGTCGGAGATAATAACTTGTATTTGGAATGCGAGTTGAGGGGGTAACCTTGGAATGTGATATTCCAAGTCAAAAATTATTAAATTTGTATCTGTAGGGTAGATTCCACCAATAGCTTTCAATAGTGCCTTCCGTTGTATAGGACAACTCTTAAGGACTTCGAGGGATGACATTGTAGATGGTGCTTGGGCCAGATCTTCGACAATACTATAGTTCTGGGCAACACTTGCATGAGGATTGAAAGAAGATTTTTGAACAACACCCTTAGGGGAAGGGCGAAGAACTGTATCTAGGCTTGATCATTCGAGATGAAGACGATCGTTGGTAGGTGGAGTCATGTGATATGGTTGGACCAATGAAGGAGGTATTGCATCAACCTTCTCTTTGGAGGAAGAATAATCTTTGGCTCGAGTGGTAAGTGTGATGCCATTCTTCTTTGAATCACCTGTACACATTAAGACATAGGATGTATTGGAGGGGGAAGGTTGGTCATGAATGACCAATTGGGCCTGTTGTTGAGAAGGGAAGGGTTGTGACAACATGGCTGGAGTGGGGGGTTTCAGGGTGCCTTGAAGGAACTTAGTAACCTCAGATCGTCGTGGAAAATCCTTAGTGTATTGATCATCACTACAGATAAGAAAAGGGTATTGGGGTTTGCGCTTATCCTTATCGTCAATAGGTGGTGTTTTGGTTTTCTCAGTTTGTGGATTATTTTTATCCTCCTTGTTCTTACCCTTTCCTTTTTTGGATTTATTTTTTTCAGTGGGGGTAGATTGAACAGAGTTTACCTCAGAAGTTTTGCCTGTGGGAGGGGTAGGAGATGGAGCATTTTGAACATTAGAAGAAATGGATTTGGGGTTGTTTCTAGAGGTTTGGATGTAGTGAGGTTGGGCATGGAAAGTGCTAATCACTCCGTCAGCTGCATGAGAAGTAGCAGGAGTAGTTGAAGTAGTAGAAGTAGAAGGACGAGGTGCGTCAGGGAGTAAGTCGTAAAGAGTACCCATTTTGGAGTAAATGAGGTCGAGGTATTGAGCACAACTGATTTCCTGTTCTTCTGTGACAAATCCACCCATGGTGATGTCGTTCATGAATGATTTCATGAACCACTCTGCCAACAACTGATCGAGAAGTTCGAGTTTGATGAGACGCCATCTCCGTCACCACTCATGAATGTGATCAGAGATATGAGTGGCTTTGGTTTGTTTGAAATAACTCAAAATTTCGGTTCCCGTTTCGTAGTATATCGGTAACTGGTAGTGGGTGAGGAAAGCCATAGTGAGGTTGTTGAAGTCGGCGAAGAATCCTCGTGGTAATTCTATATACCACTTCATGGCAGAACCTATGAGGGTCCGCTGAAAAAGGTGTAAACGAATAGAGTCATCCATCAAGGAGTTGGATAAGAACCAAAGGTGAAAAGTCATTACATGATTGTTCAAGTCCTCTCCCGGTTTACCATCAAGTTTAGAGATGTCAAATGGTAGTTTGGATGGTATGGCGGGCCATTGAGGAGAGTGATGGATCAGATCATTTAAAATTCTTGACAGATTAGGGAGGTCTAGGGTGGCTAATAAGGGTAACTATCTATTCACATGTGGGTACTGGTGACTTTGGGGAGGGAGTCCCATCGGTAGACAAGTGGGACCATAAGAAATTTTCATATAATGCGAAGATCCGGGAATATTCGGTTGTTGGTGTGGAGGCAAGTAATTCATAGGGTTGTACCCTTGAACAGGGGCATGGGGTTGAGCGTTCGAGCCCCAAATATGATTGGATGTGCCTGGATATGGTTGGCTTGTATTAGGGGGTATGAAGGAGCTAGCTTGAGGCTGTTGCCCCCCCAGTCGAGGGAGGATTATGTTGAATAAGATAATTCCAATACTGGGCCAAGGATGGAGGTATGTTTTGTCCATAGGGCGGGGTCGGTGGGGGTTTCCCTCCAATCAAAGGTTGCATCCCAATTTGGATTTGTCCCGCAAAAGGGGATTGGGTTTGGCCTCCTTGGTGAAATTGTCCACCTACAGGAATCTGGTAATTAGGTGTGAAAGACGGGATGGTGCCACTAGGGTTGGTGCCTTCGATAGATAATGGAAGAGGTCCTCTGAAAGGGGGTTGAGGAAGTGTCAGAATGAAACCAGGAATGAGATGGTGCCCAGAAGGAGTGGAAACACCAAGAGTCCTGGATGAGATTTGTGTAGGAGCAGGAATAAAAGCATTCAACGCATGATATCCAGATGGAAGTGTTGGGGTGAATCTGGGTGAAAGTGGTGTGCCAATGGGGGCTTGCCTAGATGTTGTAATCCCGGTATGAGGATTCATAGTATCTGGGACCATTGTGTAATGGACCATTTGTAGAGGGATAGTCAAGATGTGGTTAGCTGGCAGAGCGTCTAAACCAGGAAAATAATAGGTAGTAGTAAAAGGTATTGCATATGGATCAGATGTTTCGGGTAGCTTAGGTGTGACAGTGATATCAACGCCTGCTCCTGAGCCAAAGAGATCCTGTCTAAAAATGCCAGTAGTCCAAAAAGGATCTTGACCCTCAGGTCCTATAAAAGGTCCAGTTGGTAATACAAAAGACTGAACAACTATATCTCTGGAAGAATTCACTCGAACAATACATCTCTCGAAGTCGGGAGGAAGTCAGAAGTCCTCTTGAGAATTGGTAATTCAGAAACGCTCTAAAGAGTTAGTTCTTTCCACTTGTGGAGTGGCAACGTCTTGGACTTCACTCTGTTGAGGAGAGCCCTTTGGTGAGTTGGTAGGCAAGGGTTGAGAACCTTCCAGATATTCTGGGGGTAGGCCTTGCATTCTACGTGAACGACGTGGATGGTCAATTTTGATCGAGTTAGAATCTTACGAAAGAAATTCTATGGCCAACTTGGGTAAAAAAACAACACGCGCTAGTAAAATCTAGGAAGAAAAACCAAGCAAACAAGACCTTCCAATTCCGAAGTCACTAGTTGGTGATGAAATCTAATGTCGCAACGACGAGACAAGAAGGGGTTGGGCCAGGGTGGAAAAGTTACGTTGACGACCTGCTTAACAAACTTACACCCTGGTGCAATCTCCCACACACAATCGTGGGTATACCCTCCAAGGAGCCCGAGTGAGTTTGTCCAACGTCGATTCCAGGTACCGTGAAGACTTACCCCTTCACAATCACCTTGTGTAAGACCCTAAGAATATAGGCTACTAAGGTTACGACCAACAATAATGATGCCTGGGGGAATAGTCGATAGTCTAATCCACACACAAGGGCAAGGTATCTAGCCCAAAATCATCTTGAGATGCTTCCACTCATCATTGTGGGTATACCTTCAAGTGATCCCCGTAATACGTGCTATGCCGAGATCAACAAAGAAGGGTAAGTAACTCTGTCAATCTCAACGCAACCTCAGGTTTGACCCTTTTGTGAGAAGGGCTTCCCAGGACAAAATGTTGCAAATGGAATTTGACACTCCTTATCACAAGATACTATTGTGTGTTTTGTGCTTTGGAGAGTGTGTCTCACTGCCTATTCCAAAGCTCTAGCCTAGCTAATGCTGGTTAAAAGAGCCCTAGAAAAAGTTACTAGTTGAATTTTAAAGTTGTGCAATATTATTAAAGGCTGTTGTTACACAAAAAGGAGACGAAAATGAAACTGATGTTGTGTGAGACTTTGACCCAAAAATGCGTAAATAGGGATGAATGATACAAATTTTGTTAGATGAATCCTATTGATAGGAGGGAAAGAGGAGTTTTCTAGAACAATGTGAACTACAATGTATGATCTTCTCTGAAATGTAATATCAAACAATCATGAACAATGCAAATTCCTTATTCGTTGTCTTTCAATACTTGAATGCCCATATTTTTCGAATAAAAGGTTGCTTGAAAAAAAATAAAAATGTCTTTAATTTTTTATTAGAAACCAAGCAACAAGGATGGAACTAAGAAAAAGTAAGCAACCAATGAAAAAGAAATACACAACAAGCACCCAAATCGATCTTTCAATGAAGATAAAAATAACAAACTGACAAGACCAGTCTCTTCAAATGCACATGGGTAACAATTTTCCAAGTAATAAGCAATTGAAAAGGACAATTAATCTCAACTTTTAATCCAATCAAAGGCTCCCGAACAAACAAGCACTCGGATTTGAGAATCAAAGATTATACCCTTGTTAAGAAAAGGTCAAGAGGTAAAAATTGAGAAAACATGATCACGAAGAGCTTTCAATTTCCGAAAACTAATCATTCGCAAGATTTGGAGTCAAGAAACATTCAATCACTGGCCAGGGAAGTTCTTTCCAGACACACCAACCAATCTGGGCATCTGAAGACATAAAAGACTTGATCCAAAATTTTTACAAGTGAGTTCGTAGTCTGATAGTGGGGTACAATGCGAGAATTAAGGATTCTCCCAGGCTAGACATGAGTAGGTTGCGATAATTTCACAATGAACTAAACACTAGGGTGGGAAATTCAGTGATTCTCGCAGATTACAGAGAGGTGCAGTGCGAGAAGGTCTATAATCAAGAAAATTTTGGAAAAATGGTAGAAATGTTGAGGGAACTTCTGGATCCAGGGAGTCTGTGAGGATCTCCTCAAGACTCAGAGATTGATTGGGAATGAAAAGGGGTAGGTCAAGAGAAAATGTCCAGGTAAAAACCACCAAAATGGCTTGTATCCCTAGTGGAGTCACCAATTTTGTTATTGGATAAATCGGTAGGTGTGGACACTAACAGATCTCCCTAGATCCACCTAGATCTAGAACAAAACAAGATAGGACATGACTCTTTCTCTAAGTTGCAGTCATTGAATATACCACTAAGGAGGAATGAGTGACATTCCTTTATATCGCTTCCTTAGGTCTCTGTTGTTCCTTCTTCGCTCCAGTGCTCTTGTGAAATCAGGTCCAAGACAACACAAACCAACCAAAGTGAAGATAGAAAAGTACATTCAATGTCAACCTATGCATATGATAAAGGAGTTATGCAATAAAATAAGAGTGATTTTATGGGAAAGGGACATGCCGTTGTATTATATTAAATGAAAGTAGAGGATACAACCAGATCACCTTGATGTTGCAAGCTTCCTTTCAGTGACCCTTGGTTCCAACACACACACTTGCTCTACGTTTGCATGAATAAGATCCAGTACAACTTAATAGAACAAATAGAGTCTTCAAGCTTCTATCCAAGTAGATTTCTCCACACAATTATTTCACCAATTCTCCATTCAATCTTTCTTAACCTTTTCCATGAGAAACCTTTCAATATATAGGAGAAGGAGAGATGGTTAAATGGATGAGGATGATCCCACTAAATATGAGAAGTCAGTAGGATTCCAACCATGCGAATGCCAACTCATTTTCTAGAATACTCCCTTCTAGAACCTTCATGACCTCTTCTCTTTTCCAAGCTTTGAAACAGGTTCGGACCCTACCCATAGAGTATACTGCGAATAGCTCGCACCCTAAGTTTGGGTTTCCTACAAGAATAAAGTATTTTCACACCCTGTAATATAGGCAACCTACAAACTTATCTTAAAAATGTGTTTTCTGGAAGAAGACAACAGTCAATTTTCTCAAGCAAAAAGTCCTTTTGGGAGCCTGAATACATCACTTGTAGAGACATCACCAGAGTGACCAAAATCATGTGTAACAAGATTGTAATCGACCAACAACCCTTCACTTGCCGTTATTGTTTTCACCGCACATAAAAATATCCTATTACCTTCACGCTCCTCAAAAATGCAATTGGGTTCCTTTCTTGTCGTCCCAGGCCTTGTACTGTTTATAAGACCTGCAATATTCCCTGATGCCTTTGGCCTTCCTTCAATATACATAGTCACTCCTTTATTTTTATTATTTTCTTTTAGCTGTATATAATTTGTGCTGAGTGCGTATCTTTGCATACTAGGCATATATTGGACTAGCCTCAATCATACTCCATAAGTGTAACATGGTCCAACATAATCAAACAATTCAATTAATCTGCCATATTTTACCTTTATGCCGTCCATGTAGAATAAACCAAGGCCATGGATCGATGACAGAGTAATGCGATACATCCTCTCATTAACACAGAAGTTGATGTCCAACTTTGGTAGTTCCTTGGGTACCCATTTTTTAAGTAGGTGTTTGTACCTCAAGGGAATCTCGATGTCAGCTATGGTCTCATCGTCATTAGAGCATGATCCTCCTTAAACAAAGAATGAATTTCATGTGCCTACCAGACTTTCTTCTGACCTTTTCACCTCTAGTTGATTTTTCCTTGTAACATGTGTTGGATATGTTTTCCCTTGTCCCTCTCAAAATTTAATCGCTCGAGCTGGATGATAGGTCTGATAGATACATATTTGGTTGTACCTACACTCCATCGAGGGAGAAGGAAACATTAGGCCAATGATATTCATATTATAGTATAGCTAAAGATAAAGATTGAAATTATAACTTGAGATGTAATACTTTTGCATCTAGGGTTGGAGCCCAACCTCTTAGAAAACACAAAGTCTTTCTTCACTCAGTATTTTGGGTAGGTGTTTGTACTCTATTCACCTAGGTATACAGTCTAAGGACATGAATCTAGTGAAATAGAAGAGTTTGTAAACTTTGTTTCTATTTGGGTGGCCAATATAAGCATCGATTTTCTCTAAGTGAGATATTCTACGGATAGTTTTCAATCGAGGCATGAACATCCTTTTGTTTTGAATCCAATGTGAAAT
>ML786679.1:703150-758128 GCA_009831015.1 Picea engelmannii
CATATAACCCATTACACACGTATCACCTAATTATTAACAACTATAACCCCTATAAGTCCAAACATGTATACTCTTTAAGTCCTTTAACTAATATTACCCCTAACCTCCCTAACCATAACTCATGTAAGCACTTAACCATTAATCTCTACTCTTTATAATATTTATAACCCATAACACCTCATATAGTTTATAATTCATTTAACTTTTAATAGTTATAACCCATTATTTCCAAATACTTATAACGTCTTCATCACTTAAATACTAAAACCCTAACATATATAACCCCTAAGAATTATCCCCTATAACCCCTAAATATTTGTATGTATTACCATTAACGCTTAACACATATATCTTTTATCCATAATTAGTGCCTATAACCTATTCCTCTAAACCCTTATAAGGAGTGAAAATAAACCATAAAATAGTTCAATAGCACCAAATTACTAAATCACACCGAATTTTTTTAAGCACTGACCTTCAAAATCTCAGCTATGTAGAGTCTGATCAATTCAATGTTTCTCTTCTTGAAAGAGAATTGAAATCAAGATTTCATAAAAAACCAGAACACCATTGCATCATAACACCCGAATGATTTTTGCAACTATAGAAAATGATTGTTGTAACTATAGCAAATTTTCCGTAACTGTATATATATATATATATATATATATATATATATATATATATATATATATGATTGATTTTCCGTAAATGACCATTTGATTCTCACATGTGCCATTGTTGGTCTCTCTAGCAACTAACCACTAGTAGGTCACTAGAGTGATCAACTTTCGTCGTTAAAACGACCAACCTGAAATGTTCATCGCTAGAGTGAGCAACATTTGGACCCCAAAAAATAGTACAAAAAAAGGTATATTTAGTACAAAAAAAGAAAAAAAAAATATGACGAAATTCCAAACCATCATAATATTTCGTCGTAATTTGCGCCCAATGTAGTAGTGTATGTTGCGATCCAATATCCACCGCGCATAGTTTTGGTTCTTGCACTGATACCTGTTGTGCGCAGTTTTGTATCGTGCATTGGAATTCCACGCACATTTCACTCTATGCGCAGTACCGTGCCAAAGTTTAGTATGCCCCCATCGTGCACCAATACTCCATGCACACCATTTACTAGATTATCACGTGACAACATATACCCACATTGTGCGTGCACCAACCAAACTCCTCCGCGCTCTGTCAATACTGCATACAACCAACGTTCCATTATTATGTGTCTATACATTGCACGCACCTTCTTATGCATCTGCACACCACACAATGCTAAATTTAGTGCACACACCCACACACCAATATTTTTCCGCGTGGCGCCAAAATTTACCGTGTGCACCTGCACACTGTATTTTTTTGCGCGGTGCCAAAATTTACCGCGCGCACCCGCACGCCAACATTTTTCCGCGCAGTACCAAAATTTACATATCACAAGGTTTTTTCTGTGAAACATGCATTTTAGTGCGCCCTCCTACACACATTCATTTTTATGCGCAACAATTCCTCATGAATTCTACTGCAGAAATTGGGGCTTTTTCCTAACTTTTTCCCAATTACCATAGACATTCTGCAACTATGAAATTCGTTCAATTTCAACCCGATAACACCAGTTCAACCTCTTTAACAACATATCACCGTGGGTTGACATTTTTGGAACGAATTTACCCAAAAATCATTCACGAATTGAGAATTTTATTTATTAATCTTGTTCCATCTGTCATGGCTACACTGTAACTTCAAATTCGACCAATTCCAGGTCCGAATTTTCTAAAACAGATATTAAATTAGTAATATCTCATTGCATGGCCAAATTTCTCCATTTTATCACGAATTTAAGAACATGAATTGGGGATTTTCCCAATTCCACGTCGTTGCTTCCAAAATGTACCATGGACGCTCTGCAACTCGAAATTTGGTCCATTAGAAATAAATCTTCTGTGAAATTTCGTGTCAACTCAACTTGCTCGACTGATCCAGGCTCAGTGTTGAAAACTGAAGCTCTGATACCATATTGTAATGTCCCCGACCATCCATGTCCATGCTACGTAAGAGAACACTCTTGTCCTCTCTGCGGAACATACTGTAACATACCCAACATCTAACTGGGCTATGCCACATAATTGTTTTTCTTGAAATGCATGCAATTAAAACATATATACACACATAACTCCTGCAGAAGCGTTATATATAAAACATAAACATACAATACATATATAAATGCACAAATTCACATTGTAATGACAATAAACGTATACATGCAGCATATATAGTAAATACCCATAATTATACAGACAGTTATAAACCACACGTAGGAATAAACCCATAAAAATAAACACGTAAATAACAATGCAACATGTAATTTTATCAGACAGTTAACACTTATCTTTGTGTGAATATCACCAACTGCATCCAGACCTTCCACAAACCTCCCAACCTTAGACCACACTGCTCATCACTCTCAACAGTGGGGTCACCCTCGAGCTGGGACTAAACTCCACCCGGGTAAAGGGATTCCTAGCCAGGCTATTGGTTCATGGACAATAGGAAAGACTCTGTCACATGTGCCTGCTCAAACTAACACCCTACAGTCTCTCATTCCCCACATGCTTGTCCCACCCAAGGAAGTGTTCCCCTTCTCTGCTCAAAAGTCCCTCGACTGCCCCACTTCCCTTTTAGGGCTTCAACAACAGGTTGGATAGGAAGTCTCAGAGCCCTGTAGCTCCAGTTTATCACCTTCAAGAAGTCACTTCCCAAAAATTCTCTCACCCAGAGAGAAGTTTCTCATGGGCCTGATAACCCACCTCTTCAATATCCTATGGGCCTGACAACTCGCTTCTTCAGTCCAACTCCCAAGCTAACCAACTACACAAACAAATATGGCTATGGATACGGTTCAGGTATAGTGAAATGAATGTATGAAAGATAACTGATTGTGAAAGTGCAATGGTCATGGAGTCATGGCTGAATGATGGATGAATGATGGGAGAGTGTGTGGAAATGAACTAATTTCTAACAATATGTATGCATGTCCCCAACTTGACACTTGTCACATTGGGAGATACTTTGGCCCACTTGGCCCCAACTTTAGAACTTAGGATAAATAATTATCCATACTTTATACTTTAAGAAATATTAATATAATATTCCTTTTTGGCTTAAGACCCCTAGCTTAGCCCTTTTCCTTAACTTATCCCCTCCCTTTCCCTGACTAGTGGAGTTTAGTCCCCCATCTCTTTTATCGTGGTAGGTCTGCGCAGAACGATGTATTTATATTAATTATGAGACATGTACAAAAACATGCGCACTGACCTTTAACATCTAGGCTCTCTAGCCTAATCAAAACATAAGCATCCTAGCTTATAATAACTAGCTCACCAGCCTATAAAACATAACATATACACAAAGTCTCATTGGCCTCACAATTGCACGCACTCAAGTTGCTGCGCACGGTATCCAGGAAGGTGTACACTTCCTCATGTTACTACGCAGTACATGCGCGCACTATGCCATGAAATGTGCATACAAAATGATATCAAAATAGCTCACCAGCTTAAGTACATTTGCGTTAACATTTACAATTGGGTTCAGCCTTAGGGATATTACACTACATGTATTGACCTATGATGAAATTGTGCGCGCACACACACACACACACACTTGATGCTATATAGTGGATCATTATATAATTTGTCATCTATATTGGTACTTTCTAGGTGGAAAAGTTGGAGGAATTTACTTGCAGGAGCCATTTTAGTGGTAGGTTCCAGTTTGTATATTTGGGGTCCAGAACCTTCCAGAGCCATTTTGAGGCATCAAACCACACTTTTGGGGGTCAAAACTTCATGATAATAACTCCCATCCCCTCAATTCTATTCTACACACTGAGATATTTCCAATGGTGTGAAAATTACCTCAATTGAAGTTCGTATGCATAAGTTATTCCTCATGTAAGTTTACCTACCTTCTTGACCACCATGAAACAAAGTGTATGCCACATCAGCCCCCATTAATCATGTTTATAGCTAGTCACATGTGGAATTTCAATAATATTCTAGAAGATCTAAAACCATAACCCTAATTGAGGGTTGAGGCATGTAAAATCCCTAACCCTATATGACTATTAGACTATGTTAAATAGTAGGCTACTAGGAGGAGAGGGGGTTCTATTCTTTTAGCATTATACTTGTTCCATAGTTGAGTAGAGAATCTAGGAATGGGATTTGAGACCATAATAGAGGAGGAAGAAGTTTATATTGTATCCATTCAGGTCATAGTGTCAAAGGAAACTCCACAATGAGTCCCCCTTTCTTTGTATTTTCATTTTCATAACTGAAGAAAATAGAGTAGAGAATAAGCCTCACCTTATAGCTGAGTTTTATCCTATTTTGGGTTTCCTGTGTGATTAAGGGATTTTATCCCCTATGACATTGGGTTTGGATCATAGTAGAGAAAGAAAAAATGACAAAGACAACAATCTCCCCTCAAATACAAGCACACAAAAAATAAAGAAAATAACTACTTAAACTAGGAGGAAGTAGGGATAGAGAAGAGAGAAGAAAGTGCATCTTGTTCTCCCATCTGATGTCAATTCCCACTCCAACTCATAAAAGAGATCCTGATATTCTACTGGAACCAACCTATAAGAGAGATACAAAACAAGGGTTGAAATGAAAGTAGTTATACAATCCAAAGCATGTGCATATTATATTTCAAATTCAAAGTAAGTATAGAGATGAACATATGTTGAAGAAAAAATCTAAGGGAAAACAAACTCTTTTATTATTAGCAAGTGGAAAATTTAATTTACAACCTCGTCTAGCCTTTATGCATAGCCTTGAAGCCAACTGTCTAGGTTCCTCCAGGAATCCTCAAGCATAAACTCAACCAATGCAATCTTCATTCAATGACTCATATAGAGATAAGGAAACACACTATAGTCATATACAATGATAAAGAAGTGTTGGAAAAGGAGTTTCCATACTAGAAGGGATGTTTATCAGCAAATTATAGAGATGGGAGTCTTGCTATATGATGGAAACGTAAATTTTCATAAAAGGACTTGACCTCTCCTTAGCCACAAATGATTGTTTTATATCTCCCCAAAGAGGTTTGGGGAGTTGGATTCCATTGAGTATGGGAAAGGGTTGTTGGGAAACGAGTCCAACCAAAAACCCCATCCGAAAACACATAATTATTTTTTTTTCACAAATTTTGAGGGCATCCACGGGCTGCAGTGTGGGAAAGCACAAATGCCCGTGTGTTGCACTAGTGAAAACCGTAGATAAGCTCTTAGGGCCAATTTTTTTAAGTGATTTTTGAGAGGTCCTTTTCGGGAAAAGTATATAAATAATTAGGAAAGAGTTATGCCATGGCACAAAAACATAGGTGTTTCATTTTGTGCTATAACAAATGCCCCCTAATGTGCGAGGTCAAAGGGGAAAAATGATGGCTGAAATACATTATAAAATCTGAGAGGCGAGGATGCCTCGAAGAATCAATGGAGGTTCCTAAACAACTGATCCAAAAACAATAACCATCAACAAGGATCAAGTAAGAGTTTTGTTTCCCAAGTTGGGCATACCCATGCTTGATGTAAGCATGGCCACCAAAGTAAGTACACTGTGGATCCATGGAAGATGTAAGATGAAACTATAGTCCATGGCAATGAATAGTACATAGTGGATCCATGTTATATAAATGAAGGAGAAAGCATGGCCACAAAGAATACACAATGGATCCATGTCAAAGTAGATCATAGCCACAAATAGATACATAGTGGAGTTATGTCTCAAAATCAACAACAACATATAGTTCTATGACCAAAGAAATGAACAATCTAATCCTCTGTGAGCACCAATATATGAGGTTGCACCATATGAGTCAGGAAGAAGAACGAAAAATGTGATGCTTGTAATTCACCCGAAGTATTCATTATGATCCATCATGGTAAAAGTCTACACTATGTGAATAAATGAGTTGAAGTTGAACATAGTGCGATATCATTTGATTACTGGTCATTGAGATATACCGTTAACAAATGCGAGACAACCCACCGATAATGATAATGAGAGTCAAGGTACCATGGTACTATCTAACAAGTGTGAATGAATGAGATCACATCAAACATCTGGTAGAAACTATCGAGAAGGGGACATTGAGGTATTCCCACTTTCAATAGTGAGGGAACATGCCACTGATGAATGGAAGCCCCTAGGTACCAAAAGATAACTCTAGATCCTGCTCCCAGAGCAAGATGTGTCGAATTCGATGGGAGGGAACCTGTTGGAAGGAATGCATTAAAGCATCCTCCATCGTCCAACATGAGGGGTGGTAGAAAACAAATATTTGGAAGACATCAGATGAAGAGACTGATACTCATGATGATGAGACTGACTTGGGAAGGCTTGCAATATCACAGGCTAACTAAAAAATGGGCAACATAGGTTTAAAAATTTCCTTTGAACATAAACACGACACGTTATGTGACTCAGGAAGAATGAATATAAGCTGGGATACATTTGTGATGGAAGAGGCATAAACTAATGATCCATACAGTTGGAAGAATAACCAACCCAGGGAGAAAAAACTCAAAGTGAGAAAAAGTATCCCAAATCCATACTAACCCAAAATGATGAGATACTAACTCAAGATTGTTCTTTGTTCAAGAGAGACAATACTACTCCCAACAAAAGACAAATGTTTTCCCATTCTTTTTGGTTTTTTGATTTTTTTTTTATCTTTTTCATGTTATAGAAGCCTAAAAAAGAATAAAAGAATTCGTATTGTATAGTGAAGGAAACGAGTGTCACGAGCAAGAAAATTAGTTCCAAAGCACAAGGAACATACCTATGCTCAAAGAAAGGAAGCATGTGCATGATAAGGAAACTTGGGGGATGTTCCCTCCAGGTATAAGGTATCGAGTCACAAAGGCATAAAATGCAAGGCTGAGAAATGAAAGGAATGCATAGGCAATTGGTTCAACGAGAGCACGTTGAAGCCGACATTAGGCCTAAAAGTGAGATAAGTCAATATGTAGATGAAATTACGACTCAAATTTGGGAAGTAAACCTCCCGTGATGGCATTTTTCATAAGTTTAGTCTCCAGGGCCTAAAAAAGAATAAAATAATACCAAGGAGAACTCTTCTGGTCGCTAGGGTTAGAGTATTCCTTTTTCGTACATAGTCCAGTCGGTTTGGAAAAGGGTTAAAATTATACCCAAAGGACACCTCTTCAAAACCTTTTTAACGAGTGTGATAGAGACAATATCAGTTGACTATCTTTTCATATTTAAGGAGTCTGAAAAGAGATTAACTATGGAATCCCTCATCCTTTTTTGTAAAGTTAGTCCCCTAGGCCCAAAAAGGTATAAAACACAACTTAGGAGAACTCTTCTAGCCCATATACTAGAGTATTCTTTTTTCTTAAGTAGTCTTTCCCAAACCGAAAAGGGGTAAAATTGTGTTGGACAAACGTTTCTTCAGGTCCATTTAATGAGTGTACAAGGAACAATGTCACTCAACAATCTTTTCAATTTTAAGGAGTCTGAAAATAACATAACCATGGACTCCGTAATGTAAGATAGGGGTCCTGAAGGAAAAAGGCCAGAACGAGAGAGAGTAAGAAGCATGAATTTCAATCAAAAACTCATGGTGGGACTAAAATAGGACCCCCAACTGTTACACATTATTTTTGTCACCCATATGACTGTTAATTATTTAAACCTATCTGTTGTCTTCAAAAGGATCAATGGCCTGAATTCCTGAGGAAAGAAGGGAGAATAACTTTGCCTAAGAGATGAAATCATATTTTCCTTTGTAAAAACCCTAATAAGGAGGATCGTATCACCCTTTCCAGTTCTAGGGGTGTGACGATCCCAGATCGTCGCATGCAGTACTATACCTATCCTGTGATGTCATCGTACTCTGCTCAGTTATAGGGGTGCAATAATTTTTGTACGTGGGAAAAATGAGCATCTTCTCGATGCTTCTAGAAGGAGAAGATTCTATGGTGAGGTGGCCTCTGATTGGTTTGGATATTAATCTCTTTTATGATTTAGTGGGATCATCCTAACCTTCTCACCTTATCCTCTCTAGATCATAAAAGGATAGGAGCTCTCATGGAGAAAGATAGCTTGGGCTTGGTAGCCTAGATTTAGTTGTTTTGTAGCTTGGAGTTTTTGGAGCTTGTATGTTGGCTTTGAGCTTTTTTTTTTCAAGATAGATTTTCGATCTTCGAATCCGTGGAGCAGAAGTGTGTGGGAATCAAGGAACTGTTGGAAGGGACCTTGCAACATAAATGCATTAGTTGTATTCTCTTTTTCATATCTTTAATACAATGATATATTTCTTTCCCATAAAATTGGTCTGATTTTATTGTATGACTCCTTGATCACATACATAGGTTTTGTTGAGTATATGTTGTTGCTTTCACTTCATTGGCTTGTGTCTATTTATAGGTTCATCATCCCATAAGCCTTGGAATGGAGCGAGGATAACACTAGTGAGGACAAATGACATTTAAAAGGTATATCATTTATCTCTTGTTAGTTAGTATGCTTGATGATTAAAATTTAGGGAATAGGTGTGAAATATAACTTTCCAAAGCTATAAACAAACATAAAATCTTGAGTTAGGGAGCCGTAAAATCCACTTATTACATTTTTTCCCGGGAATCCCTTCTAACACAAGGGTCAATCACGAGGTCGCATTAGGGCCAATAGAGTTACTCACCCTGCTTTATTGGTCTTAGTGTAGAGATTGTGCGTATTATTGGGGGGTCACTTGAGAAGAAAATCCTGTGGGGACCTTCTCAAGTTTATTTAGGGCTTAGATACCCTGCCTTTGCACGTGGATCAAACTCTCGATTGTTTCCCCAGGAATCATTGTCGTAATTGGTAACCTTAGTAGCCTATCTATTTAGGTTCTTTACATAAGGTGATTGTGGAGGGGAAAGTCTTCACGGTACCTGGAATCGATGTTGGCCAAAATCACTCAGGCTCCTTGGAGGGTATACCCACAATTATGTGTGGGAGCTTGCACTAGGGTGTAAGTCTATTAAGCAGATTGTCAATGTAACTTTTCCCCCTGCTCTATATCAGCCCCTTATTACATTGTTCTCGCGATGTTGGATTTCATCACCAACTAGTGCGTTCATTGTGATAAGGTTTTGTTTGTTTGCTTTCTTACTAGATTTTTAGCGTGTGTTGTTTGTTTTCCATAACATACTCTAGGTTGGATCTGTGTTTAATGGCATTAGTTCTCGGAATGACCAATGAAGGAACCCATTTTCTAGGGGAACCTTTTGTTTTTCCTTCTTACAGAAACCTTGGTCCTCCTCACATCAGTACTTTGAGCCTTCCAGGTCTCACAATTGGATTACTGGTATGGTTGTTTTCCACTTAGGTAATCCCGAATGCATCTAGTGATTCAGTCGTAAACACTCACTCCGAAGAGCATCAACATCATGTTGATCCTTCTCCTTATTCACCAGTAAGATCTCCTTCGCCTTCTTCACTTGCAAGGTATTCTTTCATTTCATCTTCTTCATCGAGTGAAAGCTCTAAAGCTAGTAACTCAGTGGATAAGAAGAACAATAAAAGGAATATTAAGAAGAAGAAAATTAAGCAATGGTCCAAACTTCCAACCACTGGAAAACATGTTGAAAAACCACCAGTTACTGATAATCGTGCTGGGAGTGTTGATGATGCCAATATCGCTCAAACAACCCGTAAGCCCAAGTACCCTTGCATACTTTGTAAGGGTATACATATTCTTAAGGATTTCCCTAGTCTATCCAAGGTTATAGAAGCATGGTCTACACACCCTCTCCAACCCATGTCGTCATCCTTTGAACAACATGTTGATGACCTTCCGTCAACTAGTCAGGATACCATTGGGAGGAAGAAAAGCAGAGTCAAGTTCCTATGTATGTTATGCAGAGGGAGTCATCAAACTCACCTTTTCCCTCATATGGATGAAGTATCAAAATTAATGGAAGACATGACTGTTTCCTAGCCTCACCTTCTAGCTGCTTACCATAGCCTTACTCTCAACCCACCTATAGTTGATGGAATGATCAATCTGGTCCCTTCGTTAATCATTCTGGTTGATCAGGTAGTCAATATGGTCACGTGCTTAGTTGAAACAGTTGACAAAGTGGTCGATCTGATCCCATCCTCAGTCGATCCTTCTCTCTCGTTAGAGAGTGAGACCCAAGCGGTCGATCCGTTTCCATCCATCGACCCCATTCTGTCCTTGGAGAATGAAACTCAAGTGCTTGATTTGGTCTCGTCATCGATTGATCCTACTCTCCCTCTAGAGAGTAAACCCAATAATTCTCATGTTTTTCTTGTTGATACATAATCTACCATGCTCGATGGTTTTCCTCCTTCTCCCATGGAACCCCCTCCAAGTAGTGAAGCCGTCCTTTTTTATTGGGCTGCACTGACTGGACCTTGTCTTCCCTCTCACATTCCTTTCAAGATTACATTACAGGTTTGTGGTCAGGATGTTCCTTAGATGTTGATAAATGAAGGTGAATCCATTAGTATTTTGTCCTCTATTTCTTGGCAAGCTTTAGGTTATCCTCGGCTTGTGCTGATTACGCAGAATCTGTTAGCTTTTAATAGAAGAACTAGTCACCCTTTAGGAGTCCTTCCTTAGTTTCCTATAACTTTGGGAGGGAAAACTTTCTTTATTGATGTTATGGTAGTCCAATACCCCTTGGATTTCGATTTAATCCTTGGGATAGATTACCTCTATTCCATGAAACCTATCGTTTACACTATTTTTCATGTGATATCTTTCCCTCACGATGGAAGAATTGTGACTATTGATCAACTTTCGTTTTTTGGCACTGAATTTACCATCAACTCAATGACCTCCCTAAATAGTTCTTATATGTAGTTGGCATCACCCCTACCACAGGTTAATTATGTGGTGTTGTCTCCCATGCCTTCAGCTGCTGATGAAGATGAGCCTCTCCCTGTAAGATCAGTCTCTTCTGACTTAGATCCAGTAGTTGACATGGTGATCTCTTTGATAGGGATTTTCCGAGTCTGAACTCCTTACCTATGTCACGGTCCTCGACATGTGTTCCTTCTAGAGAGTGTTTGTTTCGTCAAGTGAATATCTCTTGGAGGCCATGACCGAGTTCTGTCCCTTTACATGGTGTCCTTTCAGAGCGTTGTCCTCTTGGAAGCCATGATCAAGAAGAGAGATTTGAGAATGGTTTTCTGATTTCAACCTCATTAAAAAATGAAACCAACTTTGAGAATGGTTTTCTGATTTCAAGCTCATTAAAAAATGAAACCAACTATGAACATGTTTTTCATATTTTAAGCTCATTAAAAAATGAAACCAATTTTGAGCATGATTTTTTGATTTCAAGATTGTTAAAAAATGAATTAGAAGTTATGAGGATAGTCTTTTGTGTCTATGTGTCAACCTCGTTAAAAAAAATGAAACAGAGCCTACGAGCATAGTTCCTTTTTCTGTGACAATATCGTTAAAAAATGAAACAAAGGTTAGGGGATTGAACCTAGATTCTCGAGCATAGTTTTTCTTCTCTGTGGAAAGCTCGTTAAAAGATGAAATAGATTTTTCCCCACTTCGATTGAGTCAAGTACGTCATTTCGTCTAGTATTTGAAGCTTCATTTCATCCACCTTTGCAGTTGGATGAAACTAAGTTTGGGGGGAACATCTTACAGCCTCTAGAATTCATGCTGAAGTTAAGTCACTAACTTCTTAAGTTGGGGGCTAAGTACCAACCATCCCTGGATTATGTGTTGGGAAGTCACAAGCATAGTTTTTACTTTGGTTCAATCTTCTGTAAGAATGAAACCACCTAACTCAAGCATATTTTCCTCTGGTTTGAGCTTGTGTAAAACTGAAACCAGGTCCAAGCATAGTTTTGGCTAGTTTTAAGATTGTGTAAAAATAAAATCTATCCCAAGCATAATTTTGTTTTGTTTTAAGCTTACGTAAAAATGAAAACAATCCCAAGCATAATTTTTTTTTGTTTTAATATTGCGTAAAAATGAAAACAATCCCAAGCTTAGTCTTTATTCTTTCTCGTTCTCATAAATACCTGAGAATGTAACTGAGTACACTTTTATCACTTTTTCGGACTCACAATGGTAATATGAAAAAGGAACTCCCTGGAGCTCCCTTTAAGCTCCTTTCAGACTCTCTAAACATGAAAATATTGTCGAGCGATCTTGTTCTTTTCACGATCATTAAAGTATTTGAAGAAAATGTTTGTTGAGCGGTAGATTATCTCTTTTTCAGTCTCACCAGACTATTTTACAAAAAAATACATTTTGGAGTCCTCTTTACATTCTTTTAAAACTCCATAAATATGAAAAGACCACTGAGTTTTCTTTCTTTGGACTTGTAAAACAAACATTGAAATGCCCACATGGGACTGAACCACTCCTTCCTAGGGTTCGCTAAACATACTCTGACGGAATCATACAAAGGATGAGCTTACAATTCAAGCATATGTTATCCTCCTCAAGCTTGTGTAAAAATAAAGAGGTACTCGCCAGAAATGGTGAGGGAAAATTGGGAAAGAAATGTATCTGAACCTGTATTCTATGGAAGAGTCTCTTTTGAACATGAGACCCTTTCACTTTCTTTGTGTATAGGTTGGGAAATCTGCTTGTCTCTTGATCATACTCCATTATCATATTACAATTTGGTCTGTGATCCTTTTGTTGAGTCAATGTTGCCAAGACAATTGTTGTGTCGTCAATATGTTCAAAGAGAAGTTCAACCCGGAAAGCCTTCTATTGCGTCAGCCATTTATGTATTCCTTAAGCCTTATATTGCATCAACCATCCCTGAGTGAGTCCTAAATCACATGTTACTCAGATCTACTTCAAATATTTTTACCCATTTTGTGTCATTGATGGGGGATACATTAAGGCCCTCCTATGATGAGTATTTTCCTATCGACTTCAACTCATTATCCAGGAATTATACTTAGAAACTAATTGGTACCTTGGAACTTTCATGCCTCAATGGAAGGTTTCCTCGCTTTCGAAAATGGGTTTTCATTATTGACCCCTAATTGGGAGATTATGCCGAGTGTTCAACTTTAGCTCATAAATTCACACCCGTTGGATTGTACTAGTGTACCTTGGTATTCATTGAAATTAATGGTTATTTCCCTCACATTTGTTAACGATATTCATTAATGACCGATAATCAAGTGGTTTCTACCATGTTCGACTTCAACACATGTATTCACATGGTTAGATTCGTACTATAGAGTGGTGGAGATGAAGACCCTGAATATTTTTTGACAGATTCAGGTTGCATTGGAGTATATTCAGATTGTAATATTGCATAGATCCACAGTGTATGTCTCGTGTCTATTTTCAAATTTGAGTCTTTAACACATAGATCCATAGTGTATTTTTGGTGGCTATGTTAAGATTTGAGTCATAATGGCATGGATCCACAATGTATGTTTGGTGGCCTTGACCTGTATTAATTGACATGGATCTTTGCATGTCGACATTTATGCTTTGAGTCATTTGTATTATGAGTATGGGAATGCCTACCTTAGTGATGATATATTAGTGTAATACATTTCCTTGTTTGTTGGCAGGTTTCTGACTGACATGTTCCTTGTTCCCTACACACACTCGAAAAAGTATTTCATCTATTACTCTATTCAAACTTTATACTTTGGGGGGCTTTATGTTACACATTATTTTTGTCACCCATATGATCGTTAATTATGTAAACCTATATTTTGTCTTCAGAAGGATCAGTGGCCTGAATTCCTGAGGAAAGAAGGGAGAAGAACTTTGCCTCAGAGATGAAATCATATTTTCCTTTGTAAAACCCCTAATAAAGAGGATCGTCACACCCTGTCCAGTTCTATGGGTGCGACGATCCTAGATCGTCGCATGCTATACTAAATCTGGCCTGTGATGTTGTCGCACTCTGCTTAGTTATAGAGGTGCGACAATTTTCATACGTGGGAAAAATGAGCATCTTCTCAATGCTTCTAGAAGGAGAAGCTTCTATGGTGAGGTGGCCTCCGATTGGTTTGGATCTTACTCACTTTTCTGATTTAGTGGGATCATCCTAACCTTCTCACCTTATCCTCTTCAACTTATAAAAGGAGAGGAGCTCTCATGAAGAAAGTTATCTTGGGCTTGGTAGCCTGGATCTAGTTGTTTTGTATCTTGGAGTTTTTGGAGCTTGTATGTTGGCTTTGAGATTTGATTTGTCAAGATAGATTGTTGATCTCATAATATGTGGAGGAAAAGTGTGTGGGAAGCAAGGAAATATTGGAAGGGACCTTATAACATCAAGGCATCGGTTGTATTCTCTTTTTCATATCTTTAATATAGTGATATATTTCTTTCCCATAAAATTGGTCTTATTTTATTGTATGACTCCTTGATCACATACATAGGTTTTGTTGAGTATACGTTGTTTCTTTCACTTCATTGGCTTCTGTTTATTTACAGTTTCAACATCCCATAAGCCTTGGAATAGAGAGAGGATAACACTAGCAAGGACAAATGACATTTAAAAGGTATGTCATTTATCTCTTGTTAGTTAGTATGCTTGATGATTGAAACTTAGGGAAAGTTTTATATTCTGTCTTGTTTTTTTCTAGTTTCACGGTGAAACTAGGGAGATTTGTTTGTGTCTTCACTTACCGATTAGTCTAATAACACCAAGCCTAAAGACAAACTTGCAACATGAGTGCTAGAATGAAAAAGGATTCAATATTAGAGCACCCATGGAAGGTAGTCTCTACCATCAATTGAATGATTCTTGGAGGCAAAGAGAAAGGTTTCATCGCCCGTTAATGGGGTTGACCTGAGGTTTAAGTGGTAATGGTAACTGAGAATTCAACCATTTGAGTGGAATTCATCCTAACCTAAATGCTAGTTAAAAAAGAATTACCTTCCCAGAGTCTTGTAAGAGACTCAAACAAGTGACGATAAGTGTACCAGAGAAAAATTCCTAAAACTTCCCAAAATGATGATAATGCTACAAAAAATTGATCATTAGTTGAAAATTTGGATGAAATCAAAGAACTTTAGGAAGTGGGTTTTCAAAATTTTAATAAAATTTAGTATATTTACCCATTTACCATTCCATTTTTACCATTTCACCCAAACAATTACCAAAGTGACCAAAACCCTTGGAGTTCAAATAGAGAAAATGCGAAGCTTGGAGAAAATCCATTACTTGCCACCCTCAACAAGTAAGTATTCCATGTTCATCTTTCATTCCTTAACTTATTTTTGTCAATTTCTGCCAAAATTCAAGCTTGAAGTTCCTTTTTAAAAACATGATTTTGTGCAGCGGATGTTCGCAGCTGGTGGAAACTGTTGGATTACTGAGAGGGGGGGTGAATCAGTAATAGAGCAATTTAATCATTTTTAACGATATAATCCAAGTTTTATATCAATGAAGCATTATCATCCAATAATTGCAGAGTAAATAAGCAATGAACAAATGAACAATCATACACATACACAATACACCAGTGTTTTACGTTGAAACTCAAATCGGGAGAAAACCACGAATGATTTTTCTTATATGTCTTGAAGAATTACATTCATTGGAAGCACCAAATTCCTTTGTTTTCTAGCTGCAAATGGAAGGAGGCTCCAACCCCCTAGTTTCTCAGGCTACAACCTGAAGGAGGCTCCAACTCCCCAATTCTCTGGCTACAACCAGAAGGAGGCTACAACCCCCTATGTTCTCCGACTACAACCGGAAGGTGGCTACAACCACCTGTCCTTGCCCCGTGAAATCGCCCTGAAGTAGAAGTAGAATGATGGAACCACTATCACATTGTCACTGTGAGATATACCGTTATAAACCTGTACCAGTAAATCTAAACCATGCATCAACCATGCATCAACCTGTACCTCAACCTATAATCAACCTGTACCATAAACAAGTGCATCAACCATGCACCAACCTGTACGAAACAACTTGTAATAAACCTATACCATAAACACGCGCATCCAACCATGTACCAAATATGTACCAATCATGTGTCAACTACTCATCAACTATGACTCATCAATATGTGCCAACAACATCAACTATACACCTCATGTATGTACCAACTCATCAACTACTTGTCTCAACCATGTACTCAACATGTACCTCAACCAAAAGCCCTCATCAATTTCATCATCCAAATCTGATTTGTAGCTATGTAATAGACTTGGTGTATATGATCACATTCCTTCAAACCTTCCTTAACTTTAACAACAAGAGACTAGCATTTTCATCAAACTTTTCTTTAGTCTCACATGCCTAGTTTTGGATTAATCAACAACCCTAACTTGAAGTAATCATAACTTTGAACCTGTAATGTATAAATATCTAAAATTGATATACAATGTTCTTCAGTGTGTTTTATGCAAATCCTCCAGGTGTCACTACTTGGAACCTCTCAGAAAAGGATTTATAGAAAAAATGGCATACCTTGTTGAATTCTGGATTATTCTAGAGAGCGGCCTTGTAGAGCATACCCCGCAATAAATGTTTGTTGAATTGATAAAAAAATGTTACAAAAAATAAAAAATACATTACCCTAACCAAAACATTTTGTCTCACTTAATTTTGATTTGTTATGAAGACTTTATGACGTTTTTACCCAAAACACCTGTTTTTGACTATTTTCAGGACTAGCCACAAACCCTATTTTCCACGGAGCATAACTCCCAAAATACAATGACCCACAAGCTGAATGTTTTACCAAATATACTTGGGTATGGTTTATCAATGGAATAACAATTTCACAGTCTGAATCATTATAGAAAAAAAAGTTATAGCAAAAATGGTGAGATGACTTGTAAATAACATACCTTAGAAAGCACCATCAAAAGAATTTGTCCTTCCTTGCATTTCAACCTTCTTTTCTTTACCTTCCCTCAAACATTTGGCTTAGATATCCTTGGTTACCTCAGAAACCTATATATATATTCAATATTCTCAAGTGTAATTAAAATTAGAGAGCCTTGCCTCTTATTTATACTCTCCAAGTAGCTTCCTTAAAAACATCTTCTAGGTCACTTGGCCCACTTTCCTTATTTTAGGGTTAACCCACTTCTAATTTCTCCATTAAATTTATTATTGAAATAATTTATTTTGTATTCACTTTGAATTATAATACACTCATCAATTCACTTTATTATTTAGCTTTTAAAATCTCTTAAACCACTTTGACCACTTTGACCTTTTGGGTCTTCTAGATGACATATAAGGGTCCTCCAACTTCGTAAGGCATTAAATCTCAAACCGTGAGGAGTTATGCCACATTCCACATACCACCAGAAATGGAATGACATGTACTATCCATATAGAATAGTATTACCTTTAAATATAGCAAAAATCATACCATTATCCATCAAACAAACTTGGGTCCATTACCCAAGCCTGGGTTCTCCAACTTCACATGGTCATAACTCTCTAACTGTGAGGAGTTATGTTATGTTCTACATACCACCAGAAATGGCATGAAAATCACTATCCATATATGATAGTTTCCCTAACAAATTAATTTTCCTTCATCTCATTATTCCACAATTAAACATGGGTTCTCTTACTCCACAAAGTGTCTTCCTGTGAGGGATTTCACCATAAGGGGACCACTTTGGAGTTCATCCATATTTACTTCTTATCAACCATGACAAAACAATAATGAGTCATATTTACATCAAACAATCTTGGGTACATTACCCAAATCTTTGTGCCACAAGGATTTCTTCAAGGGTTGGCATCAATGACAACCAACCTTAATCAACAATCTCCCCCTTTGGCATTGATGGAAACACTCTGATGAAATACTGAAATCATATCACTCATGCTACCCCTGGAACCATGCCTCTGTCCTCTGCATTTGATAAATCTCTCCCCCTTTTTCATCAATGGCAAAGGCATCTTTCCATCTGGGGCTGCTCCCCCTGACTGAACTGTCCTCTTATGGTGCTTCCTCATGTACATCTAACACATATAAGATAAGAATTCAAAAAGCATTCAAAAATAATTCATTTTGGAGTAGAAATAACTCCAAGTCTTTGGCGAAGATATTCAAAGGGTTCCCATGGAAGTGGTTTTGTAAAGATGTATTCCACTTGTTTTTTTGTGCCCACATACTCAACTCTGATGTTCTTTTCTGCAACCTGTTCCCGTAGAAAGTGATACTTGATTGGAATGTGCTTCGTCTTGGAGTTCATCACCAGGTTTTTTGAGATACTGATGGCACTTGTAGTATCACAATATATTGGAATGGGCTCATCATACTCAACCTGTATATCTATCAAAGTTTGTTTCATCCAAAGAACCTGTGTACAACATGTTGTTGCTGCAATATACTCTGCCTCGGCTGTAGATAGAGATACTGATGATTGTTTCTTGCTTAGACATGATACTAAACACTCACCTAAGTAGAATGCTACTCCACTGGTGCTTTTTCGGTCATCAATACAACCTGCCCAATCTGCATATGTGTAGGCAATAAGTGATAGATCTTTTCCTTTTGGATACAATAATCCAAACTCTTATGTTCCTTTGAGATATCTGAAGATCCTCTTTACTGATATTACATGTGATTCCTTTGGTGCTGCTTGAAATCATGCCACATGTCCAACTGCCTGCATTACATCTAGTCTGGATGCTGTCACATATAGTAGGCTGCCAATCATTGACCTATATTGCCTCTGATCTGTAGACTTTGAATCATCATCTTTGCTCAACTTACAATTGGTTTGCATGGGAGTGATAACTGGTTTGAAATCTTCCATTCCAAACCTCTTTAACATTTCTCTGATATACTTGGTTTGAGAAATAAAAATTCCTTGGTTTCTTTGACTTATCTGAAGTACCAGAAATAAGGATAGTTCTCCAAGTAACGACATTTCAAATTCATTCTGCATGTCTTTTGCAAATTTCTAGCTTAACTTGTCATCACTACCAAAAATAATATCATCAACATAAACTTCAATTAATAAAATATTACCTTGACTTACCTTGATGTAGAGGTTGATGTATGCACTTCCTTTTCTGAACCCTGCCTACTGAAGATACTTATCTAGTCTGGAGTACCATGCTTTAGGAGCCAGTTTTAGACCATACACGACCTTCTTTAATTTACACACATAGTCTGTGTTCTATGACAACTGAAATTCTTCTGGTTGTTCAATGTAGACTTCTTCTTCAAGTTCCCCATTTAGAAAAGCTGATTTTACGTCCATATGATATACTTTAACATTTTTGGAGCATGCATAAGCTAAAAGAAAATGGATTTCTTCCATTCTAGCAACTAGGGAAAATGACTCTTCAAAGTTGATTCCTTCAATATGTGCATATCCTTTACATACCAATCTAGATTTGTTCCTTGTAACTTGTCCATCTTCATTCAATTTATTCTTGAAAACCCATTTTGTGTCGATCACATTCTTATTCTTTGGTCTTGGAACCAATTCCCAAGTGTCATTTTTTTCTATTTGATCCAATTATTCATCCATGGCCTTATTCCAAAATTCATCCTTGCTGGCTTCTTCAAAACAATTTGGTTCAATTGCAGATAAGAGTGTTAGGTGTGTTTGTTCTGGTGAACATATTTTTCTTCTAGTCTCAACTCCTGCATCTTTGTTTCCAATAATTTGATCTGAAGGATGATTCTTCTGTACTCGTTTGCTAGGTGTCTTTGGAGATACTTTCTAAACTTGCTCTTCTGCTTCTGTCAGATTCTCTTCATATTCATCTTCCTCTTCTACTTGTTTTTCATCTTTTGCTTCTTTTTCAGAAGACTGTTCCATTGATTCATTTTCTTCTTCCTTTGATTCTGTTCTGCATGTTTCATTAATTGTTACGTTGATGCTTTCCACAATTTTGTTCAATTTCATTTTGTAACACTTGTATGTTTTCCTTGTACTTGAGTAACCAACAAGTACTCCTTTGTCCACACGAGAGTCAAACTTTCCCATTCTACCATCTTCTCTTTTGATGTAGCATTTGCCTCCAAAAACTCTAAAGTGCCTCACATTTGCTGGTCTTCCTTTCCATAGCTCGTAGGGAGTTTTGTCAGTGTTGTTTCTAAGCATTACTTTGTTTTGAATGTGAACTATTGTATGCACTACTTGTTTCCAAAAAATATCTGTCAATTTGTAATCCATTAGCATTGTTTGAGCCATTTCCTGTGTAATTATCATCCATTACGATAATGTTCATTTGTCTCTGAACCACTCTCTGAACCAATCTATGAATCCATGCTCTTGTCCACTATCATATATCTATTCAAATCTGCTAAGTGTTCTTACGAATCCATCTTTTTCCATACTTTCCAAGACTCTACTTGTGCAACTATCCATAATGCTAACCAATTTATCATTATACTATCAAACTGTACTTTTGCTAACTAATTTCTCTAATCTGTCTTCTCAAACTATGCAAGCTTCTCTAAGGATGGTTCTTTGGTCTATCACAACTATCGCATACACTCCCCCTGTCTAATATTCATATTACTTGGGAGTCTCTAAGCCGGATGGCTCAGAACAAATCCTTCTCTGATGTGTATTCATCATCATCTTCATTGGTAGATTCATCATCATCTTCATGGGTAGATTCATTATCTCTCTGAGCTTTGACTTCTTTCTTTTTGTCTATGGATTCATCTTTCACTACAATGCTTGGAAGTACAATCTCTTGAACCTGTTCCTTATTTACTTTCCCTTCCTTTATTTCAGTTATTTTCCTAACCTTTATGTATCTGACATCTTTCTTTTTCTTTGTAGAATTTTCTTCATCTCGTTTTATTGCCAATCTTGTGATCTCTGGTACCTGGTCTTTGTTCACCTGTTCTTCTTGTTTTCTTATTCATACTTTATTATATTTGATATCAGTATTATCTTTCATGGAAGTATCGATCATGATTCTACAATCACTCGCTATGTGTCCATAGTTATGAAATTTGTAACACTCAATGTTACGTGCGGCCACATAGGCACTTCTTGCTTGAACATTTCTTTTATAATCCCTGCAATCTACAACCTTATGTCCAAAGTTAGTACAATAAAAACAATGACCATAAAATAAATTTGCATACCTAGGAGTGAATGATCTTCTTTGTGGCGTAGTCCTTCTAAATTTTTGTCTTGACTGATCATGATCATGATTGAAGCTTATTTGTGGCTTGAACATGGATGGTCCCCTTGAGGATGTATCTTTAATAGTTTTCTTAGATTCTGGTTGACCATGATTCCTTCCTTTGAGTACTTCTGCGTAACTCTTTCTATTTTCTTTATTCTTCTTTTCTCGCAACATAGAGTGCTTCTCTTCATTCTATATAACTGATGTGGATGTTTATGTCTCTTCAACGTTTGTGTTGAGCTTGATGATTTTACTTCTCAATGTGACAACTTCTTCTTCAAGCTTCTCAACCTCTTCTTCTTTATTCATTATCTGAGACTTCATGACTTCTTCTGTTCTTTTCGCTTCTTCAAGATGAATTTTTAATGTGATTATTTCTTCTTCAGGTCCTTTCTCTTATTGACCAAACTCTGCCTCAAGCTGGTTTAGATCGTTAGTTCTTTCCTTAAGATGATATGTCAATATATTCTCTCTCATTTATGCTTCTTCCTTCTGTGCTGGTATATTGGTTTCCAAACATTGCTTTTGATATTCAATATTTTCTTCGATCTTTCTGACTTCTTCTAGCTGAGTTCTTAAGTTCGTGATGACCGGTTGGGCTTCTTAAAAAATGTGAACACTTTCCTTTTGTTTCGTCAATTCTTTCTTGAGTGAATTTTTTTCTTCTCTTAGTTCATCTAAAGCACTAATCAATTCTTCTTCATAATTGTCTTCCTTTCAATTATTTTTCTCATCTCATTTCCTTCATGACATTCTATTCCAAGATGTCCACATTTTTCACAATTAACAAAAAACAACATACCTCTGGTGATTATGTACTCTTCATCTTCTTAATCTTCTTGACATGGTGAACATAATTCTTCTTGATTTGTCTCTGCATCTTCTTTGGCATTTTCTGAATCTGTGATGGGTGAAGAATATATGTCATGTAACTTATCCCAAATTTATTTTGCCGATGAACATTTACCAAACTTTTCTTTTACCGGATTAGGTAATCCTTCCCAGATGAAATCCATTGCTATTTTGTTATTTTTCCTCAATTCCTTCTTGGCTGCAGTCTTTGCCCTTTTTTAACTATCATATCCTTTAACATCTGATAGCCAAATATAATGTCCTTGTGCCTGTAAAAATACTTCCGTCCTTATGCTCCACATATCATACTTAAAACCATTCTAACCATTAAACATTGGTACTCCATTCTCAGAATAATCCATGATCTCCTTCCAGTGGTTAAACTGTTTCCTTAAGGAACCCACTCTGATACCAATTGTTGGATTATTGAGAGGGGGGGTGAATCAATAATAGAGAAATTTAATCATTTTTAACCATATAATCCAAGTGTTATATCAATGAAGCATTATCATCCAATAACTGCAGAGTAAATAATAAATGAACAAATGAATAATCATACACAGACATAGTACACTAGTGTTTTACGTGGAAACCCAAATCAAGAGAAAAAGACATAATGCTTTTTCTTATATATATTGAAGAATTACATTCATTGGAAGCACCAATTTCCTTTGTTTTCTAGCTGCAACTGGAAGGAGGCTCCAACCCCCTAGTTTCTCTATCTACAACTTGAAGGAAGCTCCAACTCCCCAATTCTCTGGCTACATCGATAAGGAGGCTACAACCCCCTATGTTCTCTGGCTACAACCGGAAGGTGGCTACAACCCCCTGTCCTTGCCCTGTCCAAGCACCCTGAAGTAGAAGTAGAATGATGGAACCACCATCACACTATCACTGTGATATATACTACTATAAACCTGTACCAATAAATCTGAACCATGCATCAACCTGTAATCAACCTGTACCATAAACAAGTGCATCAACCATGCACCAACCTATACCAAACAACCTGTAATCAACCTGTACCATAAACAAGTGCATCCAAATATGTACCAAGTATGTACCAATCACATGTCAACTACTCATCAACTATGACTCATCAATATGTACCAACAACATCAACTATACACCTCATGTATGTGCCAACTCATCAACTACTTGTCTCAACCATGTACTCAACATGTACCTCAACCAAAATACCTCATCAATTTCATCATCCAAATATAATTTGTAGCTCTGTAATAGACCTGGTGTATATGATCTCATTCCTACAAACCTTCCTTAACTTTAACAACAAGAGACTAGCATTTTCATCAAACTTTTCTTTAGTCTCACATGCCTAGTTTTGGATTAATCAACAACCCTAACTTGAAGTAATCATAACTTTGAACCTGTAATGTATAAATATATGAAATTGATATACAATGTTCTTCAATGTGTTTTATGAAAATACTCTAGGTGTCACTACTTGGAACCTCTAAGAAAAGGATTTATAGAAAAAATGGCATACCTTGTTGAATTCTGGCTTATTCTAGAGAGTGACCTTGTAGAGCGTGCCCTGCAATAAATGTTTTTTGAATTGGTATGAAAATGTTACAAAGTATACTAAATATTGTACCCTAACCAACACATTTTGTCTCACTGAATTTGGATCTGTTATGAAGAAGTTAGGACGTTTTTACCTGAAACACCTGTTTTTGACTAGTTTCAGGACTAGCCATAAACCCTATTTTCCACGAAGGGTAACTCCCAAAATAAAATGACCCACAAGATGAATTGTTTACCACAGATGCTTGGGTATGTTTTCTCAATGGAATAGAAATTTCATGGTCCGAAACATTATAGAAAAAACGTTATAGCGAACATGGTGAGATGACCTGTAAATAACATATCTTAGAAGGCACCATCAAAATAATTTATCCTTCCTTGCATTTCGGCCTTCTTTTCTTCACCTTCCCTCAGAAATTCGGCTTAGATATCCTTTATTACCTCAAACACCTATATATATTCAATATGCTCAAGTGTAATTAAAATGAGAGAGCCTTGCCTCTTATTTATACTCTCAAAGTAACTTCCTTAAAAACATCTTCTAGGTCACTTGGCCCACTTTCCTTATTTTAGTGTTAACCCACTTCTAATTTCTCCATTAAATTATTATTGAAATAATTTATTTTGTATTCACTTTGAATTATAATACACTCATCACTTCACTTTATTATTTACCTTTTAAAATCTCTTAAACCACTTTGACTACTTTGACCTTTTGGGGCTTCTAGATGACATATGAGGGTCCTCCAACTTCGTAAGGCCATAACTCTCAAACTGTGAGGAGTTATGTGACATTACACATACCACCAGAAATAGAATGACATGTACTATCCATATAGAATATTATTACCTTAAAATATATAAAAAATCATATTGTTATCCATCAAACAAACTTGGGTCCATTACCCAAACCCGGGTTCTCGAACTTCACATGGTCACAACTCTCTAACCGTGAGGAATTATGTGATGTTCTACATACCTTTGGAAATGACATGACAAGAACTATCCATATAGGATAGTTTACCTGAAAAATTCATTATCCTTCATCTCATTATTCCACAATTAATCATGGGTTCTATTACTCTGGAAAGCGTCTTCTCGTGAGGGATTTCACCATAAGGGGACCACTTTGGAGTTCATCCATATTTACTTCTTATCAACCATGAAAAAACAATAATGAGTCATATTTACATCAAAAAATATTGGGTCCATTACCCAAATCTTTGTGCTACAGGGATTTCTTCAAGGGTTGACATCAATGACAACCAACCTTAATCAACAGAAACACTAGTCGTGGATATCCACAACTTTTCTAGCTGAAGTTCACAGATCTGTAGGAAAGGATTTGAAAAATAAAACTAACTCAAAAAATCCTTTGGAAATTGAACATGATGTCCATTCTCTAGAGAGAACGCGAACATGAAGAGGTGGATCTAGCATTCTTTGATAATGATGAGGAAAAACAAGCTCTGCGTGCTTGAGGCATGTACACGTTTTTTCAAGTTGGCAGCATGAGAGAAAAAAGTAGATTACTAAATCTCCTAATTGATCACTAGAACTTAGATGATGAGGAATTCATGCTCGTTGGACAGTCTTTGACCATTACGGTTGAAGACATTTAATTCATTACCGGTCTATCAAGGAGAGGGGAAGTACAAAACTTCCAATCTTGGAGAGGATGCTGGAGTATCAATTATTTTTTCCATGAGTACTGCATTTCCAGTACTTAGAATACTAGCTCGCAAGTGTGAATCAAGAAAATAACCAACTTGAGTCTCCGATTTATCTTATACAATTTACATTTGGCATTGTAGGCACAAATTCATTATGGGGTTGAATGCCTATGCCCCACTATGTATGACTGGATTACTACTATGCTTAACAACATGAAAGAACAATTGACATACTGCAAGCTTGGGAAAGAAAATACTTTTTTCTTTGGTAGCGTCCTATGCACATTCTTCTTCGAGTGGGTGCCCATGATGAGCGCATGGACATAGATACAAGGACACTTACGACCATGGCCAACCATGGTTCGATGGATTGAGCTCATAACTCACTTAGAAGGTGGACAAATGTCCAACCCATTCGATGATGACTTCTTTGGATGGTGGGAGCGACTCCCTTCATCGAGGACTACCCATATGCTAGCATTGACTTCACCAATGACCCTGATGTCATCATCCCTTCCGGAGATGAGCTATAGGACATATGTAACCTTTCATTTTGTGTTATTTAATTTTTAAGTTTTGGAAATATATAACTATTTAGAAATTTTAATGAGATCCAACGTACTAACAAGCAACTTACTCTTAAGTAGATAGAGCACCCATGAGACCGGCTAATGTATCACGACATAGACAACGAGGAAGAGATGAGGCATGGCCAAGAGACGATGTAGTGAGGAATTTTATTAGTGTGGGATGAAACTTTGAGTTCCTCATGTGCAATGTGCCTATGGTGACCATTGACGACCTCTCCGTAGGCATGCAATGACATGTCATAGGAGTACCCAGGCCATGGGTCCGACTGTTATAACATTTGGAAAATGTCATAGTTTGTTATGATAGGGTGCATCGGCCTTAGGTCTAGACATATTACATGCTCATAGAAAATATGTGTACTTGTATAACATTATATGACCTTTGGGGGATAGGAGACCCCGTACTTTGTACTTGATGGATCTCATTTTGATATATATATTATATTTTTTGCGTTATATACATTTTATATTTTACTTGCAAAAGCGTATATTTACATGTGTCTCTGTGTGCTTTACTTTAATGATGATATACATGCCAATCTAACACATAATTAGCATAAGCATCAACTAACTCATTATCTCTCCTAGGAACATGCTTTAAGTAATGAACTCAAAAAAACGTTCTAGAAGATGCACCCTAAGGAAAAACCGTAATAACACCGGATATCGAACTTGATACACACCATTTAATTGTGAAACTACCAATCACGAATCCATGAACACTTGAAGGTGATAAATAACATAAGACAATGCATCTCGTGAAATCTCAATAATAACATTATATTCAACAACATTGTTGGTAGTTTCCCCGAGATACGCACCTCCAATAGACACTAACTGCCTAGAAGGTGAATAAATCACCCAAGCAGTGGATGCTAGGTGTCGAGTATGGCGACTAGTGCCATCATTGAATCCAAAGTAAATCAACAACTCCTTGGGAATCTGCAACACAATAGAAGCACATCGATCACTAAAGAAACGAAAAGACCAAAAATGTAAACAACGCTAGGTAAAATATAGACATTAAAATACAAGAGTGCTAATGCTCAAACCATCGGGCCTAAGCATAGTACTTATTCATGTAGAGCCCATTTATGGGCTTAGACAACACATTTCCTTCAAAATATGTAAGCTCATAGGATCCTTTCTCTAAAACCCATTGTATGACATAAGGGATGAACCACATAAGGTTAAAATTTCCTTCCCCCAAGGCATCCTTTTCCTGGTTGTAGACCAAAATGAGGTCTCCCTCAGAGAACATCCTGGAAGGACAACCTTATCGTACTAGGACTTCAATCATTTATTATGTGATTCATTTTCAAAAGCTTCATATTGATGTTTCTCATCGAGATGTTCAAGATAAATTAGGCATTCTTTGAATTGAGTCGTGTCCGGAAGGATCTCTCCTGCTATTTTAAGTGAAGGAACTTCACATTTAATAAAAGAAAATGATTCAACTCCATGAACGAGTTGGAATAGTGAGAAGCCAATGGAAATCTTAACTGAGTTTTGATGTTTGCACAGGCCAACTTTTTGAAAAATTGAAGAAGTTTTGAAGGAATCATAGTAGCATCGGAAAACATGAGAGTGCACCAAAAAAAGAGGAAAACCAGTGCTGAAAATAAGGGAAAACACGCGTCGAGAAAAGTAGTTAGAAAGTGGACAAACTGCTGCGGAGCAGTTGGAAAGTGGATAAGCGCCAAATTGGAGCAGCGGTTGGATCGAGGACCAGTCGAGATGAATTCAAGGAGAAAGTGGACAAATCTAATCCTTTTAGAGTTAGGGTTTTTGTAAGGGCTTTGTTCTAGTTTTGTATAATTAGAATGTATTAGGACGAGGAGAGGGTGGTTGTCCTTTTTTGTTGTTAAGGTTGTATTAGGTGTTTTTGGATTGAGTAGAATATCTTGTTGAGATATTTTTGTGATATGTGGAGGTCTAATATAATGGCAGAAGAATTGTACAGTGGAAAACACTAGGTTTTGCAAGAATATGAATAAAGAGACCAAGCGACAAATATTTGTGGACGTAGCCCCAAGGGGGGGGGGGGGTGAACCATGATATATCCGTGTTTTATGTGAATGTATGTAGTGTGTTATGTTTGCATTTAATTTAATGATATTTTATGATGAATATGTTATATGATAAAGAAATGAACACTGTGTAGTAAGAATAAGCTAACAAACTATGCAGAACAACATTAAATAAATGAATGCTCTTGCTAGTGTTTAGATTAGAATCTTGTGTTACAGTAGATAATTCTTGTCATTGAACACATGTGGTTATAATGGTTAAATAAGTCCTATCAAAATAATGGTGATAGTGGTTTGGCGTAAAATCCAATGAGGGTTTGAAGGTTGACATAAGTAGGTTAGATGCCTTTGAGAGATACACATCCCATCCCAAGGTTGCATACATCTAAGTCCTACAACCACCCATAGAAGCCATCTTGGGTGAGACTTCATAGTGCAATCTATGTGATGTGTTGCCTTCTGGTATCCATAAGGGCCGATGGTAGAAGGCCTTGTTGGTAATCCTATAGTTAGAACCCGGGTCAACCCAAGTAACCCAAAAATGGTTCCATTGCTAGTTGGAACTCATAAGATTAGATAGGGATGGATGTATCACATAGTATAGCATGAGGGATTAAGAAAGGGGATGTTTTTAGATTGGAACCCCACAAAATAGGATATTGAAAGATGGTTGATAGTTCAAGAACTATAGTTTTCCCACAAAGATAATATATGCTCTATGTTTAAGCTAAGGAAATATTTGGAGAGATACGTATTTAGTGAAGTACAAAAACTTTTCTTTAATGAGTTTCCCACACTATTGTAGGAGTGGATAACCTGTTTGAAAGATACCCATCCGAAAAATAAAGTTAGATTAGTGGAGTGGACAGACGAGAATATCGTGCGGTTGAAAAGGGTGAATAAAAAATTCATGCATGCAATAAATTTCTGGCTAGACAACATTGTAGAGGGGTATATCACCGAGTTTGTAGTAGATACATCGAAGTTTTACAATGTAGCAGAGAAAGAGTTTCTTAAGGTGCCAAGGGGAATGTACCTAAGTTCATTGTACACTTCAATCAAGAGACTATTGCATGATAAAGGAGTATTAACTATGGAATCAGACAACTAAACTACCCTGCATGCATGGGGGAGTTGGGGGAAACCTGAGGAAGGTCTTAGATGGAGGGGGAAATGGATAGAGAAGAGAATAGTAATGAGAAATATCCCATTATGATGGATCAAGAGGAGATCCAGGAAATTATGTAGAAGGTAGGAATGAAACGCAGTGGAAGACCCTACCAATATAAGCTCAATAGAAGGAAAAGAGAAGTAGTCGAGAGGGAAGGCTTTGAGAATGATGAGGAAGAGGTAGAGGATCTCCATGATTGATCCAGATTTAGGAGAATATCGAAATGATTAACATAATGAATACAACAAACACATACATATGAATAATAACACAGATATCTAGTGAACAATATCTTCTATTGAATAATGAAATAGGCTAAAACTGTAAAATTTCAGAACTGAAACACTTGATCGAATGGTGGTAGATATATCCGAGAAGAGATGTGTCTTCTACGCACATCCGTCTGAGAAGAATGGATTAAAATGAGGCTCATAGTTCTTTTTTATATTACTCATGAATGCAAAAACCCTAGACATCCAAAAAACCTAACCCTAGAAGGTGAAACACCAAAAGTCATGTGGGCCCCTATGGGTAAGCTGGTGTAAGTTGGTACCTCAAATTCCCAAGGTTGTAACTTTTTCATACGACCTTATTTTTGGGTGCATTATAGATCGTTGGAAAGGTCTATCATAGAACTACACATTCCACCATCAAACTCTATCTCTGTCTATAGTTTGACTATGGCGAGTAGAAAAAACAATGTTTAGGGCCCCAAAACGGGCCTGGAAGTACAACAAGATGTGTTGACATGAAAACATACAAAATAATCTAGTTGGATTAGGCAAGAGACCACCCATATCCACCTGGAGGATGTGTGGGGCTTCAGACATCCCCAAAAGTGTAGAACCCACAATTACAAAGGTGTACAGAAGAATGTGTTGAACAAAAATGGACAAGAGGGGCTAGTTGGAATAGGTGGGTCACCACCAATATCCAGATAGGTAAATCCTCCCCCCTTAGGAAGAAATGGTCTCGAGTGCATTGAGTTCCCCCATCAAGTGAGGACAATTCTGTTGGGTTTTTCTTCAGGTGAGACACTTTCCTTGGTGTAGGAGTTTCCCTGCCTTGACAACCCGATAAAGATGGATCCTTTGCTAGTGACTGATTATGACCTTTGTATCCACTATATGATCAGTGGATGCCTGTTCCATTTAGTCAAGGCTTATCTCTATTGGTGTATGTTGTTTTGCGATATATGAGGTGTCCAATAATGGTGGAAAATATGGCCGAAGGAGGTCCACATTGAACACTAGATGTAGGCCAAGGAAGGGTGGAGTGTTGAGCTCAAATGAATTTCTACCCGCCACCTTGGTGATAGTGTAAGGCCCATACCGAAGTGGGAAAAGATTCCGATGGGGTCTCATGAGACGATCCTTCTACAAATAAAGCCAAAATTTGTCTCCAACCTGAAAATGGTGTGGTACCCTGTGTTGATCATGGCGCTTCTTGTAATTAGCATTGGATTTCTACAAAATATCCTGGACCTGTTGGAAGATGTACTAAATCCATTCAATGAATCTAGTGGCTTTTTCGATCGCGGACTGATCATGGGAAGGGTATGTCTATGCGATGGAAAGAGGAAGTGCAAAATCAATGGGTCCCAAGGATTGGAATCCCAGAACCACCTGAAATGGGCTATGGTCGATGGATCTATGGAGAGCCCTATTATAACTTTGTTGAACATAGGGGAGACTCTCGTCCCATGTATATGGATGCTTAGAATTGTACATGCGCAGGATGCACAAAATCATCCGATTGATGACCTCTATTTTGTCGTTGGTTTTGGGGTGTAAAGTAGTGGATTTTGTGATCTTGTTGTCCAACAGAGACCAATGACTTGACCAAAATTTTGTGAGGAACCTGCTATCCTGGTCGGAGATGATGGTATGTGGTATCCCAAAGTGGACTCACACTCATTCGAAGAGGATCTTGGTAGTATATGCCGCTGTGATATTCTTCTTGCAGACTGTGAGGATGGCCATCTTTGAAACTGATCAACGACCACAAATACACAATCATTTCCTTTCTTGGTGGATGACAAGCTAGACATGTAATCCATTGATATGGATTCCCAAGGATTTTTTGGAATAGGAAGAGGGTTGTATAAGCCTTGATTCTTGATGGATGGCTTGGAAATGGCACAACAAGTGAAATATATGATATACTTCCTGACATCCTGTCGAAGTTTTGGCCAATAAAAACGTTTCTGAAGAACGACCAAAGTTTTCTCCATGCCAAAATGTCCTGCCACCTGACTGTAGTGGGATTCCCAAATACACTTTGCATGCTCTCTTGTAGGAACACAAAGATGGCTCGGGTGGCATAAGAGTCTGTCCTGAATTTGAAAATTAGTGAATGTTGCACCTGTACCCAAGAGCTGATAGGTGGTGGCGAAGTCCAAATTTTGTTGATAAAGTTGGGGCCACTTAGATGCTTCATGTCCACATGAATGGAGCACAATGGTGAGTGTAGCCAGAAGAGTACAACTGAGGTAGTCAATGACACGATTGGATATACCTGTCTTATACTTGATTTTGATATGGAACTGCTTCAGGTAGGTGGACCACTTCTAATGGCGGTCCTTCTGCAATTTCCCATGTGTCTGTATGAACTACAAAGGCTTGTGATCAGTGTGTATGATCATCTCTTTTTGCATAATGCAATGTTTCCATTAAATACATTCTTTTACATTGGAATACATTTCCTTGTCATAGGTGGGGTATTTCTGGACAGTATTGGAGAGTGTCTCACTATGGTATTCCACCGGATACCCTTTCTGAGTGAGAACTATGCCCACAACATAGTCAGATGCATCAGTCTCAATATCAAACAATTGCTGCAGATCGAGAAAGGAGAGTATTGGAGATGAGCAAAAGTGATGCTTCATATCATCGAATGCTAATTGTTGCTCCTTCTCCCACATGAACTTATCCTTACCATCACCCTTAGTCACCTGGCTGAGGGCCCATGCAATATGGGAGAATCCCAACACGAACCTTTGGTAGAATTTGGCTAGTACCAAGAAGCTCTGAAGCTTGGTCAGTGTGGTCGGGGATGGCGAGTCACGAATGACTTGGATCTTAGCTAGATCAACATGTAACCCATGCTCATCAACAATGTAGCCCAAGTATTGGACCATGTTCATGTCAAAAGAACATTTTTCCAAGATGGCATATAGCTTGTGCTGTCATAGAGTGCTCAAAACCTGTTGAATATGCCGCATGTGCTCCTCCAACGTTCTGCTGAAGATGAGGATGTCATCCAAATATACCACCACAAAGGAGTTGGTGAAGGGTCTTAATACGTCATCCATCAACCTCATGAAAGTGGTTGGTGCATTTGTTAAGCCAAAGGGAATGCTTAGCCATTCGAAGAGACCTTCTTTATATTTGAAGGTTGTCTTCCATACGTCAGTTGGTTCGATGGGAGCTTGGTGGTAGACAGACTTCAGGTCAATATTGTTGAAGAAATTTACCCCCTTGAGTTGTTCAAGAAGGTGATCAATTCTGGGAATGGGGTATCGATTCTTGACTATGATTTTTTTAAGGATCTGTAATCAATGCACAGTTTCCATGTCTCGCCCTTCTTCTGCACCAATACAATCGAGCTTCTGCAAGGGGAGGATATGGGTATGATGTGCCCCTTTTGAAGAAGCTCTTGGATCCATCGCCTGATTTCATCATTTTCCATCCGCGAGCGATGATAGACTGGTCCATTAGTTAGAGGTGCACCGGGGGTCAGATCAATTGGATACTTGACTTGGCAGTGTGTCGATACCCCTGTAGGTGAGGAGAAGATGTCTTTGTATTCTTCCATGATCCTGTCCACTTACGTTTGATGTAAAGAGAGGCTCTGTGTAGAGGCAACAGATGTGACGATGACCTTCTGCTTACTATGAGGATGGATCACAAAGAATACAAACTTCTTGGTCTGTGAGATGACCTTACTTCATTGATTAGTAGAGATTAAATAAATAGCAGTAGGCAACACTACCTTTGGTATCCTGTACAATTGTCTACCCAAAGTAATAATAACACTGCAGGGTCTAGACTCATACATAGCGTGACACTTCCACAAATATGGTTGTCCTAAAAGAACATCACAAACTTCAAGGGGAGGAATATCACACAATACAACATCTTTGAAAGGCTTGATTTCGTAGGGCAGACGACAATGTTGGCTGACACAAAGATCTCTTCCTGGGAGAAGCCAACCAATGGTGTAGGGTTGCGGGTGTGATGTCGTTGGCAAGGCCAACCACTTGACAACCTCTACTAAAATTAGGTTCTTATGACTATCGCTATAGACAATTAAATGAAGCAGAGGCCCCTTTACCCACATTTGCGAGTGAAAGAGGCGTTCCCCTTCCTCTGGTTCTTCTGGTCCGCTTGAACAGACTTTGGTGGTAGTAATAGTGGCACTGGGTTCAGAATCGATAATCTGCTTCCCTCCTTTAGGATTTGATTCAGAATAAAAATCAACCTCTGACTCGGAAGCCTTCTATTTGGCCATGAGGGACTTCTTTGAGCGACATTCTTCGGTGTTGTGCCAAGGGATTTTATGGTACTCACACCATTTTCCCATGTCCTTCTTCGTCTTCTCATTGCTCTTCTTGTGTTGTGGCTTGGATTGGTTGTCCTGAGGGCATCCATCTCGACTTGGTCCCTTTTTGTGTGGGTTGGGGCTACCTCTTCCCTGCTTTTGCTGTGAGGGGTTTGCAGATCCAAACTCTCTCCTTTTCTCCTTAAATTTCTGCTCGATCTTGACAATGTCTCTATAAGTCATGCTTAATGAGGTGATGTCCAAGAAATCAATTTTTGTTTGAATGTATCTATGCAAATAACTGTGATATTTGAGCACCAGATGATGCTCAGAGTCTTTGATACCCAAATTGGTGCATAGTTTATGGAAAATATTGGTGAAATCTGGTACTATCTGGTCCCTTTCTTGACATAGGGTGGTCCATCTGGTGTACTGGTCCTCGTAGCATCCAACATGGTAGTACTATTCTTTAATGGAATCCTAGAAGGAATCCCATGTAGGGGCCACCACAAAAAGTGTAGATTCCTCCACGACCTTTTGCTCATAGTAAGTATCCCACCAGTCTTTAACAAGGGGAATGACCTTGAGGAGTGAAAAAGTGATCTTTTTCCTATCAAAAAAATTGTGGACCAAAAAATACCCTTCAAGCAAATTCAACCATTTATCTACAACATCTGAATCTATCAGTCCTTCAAATAATGGAATATCAAAATTTAATTTTACCTTGAGGGGGTTGCATGGATGATTTATGAAGATGCTTCTCCTGTGGGCAGTCGTCGAAGGATCTATGCGAAGTTGTCCATCATTTCATTCCTTTGTCATGTGAGGGATTCAAAGAGAAACATTTTAATAGGATCTCCTGCTCCATCATCTTTATTTTCATCCCCCATGGGTTGTTTTCAGGATCAATGTGGCCGATCTTGTAATGGCTTGATTGGTTTGAGTCCCAACTTCTTGTACCTAGATCTTGTCGGGGACATGGATGAAGAAAAATAAATGAAGAGAAAACCGCTCTGATACCACTAATCCAGATTTAGGAGTGGAACAAACTGATTAAAAAATTGAATACAATAAACACAGAGATATGAAGAATGACACATATATCTAGTGAACAATATCTTCTATTGAATAATGAAATAGGATGAAACTGTAAAACTACGGAATTGAAACACTTGCTCGAATAGTGGTATCTATCTCTGAGAGAGATGTGGCTACTATGCACATCCGTATGAGTAGAATAGATTACAATGAGGCTCCAGGGGCATTTTTTATATTACTCATGAATTCCAAAACCCTAGACATCCAAAAAACCTAACCCTAGAAGGTGAAACGCCAAAAGTCATGTGGGCCCCTATGGGTAAGTTGGTGTAAGTTGGTACCTCAACTTCCCAGGGTCATAAATTTTGCATACAACCTCCGTTTTAGGTGCATGATAGCCCATTGGAAAGGTATTTCAGAGAGATACAAATTCCTCTATCAAAGCCTAACTATATCTATAGTTTGACTATGGTGAGTAAACAAATCAACGTTTATGGTCCCAAAATGGCCCTGGAAGTACAACGAGATGTCCTGACATGAAAACATACAAAATTAGACAGTTGGATTAGGCGAGATGCCACCTGTATCCACCAAGAGGATGTGTGGGGCTTCAGACAACCCCAGAAGTGTATAACCCACAATTACAAAGGAGTACAAAAGAACGTGCTGAACAAAAATGAACAAGAGGGGCCAGTTGGAATAGGTGGGTGGCCACCAATATCCACCTGGATCAGTGATGAAAAGCACATTGAAGAAATACTGCATTCCACATATGAAATACAAACTATAGGAGAGAGATATAATGAGGAATCATATACCCCTATCTAGATGCAAATCAATGTAGAACCTACAACTCCATGTATGACTAAAACATCAAAAAAGAAAGAGTTGTTTAGAGAACAAGTGACTGATGATCAGAAGAAGATAGGAGATCGGAATAGAAGTGAGGGTACAAGTGGAAATACCATTAGCAGTATAGGTAGTGGTACAAGTTGAAGTACCAGTAGAAATACCAATGTAAGTTCAAGTTTGAACAATAATACATAGATAGTAGTATTGTGTGGAGTAGGTACAACACATTCAACAATGGTAGGCATAGATCCAATGATAATATTACCAAAGTTTCATGGAGATGGATCAAAATACCCAGAGAAGCACCTATCCATGTGTGAGAAAATATGGGAAGTGAAAAGATTCACTTATGAGGCAACAAAAGTAGCGTAGTTAGAAATAACATTCAAAAACTGCGCGTTGGATTGGTATATGAGTCTAGTAGTAAACAATCCACATGATGTGTCGGGAACAATATTAGAGATCAAGAAGGAATTGATCAATTATTTTTAGCGGCCGAAATCAAAGCATCAGTTTATGAATGAGATGATTAAGGTTAGAAAAAAACCAAGAGAATCTATATGGGACATTGATCAGAAGTTTAAGACATTGAAAGGTAAACTGAAGTATCCCATTTCTGACATGCATCATAGATAATTTTTTATAAACTCTCTGTTACCACATTTTAAATATCCATTGGGACAAAAGAAATTTCAAAACTAGGAAGAGGCACTACAAGAAGAAATGCAGTTAGAAGAGAATCAGTATAAGTAGACATATCCAACTATAGAGGAGATAAGGAAGACTTGAAGAACCTGACAATGCAACTAAACTAGAATAAGAGTAGTGAGAAAATAGAAGTAGTGTGGTGTAACCTATATAGAATATAGGGACATCACAAGAATGAGTGTCTGACATTTGTGCAATATCTAGGAGTAGGGTTTCCAGATAAATTACCTAAATGAGGGCCTTGGTGCGAAATATGCAGGACACATGGGCATGATCCTTATCACTTTTGTATGATGCAAAAGTACAAGACAAAATCAAAGAGTACTTTTAGTAACTTTTGTAATTCAGTGGGACACGAAGACAAAATTGTAGAAATTTGGAGTTAATGAAGGAAAGAAGCTCAGATGCATACATGATGCAATCTGAGTTGATGGAAGGATAGACTATGCCACATTTTGGTAGTTTGCAACAATTTCAAGTAGTGCCACATTTTTGGCAACCACCATAGTATACTCATGAGCCACAATATCATCAACAGAACATGGGTCCACAGGGGGACAGAGGAGGATTTAGAGGTAGAAGAAGAGGAGGAATGGGCAGAGGAAGAGGGCCTATTATCTGCCATAATTTTCAACAACAAGGACACTATGCCAAAGAGTGTCCTCAACCAACAACAACATGTATGTATCGTCTCACATTAGGTCATGTGACAAAATAATTTCTGAAAATAATGACAAAGATCCAACAGAAGAGGAATTTAAATAACCGGAATGTTCAATGGATTTTTGGAGAAATAAGGGACACTGGGAGGAACATCAATATAGTGACTAGAGGAGGAGTTAAGATAAGAGAAGATGCACATGATCAAAATAAGGAGTCTCAGAGTTGGATTAAGAAGAACACTCAGCCACAACAACAATTTGATGCAAAGAAGGAGAAGGAAACTTTCAAGGAAGCAAAGAAGGAGTTCCTAAAGGAGAAAGAAGCTTCCACATCAAATACTGCACCAAGGTATGATACTCCTATTTGCGATATGCCCCAGTCTTTGTATCATACTTACAAAGGATAGAAAACAAAGAAAGTAAGTAACTTAAATAATTTCTTGGGATCTTTCTTTAAATTACTTAATGATAAGAATGCCATGGATTTGTTTAAAAATATGCTCGAGAAATATAACATAGAATAAGGGGTAGGAACAGAACCAAAGAAGATTAATCAAGTCCATAGGAAGAAAATAACTAGTAGAGAGTTCATATTGAATGAAAATATATGAGACTTTAACATGGAAAATTTTATCCTAGACTTAGGATCAAATGTCAACATTTTTCCAAAGAAGACTTGGGAAGCAATGGGAGAACCTACACTAGGGTATTCCAATATCCAATTGAAGCTAGCAAACTAGTAGAGAGTGATTCCCATAGGTAGGTCAAAGAATACAATAGTGGATTTAGATGGTGTGCGCACTACAACAAATTTCGAAGTAATGGATATTGTCGGTGAGTCTATACCATTTCCAACACTATTGGGAATTGATTGGGAATTTGAAAATGATGCCACAATTAATTTAAAGACTAGAAAAATGATATTTGAAGCTGGGAACTTTAGGGTAGTAGCACATTTAGATCCCTCAAATTGTGAAATATATGTGGAACTTGTGCCTGACAGTGTTCTAGAGGATGATGTAAACCATTTGTATAGGACTATTGTGCGAGAAGACGATTATGTGAATCCAACTGCAGATAGAGTACTCAGTTGGAGGAGTATCAATTATGATATGTCAGATTCAGATATTGGAGTAGAAAACTAGCAACAACTATTGCATGAAGTATCTACTAGGAGGTGCGCCAGAGTTACACATGTAGTAATATGGGTTGTGACAAAAGTAAGACAATTTCCCACATTTACTAAAGAGGAAAATTTAGAAAAATTCTTGACAGAGTTTGAATTAGAGGTTTTGGATAGTCATAGATTACTAGTGTTGGATATAGAACTAAGGGACACACCTGAACGATGGTGGGGTGCACATAAGGAGGTAATCTAGGATTGGTATCACTGTAAGTGACTGATGCACATAGTATTTGGTAGGATTTAGCAGGATGGACCCTTAAAAAAGTATGATGGAAGAGGGAAACAACATCATATAAATGATTGTGTCACTAATTGGAGATTGGTACCACTAGGGGAATGGACAAATTACTTTATTCATACATTAGAGGGAATACCAGGTAATTGGTACAAGGAACAAGAACTACATAGAGAAACTGTGAGTTGGGGTGCAGTGCAACAAAACTTTATTAGGAACTTTTCATTTGAAAGTGAGAATCCATGGGTGGATATGGCATTACAGAGGATGACAATGAAGATATTTGAAGAAAATGGGGTAGATATAGTGATACTAGACATAGATTACATAAAATAAACACTTGAACAACTAGTTTACTATTATTAGGTCACAGAGGATGAGGAAGTAGAAGAAAACCCACGTGACATACATATAATAGAAGGGGAATGAGAAAGAGGGTTGGAAGGACCCTAGTTACAATCAGAACAATTGACTGCACCTATGAATATTAAAAAGGTCAATATTGGGACTGAAGAGAATCCCATGATAGCCAACATTGGAGATTACTGGGATGGTGAGACAATGGAAAAGATAACTGAATTACTGCGCGAGTATAATGAATTATTCCTAGCCACATTTTCAGAGATGAAGGGGTAGCGGGAGAACTTGGAGAGATGAAGATACCCCTCAGACTAGATGCAAGACCAGTGAGACAGAGACCATACATATTAAATCCTATCTATAAGCAAAAGGTTAAGAAAGAACTTGAAAGAATGCTAGAATCAGGAATCATAGAGCCCGTGGAAGAATCATAGTGGATTAGTCTAATGGTGGTCCAGGAAAAGAAGAATGGAGGGATTAGGATATGTGTGGATTTGATAAAGTTAAATGACGCATGCCTGCATGATCCATTTCCTACTCCATTTAGAGATGAAGTTTTATAGAATGTGGGAGGACAAGAAGTCTACTCCACAGATGGATTTTCAGGGTACCATCAGATTATAATTTCTCCAGAGGACAGGTACACAACTTCATTTTAAACAGAGTGGGGCTCATATCAATATACAATAATTCCATTTGATTTAAATAATGCACCATGAATATTTTCCAGAGTAGTAGTAGTTGCATTCAAAGATTTTACACATAATTGTTTAGAAGTTTATCTGGATGATTGGACAATAATCAGTTTATTGAAGAACCACGTAGAAATTTTGAGGTTAATGTTAGAGAGATGTACGAAATGTCATATTTACTTGAACATTAAGAAATGTATATTCTGTACACCATTTGACATCCTACTTGGACACATTGTATGAAAACAAGGCTTGATAGTAGACAATGCAAAGATTGTTGTTATTGTCAATTTACCACCACCATAGTCAGTGCAACAGTTGAGAGAAACATTGGGCCACACAGGGTACTACAGGAAATTTATAAAGGGCTATGCAAATATTACTGTGCCCATGGAGAAGATACTAAAGAAAGATATCAAGTTTCAGTGGAATGAGGAATGCCAAGAAAGCTTAGATATATTGAAAGAGAAGATGGTGACAACACCAATTTTTAATTTTCTATATTGGAGAAAGGAATTTCATGTGTATGTGGACACTTCATCCATTGCACTTGGAGCAGTTTTGGAAAAACCATGTGAAGGAGACATTGATCACCCAATATATTTTTCTAGTAGAGAGTTATTCGAGTTTGAGAAAAACTATAACACTACAGAAAGGGTAGGTCTAGCAATGGTATATGCCTTACATAAGTTCAAACATTATTTATTGGGTCAACATTTTAAGATGTTTACATATCATTCTGCATTGAAGTACCTAGTTAACAAGCCAGTGTTGGGGGAATTATCTGTAGATGGTTGTTATTGTTTCAGGAATATGATTTTGAAATCATAGTAAAACCAGGGAAGATGAATGTAGGACCAGATCATCTGTCAAGAATTACTAATGGAGAGGAGACAAAGAACTTGGAGGATAATTTTCCTGATGCTAATTTATTTTTTGTTTAGATTGTTGATGAATATTTTGTTGACATTGTTGAATTTTTTAGCACAGGAATGGATCCCAAGGAATTTATTGTTGTGCATAAAAAACAATTGGTAGTTCACGTTGCAGACTGTCAACTAATTGCAGGTCATTTATACAAGTTAGGGGCATAAATAATTCTAAGAAGATGTGTGATGGAGCATGAACGCTCCATGGTGCTAGCAAAAGAAGATGAAGGGATATCTAGAGGGAAATATGCAGGAAAACCTACAACAAAAAAGGTGTTGTGTGCAGGATTATGGTGGCCTACAGTACATAAGGATGCAAAGGAATATTGTCAGACCTGTGATTTTTGTGAGAGGGTGGGGAAACCATCTAAAAGGGATGAAATGCCACTTATGCCCCAAGTAACTCTACATGTATTTGATAAATGGGTTGTGGATTTCATTGGACCCATTAATCCAATAGAAAGGAGATCAAGAGCCAGATACATCATCACCGCGACAAAATACTTTATCATATGGGCAGAAGAAACCCCAGTAAAAAACTGCAACGTAGTTTCTCTTTGAGAACGTGGTGACTAGATTTGGGTTTCCTAGAATTTTGTTAAGTTATCAGGGAACTCAATTTATTAACAGTACAATCAGATCTATGACATAATAATTCAATATATGTCATCAAAAGAGAACACCTTACCATCCATAGGAAAATGTTATAGTAGAATATTTTAACAAGATTCTAGAGAATGCATTGAAAAAGATTTGCAATGTGAACATGGATGATTGGGATTTGAAGGTATCAACAATATTATGGGCTTAAAGGACTACATGAAAAAATATTACATGACAGACACCATTCAAACTTGTGTATGGGAAGGAAGCAATGGTTCCATTGGATTATCTAATACCTAGTATATGCATTGAAAAAATCACCAACATGACATAAGAAGGTGTTGTGCAGGAAATATTGGATCAGTTGATGGAGCTGGAAGAAGACAAATTTTAGCAGGCTTTCAACAGGAAGTACAGAAAGCAAAGGACAAAGCTTGGCATGATCAACACATAAAGAAGAAAATATTTAAGGAAGGAGATCTAATTCTCCTCTATGACAACATGTATTTATATCACCCTGGGAAGTTCAAGATGCATTGGTTAGGGACTTATCAATTAGAGGCCATCACAAATGGAAGTGTTGTGCAACTGAAAGATCTTGCAAGGAAGAATCTCAGAGGACTAGTGAATGGTATTCGACTGAAACTGTATCAATATAGTTGACCTATCAACTTGAGGTAAAAAAATAAAGAGAAGGTATGATTGTACATATTGTATATAGTAGATGTTAGAAGAAAAAGACAAAAATCCATAAAAAGAAGAAATGTAACAAAAATGAAAAAAATATAGGATAACATTAAAGGTTTTGATATAATAAAATTGTTAGCATTAACAAGTGTGCCACAAAAAAACCAGTGTTGAAGACACTGGGCACAGGAAAAATAGGTGACATAAAAAAAAAGTGGAGCGCGTAGGAAAAAGTGAAAAAGAGAAAAAGTGAAATCTGTCATTGCAAAACAACTGTCATTTTGTCGTCTTGCTATAAAGTCGAAAAAGAGGGAAAATGTGGTCATTTTGATATTTTCACTAAGGAGAATAACGAAGAGCGAGAGTTGAGAATGAGAGGGTGCAAAGTGATAAAAACAAGTGGATATTTGTGGTCAGCAGTTCAAATTCAGTAGAATGTCACCATTGAGAGTTGGAGCGCCGAGCAAAACCGAGCGAAACACGAGAAGTAGTGCTCAGGTAACAGGGATGCAAGAGATTCCCACAGTCATGGATGTGGATGAGATTCACACACCAGAGTATGAGCCTACTACCATGCACGTGGAGGAGGAGTAAAAACCAACACAGGGGGTTGAAAAACCCAAGGAGGACGCAAAAAGGACATAATCTGATGTGTCTAGGGGAAAATGGATGCATCAAGAAGAGCATGCCATAGATTCGAATCAACAGGGAATAGAGTAGGGCCTAGAAAAGAAAGGAGACTATGAAACAAAGCATGAGACCATACCAAAATATGGGGTATCATCCCCAAAAGGGAAGAATAAGGTGCGAGTAGAGAGAAGTGCATAAGGCGTACAACACACACAAGCTAAATTGGCCATAGTGATGCCTAAGATCCCTGAGGGAGTGAAGGTCGATGATGAAATGGTGGGAGGAGTATATACCATCAGATATTAAGACCATGATGTGGATGATGCAGTAAAATTCCCATACTTGGTGCCACATAATTATTTGGAAAGCAGGGGAGAGGGACCATCAGGCGCACCACTGTTGGAGCCTGCGTAATGGATCATGGGGATATACAACACATGAATAATGAATTTATTGGATATACAGTAAACACATCAATGGAGGTGTCAAGAAAATCCTAGAAGGGGTGCATGGATGGATTTTATGGACGGATAGGCCAGTTCCTATCAATGTTGATTTGATCCTACCCATGGATGGGGAGAAGCCAGAGCAGTATTTAGAAGAAAAAACAAAGGAAAAATCCATTTCTGATAAAATAAAAGCAAATTATGGTGTGAAGAGAGGTAGCAAGGGAACAAGGATCAGTGACATCAACAATGTCCAACAAGAATGTTAGGTTGCAAGTTAATGCACAAGTGTAGAAAGGAGGAGGTACCCACATGAGTAGTAGAAACTGCAACACAGTGCTTGAAGGGGATCTCTATGAGTTGGGCCCCTTATCTACTGAAATCATTCTTGGAATATTGCAAGGACACACAATATTGGGGTTCTGAGTTCCACTACTCATGGTTACTCATCCTCATTGCATTGGTGGGATGGAAAGAACCCACATACAACATGTTCCTGCAGAGGACAGGAAAGTGTGGTGCAATGCGCTACACGTCGATTCAAAGCACATATCACCCCAAGAAAAATAAAATAAACAATGACATATTCAAAATGTAATTAATGAATATACATAACAGTTTGGCAGACACATGGAGGATTTACCCAGGAAGTGTCCAGGAGTTTGGACATATAGCGAATTTCCAATCATCTAGCCATAGTATGTGGCTACAGGAAAAGAGGGATCCGATAGAGGAGTGGATATAGATGAATTACTGCATGATGACACATGATATCCAGATGGAGGTACAAGAGTGGTATGAAGAGTGGAAAGTGACAATGATCCCAAAGACAATGCCAAGAGGAAAAACTAGGATGTAGGACAAAACAATCCCGAAGCAACTGACATGCACAAACAGAGTGAGCAAAAAGAAGAATGACACACAAGGCCAAGAAGGGGGAAGCAGTCCCATATAAAAGAAAAGTAGGACAAAGAAGAAATCACAACATGGTTCTACACAAGGACCACCACACACAAAACATGCACCAAGAAGAACGACAAAACATGTGTGCGCAAAATAAGTACAAATAGAGGTACAAGAGATATATATGGAGGAATAAATGGTGCAAGATACATGCATGGATACAAATATGAGAGAGGCATATGAGCCATTAGATGCCCAAAGAAAGAGAACATGGGAGCAAGCAAGTGGCTCCAAAAAGAAGGCGAAGGCCCCCAAAAAACCAATGGAGACATCACTGACAACAGATGATGTGGAGCTGATAGCCACGACAACAAAATATCGACTGTAAGAGGTGTGGGAAAATGTCGAGAATCACTTAGCTTCAATTTTGGAGAAAGTAAAGGAGGTAAAAACTGTGCTAGAGTAGTTGAGGATCAGGGCAGAGTAGAAACATAAAGAGAAACCAATGCCCACTAGAGAATTAACACTTGTTGGAGAAACAATGCAAATTACGACACATGGGAGTGTAAAATTTATTATAACTTATGAGATGTTGTTCATCGATCAGGAGACAACATAGAAACCCCTGAAGGACATTGAGACATTGGACTTGGAATTTCGCAAGATTCCAACAAAGGCGATGTATAAATTACAGGTTAGCATCATGTAGGAGATTCAATCTAGAGCAAGGGCTGACGCGGCGAATTTAAAAATAGCATAGGAGGAGAACATCATAATGAAGGAATTCATAAAAAATTAAGGGAAGGAGAAAACGATGGTGCAACAAAAAGTGGATGAGATGGAGAACTAGATACATGTAGTATTTCAAACCATCTAAGACATCACAAAATCATAGGGAGTGTATTCAGAAGAGAAGATGAGAAAGATAGCACAGACATTGCAACAATACAAAGACCAGATCAAGGAAATGGAGGAGCACGTAGTACCTACTACTCCTCCATAATTCATATCACAAAGAGATCAAGAGGCGACAACATTTGTAGAGAACATTGCCCAACTATGGAAAAAACTATTAGAGGATGGGAGCCTACAAGAGCTACAAGGGAAGGAATATAAATTGCACGCAACAATGGAAGATGTCAAGCAGTGACATAGGACAATGTCACTGCCAGAGAAGATAAATACTGCTACAAAAATGAAGAACCTATAGGCAGATGAAAAAGTAGTGCAGGCACAAAAAATAGCAAGATAGGCTCAGTTGGATCCCCTGCAAGAAAAGGTGGAGCAGTTGGTCGTGGAGATTGATGCAACTAAATTGAACATCAAACATATAATATTGGAGGGGGGAGAGATCTTACGGCCACCGGTCACCATGCAAGTGGTAGAATCCATGAAAGAGAAGAGCATCCAGGCTTAGGAGCAATGCCAATGGATAACAGATATGTACGAAGCACTGGCAGAGGCAGTGAAAGACACTAGAGTTTGTGAGTGACTTTGGATGAGTCATGATGTTAGTGTTGGGGGCATGTTGGTGCAATATAATTTTGGGAAAAATCAAAGAAGTTTTGAAGGAATCAGAGTAGCGCTGAAAAATAGGAGAGTGCGCCGGAAAAAGAGGAAAATCAGTGTCGAAAATAAGGGAAAACTCGCACCGAGAAAAGCAGTTATAAAGTGGAAAAACTACCATGGAGCAGTTGGAAAGTGGACAAGCACCGACTTGGAGAAATGGTTTGATCAAGGATCAGCCGAGACAAAGTCAAGGATAAAGTGGACAAACCTAATCCTTTTAGGGTTAGGATTTTTGTAAGGGCTTTGTCCCAGGTTTGTATAAGTAGAATGTATTAGGACAAGGAGAGGGTGGTTGTCCTTTTTTGTTGTTGAGGTTGTATTAGGTATTTTTGGCTTGAGTAGAAGATCTTGTTGAGATATTTTGGTGATATGTGGAGGTCGAATATAATGGAGGAAGAATTGTACAGTGCACGACACTATTTTTTTCAATAATATGAATAAAGATCCCAAGTGACAAATCTTTGTGGACGTAGCCCCAGGGGGGGTGAACCATGATATATCTATGTTTTATGTGACTGTATGTAGTGTGTTATGTTTTCATTTACTTTAATGAGTTTTTATGATGAATATGTTATATGATAAAGAAATGAACACTACGCAATAAGAATAAGATAACAGACTATGCATAAAAACACTAAATAAATGAATGCTTTAGGTAGTGTTTAGATCAAAATCTTGTGTTATAGTAGATAAATGCTTGTCATTGAACACATGAAGTTATAATGGTTAATGAAGTACTATCAAAATAATGGTTACAATGGTTTGGAGTAAAATCCAATAAGGGTTTGAAGGTTCACATAAGTAGGTTAGATGCCTCTGAGAGATACACATCCCATCCCAAGGTTGTAGAAATCCGAGTCCTGTGGCCACCCATAGAAGCCATCTCGCGTGAGAGTGCGCAACGCACTTTGTGCACTGCATTTACTTTTGGTATCCAGAAGGGTCGATGATAGAAGGGTTTTCTAGTAATCATATAGTTATAACCTGGGTCAGCCCAAGTAACCCAACATTCAGTAGTCCCACAAGGATGGGTAAAGAATCAAGTGTTAGCTCGTTTGAGTTGAATTAACCATTCTTCTTAGAATCATTTTTAATGACTTGTTGATGGATTCAACTTGAATGTTATCCCAGGGATAGTAAGGAAATGAGTGTTCCTGCCTAAACCCCATTTTCGATGCTAGTTTTGACATCATGCGGTTCTTAAAGTGACTGTCATGGTCGATGACAATATCTCTCGAAACTATGAACCCATCGATGACCTGATTGAATATGAATAGTGGTTTTGTCTCCCCATCATTAGAAAAAGTCGGCATAGCCTCGACCCACTTATTAAAGTATTTGAGGACTACTATTATGTAATGATGCCCCTTGGTTGAAGCTAGGTTTCATGTCATGAAATCAACCCCCCACTTGGTGAAGGGGCCAACAATGATGATGGGAAACACTGGAGCAACATGTGCATGCATTTTATTAGTGAAAATTTGGCATGGATGACACTTACTGACTGCTTCAACACAATCTTTGAATATCATAGGCCAAAAATATCGTGCACGCAAAATGTTTTGGGTTGTTTCCAACCCAGATAAGTGACCCCCACATGCTCCACTCTGGTAGTCATTTAAAAAAAGTTTCGCTTCTTCAAGAGTTAAAAAATTCCTAAGGATCGATTCCACCCCTCTTTGATACAAAGTGTCAGTGATAATGAGGTAGTTTTTCACCATATGACGGATCCGTCGCCGCTCGTCTCTCAAGAAGTTTGGAGGGAAATTCATAGTTTGGAGATATATAAGGATATCCCCATACCATGGATCAGAAGAAGAGATGAGGAAAATGTGCTCATCTAGAAATTAGTCTATCGTTTCTCCTTCCTCTTTCTCTATTGGAAACTCTAACATCAACTCAGCAAAGACTAAAGACTTCTTATATTTCACAGATGCAAAGTCCAAGTTGAACTCTTGAAGCACAATAATCCACTTGTTGTAATTCCCGTCAATAATTCTCCTAGTCAAAACATATTGAAATGGATTGATTGCGGTGATGCCAATTTTATTTTGTGATATAATGTAATGTTGGTGTCACTGGACAACATTAAATAGTGTGATTTCCAGTTTATCTACATGCGAATATCTAAGTTTAGGACCCATGAGAGCATGGCTCAAGTAATAGATGACATGCTCTTGGAGCTCGTCATCATCCTCAACTAAAACCATGCCGATCGAAGACTTAGCTTCTGCCAAATAAAACAAACAGTATCGATTGTAATCTAGGGAACTCAACAATGCAGTCTAAACCAACACCTTCTTCAAAGCATCAAAAGAACATTGTGTAGCTTCATCCCAATAGAATGGGAACCATTTCTTCAAAAGGGGCATAAATCCCTTCGTTATGTTAGCATATTTTGGAACAAAATGCCCAAGGAAATTCACCTTTCCTTGTAGGCTATGAATTTGTCTGATAGTGCACATGTGTTGGTTATAATATCTCTTTCTATCTACTTCTTGGCTGACCCAGGTTCAGATCTGAACATGTTTCCAAAAAGCCCTCTAAAACTATTGGCCCTCTTGATAAACCATAAGGCAACATAGCACAAAGAATGTACTATGCAGTTTCACATGAGATAGTCCTATGGGTGACTGAAATTCTCAGATGCTTGCAGTCTAGGAAAGAGTGGGGATATGGGATTGCAACTAATCCTCTAAGGCCTTGATGCGGTTGTTCCTTTTTCTATTCTTAAGATTCGTACATCTATTACTTCTATTCATGCATTCTAAGAGATCTAATAGAAGCATTCATTCATCCATTCATATTATAACTACTGACATAAATTAAATACACAATACACAACACAAATGACACAAGTTTTACTGTGGTTCACCCCCTCCTGGGCTATGTCCACAAAGATATAGCTTCTTGTCTTCTTTATTTAGATTTCTTTAAGATATGGCGCTGTGCGCACTACAATTCTGACTATACAACCACAAAATAGGTTCCACTACCTCTATGAGGTGGACTATATCACACCAGTATCCTCATCCTACGATCTAACCCTCACGATCTATCTATTTGACTCTCCTACAACTAAACAACTTACAAAAAGGTATCAGATCTTACAGTCGTTCTCCTAGCCAAGAAAAAAAATATTCTCTAACATTATGGAACCTCGAACTAAACCTCCTAGGTACTCATTTATACTCATTTTTTGGGCTTATCAGTCATTACAATCTCTTAAAAAAACCCTAATCCTAACATGTTTAGGTTTTCTTGCATGTGCGCCTTGCAGGATTTCCTCCTTTGCCTGCAACGTTTCCTTGCACGTGCTTCTTTTCTTGCCACCTTTTCTTTTCCAAAATTGGCCTTATCTCCAAAAATACACCTTTTCTCCATGTTAGGTTTGTGCCCACCACACCCCAAACACTGACATGTGGCTCGTCCTGAGCCACTTAGCTAGTGCACATTCCTTCGACGATTGTTTCCAAAATTTGGAATTTCTCTGCTAGTTCTCGTCCTCACATCTTGACCTGCATTGTTTTTCTTGTCAGTGCCTCTACTGCCTATGTTGTGATATCCTCCTAGATTAGTGTTGGGCCCTCTTTCTGTTCTTAAACCATGATATTATCCTCCTCCTCCAACCACATGACCATTTTCACTTATTTCTCCTGGAGGGGTTCTACTTCCTCCCGTCTCTCATGTTTTTGCCTTTGTGTGACTTTTAAGTCTACCTGTAGCTTCTTCAAGTTCTGATTACCATTCAGGTGCTCTGTAATGCTCATTGTTTTCTATTTTTTCTTGAGATATTGTACAAATACACTGAGCCTTTCCTCTTCTTGGTCCCATTGTTGGACCTGCTCATTCTCATCCAACACTATCCAGAGCTGCACGACTCTGTCAAAAACATTTTCTGCTGCACTTGCATGCTTCTCTAGTTCTGCTAATTGGAGTGCAACGTCTTGTTTCCTCTTCTCTATAACCTCTATAAGATTTGTAGGAGTCATATTTTCTTTTAATTCCTCAATATATTGCCTATAGTGTGCAATGGTTTGGGCAATAAGCTTGAGTTTCTCCTCTGCGCTTGTGTTCTCTTCTTGTACATTGTCAGGGATGTGATTGTACACTGATGTCACACCCTATTCTATTCTATTTGCATGCTCCTTTTCCTCCTTGGTTTTGAGCTTGACCTGCTCGACCACCAATTCCAAGGCGTCCTTGGAATTTATCATCTCTTGTCATTCTAATGCATCTGTTCTGACGCATGATTGTACCTCCTACACAACATTGAATTGGATCATGTATAGTTCCTTGGTAGGTATTCTTGCTAATACTAGTTCTACTTGCACTAGATCCTTTAATGGTGTCTGGTCTATAGTGTCATCCATATGGAACATGTTAGGTGTCATTCTAAAAGTTAGACTCCCCTGGGAGATAGTTTGAATTGTGTCCTGTTCACTCAGCGCAGTCCTTGTTTCTCTTCCTGCTGCTTCGGGAAAAGATTTTGTTTCCCTTTAGGCCTCTGTGATGACTTGATATTCTCGAGGACCTGCTTTATTCCTCCCATATACTCTTGTATTGTGCCTCTCTAGTGCTTGTATTCTTCAAATTATTCCACTGCACGGTCTTGCAATTTCTCTGCCATGAGGTTTGCATCATCCTCAGTGATAGTTTATTCCAACGCTTGCTTATGCACCCCCCCATGTGTAATCGAGTGCTTGGGTGGCCCTGTTTCCTATGGGGTGGCTGCTAAGAAGGTTTCTTGCCTTGTAGTGTCCTCCACCCCTTGTTCCTTTTGTCTTGGGGTAGTTTCCTTTTTCTCTTCCCGTGCTTCGTTCTTCGACACACTCCCCTTCTTCTGTTGCGCCGACTTCTGGTTGGTTTTCCACGACTTCGTTGGATTTTTGGGTGTAGGGGTGTCACCTGTAGGTGTCTTGGTTGACCCTACATCTACTTCTGTACCCTTAGGCACCTCTTGAGTCAGGAATTGAATCCTCCACTCATCATGCCAATCCCTCATTACCATTTCTATAGCCTCTTTAGTGACACAATATCTTAACTGTAACCACTCCTTCCTCGTATCCCTGCATGCTTGGATCCACATACTATGCTTGGTCACTTTGAAGTTGGTGATATCTCGGTATTGTGCAACCACTTCTAGAGTGATTATACAACTATTTGGAATGATCTCCTATATCTCGCTGAAGTACCAGACAAAGGTACATGTGTTGACACTTCTATGCTTGGGGTTTGAAGTTCTCCCCAATGATGTGTACTGCGCTGCATAAAAAAAACCTATCCACTTATAAAAATGAGAGTATGGGGGCTCCTTCCACCTAATCAATGTGATCAAAATGAGCAACCATGAATAGTGGAATTCTGTTCCCAAGTCCTATGCATCTTTACAGTCATCATGGAACAGGTTCAATAAATACAGGGCCCAACTGAGTATTGTGGCATTGGCGCATTGTGTTGTAGCTACGACGACCCCGGTAGGGACTTCCTCCTTGAGAAATTCTTTGAACATCTTATAGGCCATGAGTTTGGTGTTTGTTCTTTTTTCTACGTCGCTAATCCTCTTGATTATGATCCCGCGTGAGCCCCTCTCTATTTCATAATTTTTCTTCATCTCCTCGACCAAGGATTTGTACTTTGTTTTATCATCAAGGTACCGCGTGAAACTCTCGCCCATAAATGGAAGACCTATGATGAATGAAATTAGTTACACATCTATTGAGACAAGCTCCTCCAACCATAGGAATTCTCCATGGAGGACTGCCATCAACTGCTTGATGCATTTGTTTACCTATTTCCCCTTGCCAAAATGGGGAATTTCAAGCAAGTTCAGAGTTCCTGTGTTGGTTAGGATGGTTTCCCATGGTTTTGGTTGTAGAATTGGGTCACCAAAGGGACTTGTGCCTATACTTTCAAGGTATACCTGCTGCACAAAATCTAGTAATTTTCCAGCATTGACCACATCGTGGTCTGAATACTTTAGTATTTCCACATATCCTAGAAGGAAATGCATGGCTTGTACCCCCTCAGAAATGCGTGGTAGGAATATTGTTGTGTTAGGCTGTGTATGTGGTGATTTTTCCATGGGATGTTTTCCCTTTATTCTTAGCGGCTCAGTTGAGGTCCCAGCCTTCATCTATCTCTCTTCGGTGGTAGAGTCTAGCTAGTCGATAATGTCTTCCACCAAACCCTCCTGTTGCTGCATAGACTCTATTCTGGGTGGTAGTCTTGATGCGACAACCTCTGTTTGCACCGTAGTGGACCCATTTTATTTGTGGTCTCCTTTGGCCCTCGTAGATCTCTATGGGTTTCCCGCGTCTTCAGTCTGTCGGCCTTGCACACTATCCTGTGGGTCGATATCCATGCCAACCATTAGTAGAGGTTGGAATTATTCCTCCATGTGGGGATTTATGGTTCTACGTGTGGTGAGGGAATTTTTTCGACATCGATGAATTCCCCTCTTTTTGCAGTTTCTGGCTCAGCCTCGCCAGTTTCGTAAGGTGCCTTAACGCTACTTCGGGTTTTTCTCAATGTTTGGCTCGACGCGTTAATATTTGGTGGTGCCATAATAGGCACTATATTCTTTCACCATATGGTTGTTGACTGGTTCACACTGTGCACTCGTCAAGTCAGATCTTCTCTGTGTTCTCTTCTAACACTGCAATTTTTCAAATTCACAATAAGTTGTAAAATTCCCACATTTCTCCTTTATATAGTGCATGACATCAATGCTGTGAAGCTTCTCGGAGAATCTTCCTTGGCTGCGATTAATGCAATGAGTACGTTTCGTTTAATTTCATAAATTCCCCCAATTGGTGCCTTTTTACCCTAACCATTGTTTTTCTCTTTTGCAGACTGTTGTTACCTTTTCCATGGTACTGAACTTTTTTAGTGCGCCGTGTATTTTTGCTGTAACTTTTCCTTAGTGCGTATTGTGTCACCCATATGCTACACACATACATTTTTATTTTCGTCATGCTGAGTCCACTTCCTCTGCGCACTATATTTCCCATTATTTTTGTATTTTCTATCTTTTCTATTTTTTTTATTTCTTTTTCCTTTCTTAACTTCTACTATAGTACACTATTTACATGATTTATTAATGCACTATAACTTTTAAGTTCTAGGAGGTCGACTGTCCCTGTACAGTATTAGTCGACTCCCATTGATCAACTTTTAGTTTTGTGCCTCCCAAGTCTTTTAGCTATACCTATCCCCCATTTGTTACAATGTTCACTTCATATGGCCCCAACCAATGCATTCTGAATTTACACGGATGCTGAAAAAATTTACTTTCATAAAGCAAGACTAGGTCTCCCTCCTTGAAACTCTTTCTCTTGATATGTATGTCATGCCAAGCTTTGTCTCTTGATTTCTATACTTCTTGGTGGAATCCTACCAGAATTTTATCCTCTTCCATGTCCATTAGTTGATTGATCCTTTCCTTTACTGTGCCTCTTTCTATCATGTTGGTGATTGTTGCTACGCGCAAACTAGGTACCAGAAATTCTAATGGTACTATTGCTTCCTTCCCATACACCAATCTGAATGGTGTCTATATTGCCAGCTTCTTACATGTAGTCCTGTATTCCCATAGCACTGCTGGTATCTTCAAATCCCAATCATCCCCTTTGACATTACAGATCTTTGTCAGAGCCTTCTCCAAGATCTTATTGAAGGCTTCTACTATTCCATTTGCTTGAGGATGGTATGGCATAATTTTTTGATGATATACTTCAAACTCCTTAGTCATAGCCTTGATAGTATTGTTGATAAAGTGAGTACCTTGGTCACTCATCAAAATCCTTGGACAACCAAATCTAGTGATCACTTTCTCAAACAAGAAGGTTGTTGTTGTCTCTGTGCTGTAATCATTTACTAGTGATGCTTCTTCCCATCTTGTTAAGTATTCTGTTGCAGTACTAATATACCTTGTTCCCGACCTTTTTGTTGGTGGGTTAATTGCTCCCACAAAATATATTTCCCATTTTTCAAATACCTGCAAAGTTACTTGTGGTATTAGGGGCATCTAATCCCTTATGTTAGGTTTACCAACCATTTGAAATACATCACATCTCTGGCAATATTCCTTAGCATATCTGTGAATTGTTAGCCACCATAGTCCTACACGCAATACCTTCTATGTGGTAGATTTTCCTGAATAGTTTCCTCCATCTATTCCCTCATGATCTTCTTCCAAATTTCTAGGCCTTTCATGTTCTAGTACAGATATTCTCAAAATGATGTTTGCGCCCATTTTGTATAAGTGTCCTGCAATCATTTGATAGTCTGCATCTCTGGCTACTATATTCTTCTTCTGTGTAGTACTAAACTCTTGTGGTGCAGTTCCTATACTCAAGTATTCAATGATGTTAGAAAAATATTCATCAACTACTTGGACTGAAAATAACTGTGCATCAACGAAGTTGTCTTCCAAGTTGGTAGGATCTTCTCCATTGGTTACACTTAACAGGTGATCAGGTCCTGCATTCAACTTCCCTAGTTTGACTATCACTTTAAAATCAAATTCCTGAAATAACAATAGCCATTTACAAATCCTCCCCCCCAACACTAGCTTGTTGACTAGGTATTTGAGGGTTGAATGATCGGTGAACATCTTAAAGTGTTTTCCCATTAAGTAATGTTTTAACTTCTGAAGTGCATAGACCATAACTAGGCCTTCTCTTTCTGTAGTTTTGTAGTTCTGATCTGATTCAGACAATTTTCTTCTTGCAAATGCTATAGGATGGTCTAAATATCCTGGTCCTAGCTATGCCAGAATTTCTCCCAGTGCTATAGCTGATGGAAGATGCATCTACATGTACATGAAACTTATTTTCCCAATATGGGAATACTAGAATAAGTGTTGTGATCATATTTTCTTTTAGGGTGTCCAAACCTTGTTTACAGTCCTCATTCCACTGAAATTTAATATCCTTGTTTAGTAGTTTTTCCATTGGCGCAGTGATCTACGCATACCCTTTTATAATTTTTTTGTAGTATCTTGTATGTCCCAATGTTGCTCTCAACTAGAGCACTGATTTCAGTGGTGGTAAATTGACAATAACTACAGTCTTGGCATAATCTACTAGAAATCCTTGTTTACATACTATATGGCCTAATAATATTCCAAAAGTTGTCCCAAAGATGCACTTCTTGATATTCAATGATATCTCGCACTGCTTGCATCTTTCCAACATTATCCTTAATACTTCCACATGAGATTTCAATAGAATATATAAAGTCTAATCATCCAGATACACTTTTAAGAACTAATGTATAAATTATTTAAAGGAATCTATGACTACTCTTGAAAATATGGTTGGTGCATTCTTCAGCCCAAAAGGCATAACTGTGTATTGATAGGATCCCCATTCTTTCAAAAAATTGTTCTTGTACCTGTCTTCTAGGGCTATCTTGATCTGTTGATAGCCTGGAAATCCATTTGTAAATGAATAAGCTTCTTGGCCTCCCACATTCTCTAGGACTTCATTTGTAAAAGGTGTAGGGAAAGGGTCATGTAGGAAAGAATAATTCAGTTTCCTCATATCTACACAAATCCTTATCTGCCCTTGTTTATTCTTTTGAAATACCATAGGGATTATCCATTCATATTCCTCCACTAGTTCTATGATGCCAGCTTCCAACATTCTGTCAATTTTTGCTTCCACTTTCTACTTATATATTGGATTTAGTTTATATGGTTTCTATCTGACAGATCTAGCATCATGTTTGAGAGGTATCCTCATCTCTCCTAAATATCCTTATATGCAAGATACCAGATATATAAAAGATGTAGAACAGAAACGAAATGCTAGAAATGACAGAATAACAGTAAAATATCCAGCATAATCTTCACAATACACAGAAATGATATACGAAATAGCAACAGAAATAACACTTTGAATCAGA
>ML786679.1:769902-782410 GCA_009831015.1 Picea engelmannii
ATGGTAGGAATAGATCCTTCTGATATAAATAGTCTTCCATCTGCATCTTCCATAACTGGTAGTTTTGGCCGTTAAATTTCTCGACCCTAAACTTTCCATCTTTCGACATTGCTCCCACTCGAACCAGGAACCCTCTTTTCCTGGGAGTTACCTTATGCTCTGATACCAGTTGTTAGAAAAATAGGACCGTAGAGCAATAAAATAAAACAAATGCAGAAACAAAACACAAAAGACACACAATACAAGAGAGACACAGATTTATGTGGTTCACCTAGTGTGGGCTACGTCCACAAGAGAAATTTCCATGTCCTTCCTTTATTATTATCCAGCAAATGAAGGGATACAACCTACAACAAAACCCGTAGTAACTTCCTCTTCTTTCTCTCATAGTCTCCTCTCTCAAAATACAATATTCACCATCATCCATAGCCGCAATACATTTCCCTTATAAAAGAGGGTTGCCTTCTAGGGGAAAAAACCCTAACATAATCTCTACCATTAGATCTGTGACCTTATAGTGAACGGTCCAGATTTACAATGAAATTACAATATACTTTTACAAGGCAATTTTTGCTTCGGGGGCTCCGCCCCCGAACCCTCGCTGGGGGCCCTCTTGCTCCCAGACCCCCCAGCCAAGGGGATAGCCCCCCCGGACCCCACAGAGGGGGTACCCCCCCTCTGCACTCCCCCACATGGAAGAGTGTACATACTTCTGGGGTGTAAATACTTCATGGGGTATAAACACGGCTGAAAGCAAGGACCTCTGAATCAGGAAGATAATTAAGCTCCACAACCAACAAGTTCCTATCTTAGAACCTCCTCGTGTGACTATATTGATATTTCATCCATCATCCCTTAGGTCTGTAGATATCCATTGTACATTTTTATTGTTTTGATTTCTCTTTTATTGAATATTCCCCAATAATGTTGAGTAGTCCTCTGTATCATGGTCTGTTGCGTGACAGTACATGCATGTTGCAGGTGGGAGTGGGAATTACCTTGCATAATGTCCTGGCTGTTAGAAGTTGTGACACACTACTGGACCTATGAATCTTCGAAATATTCCTATACCTTGTCCTCCACCTATGTATCCACCTCGACCTCCTCGCAGTGCATTTTACTAAGGTACCTGATTATACTACGTGGGGTTATACTTTGGTTGCACGTTTTTATATTGATTTTGCGTAGTGTTGTACTATTGCTGCACATTATTATATGGAGGTGGTACTTGGTTGAACTATGGTGAAAATTTTCCTATCATCATTTCATTCTGCACCCTATAGGTATCCAAAGTTCTTTCCCTCATCCAGTCCATTTTCCTACAATCTTTGTCATCATGACCCACTGATTCGCGAAAATTGTAGTATGAATTCTTGGGTACTTTTGATGCAGGAGCATCGCTATCAAATCAAGAAAATGAGACGTGGAAGCGAAGTCGACACATCAATGCATTGAAAGAGCCAAACCAACTCTTAACCAGCTTGGTAGCGGTGTGGAGATCTTTTGGAATCTCTCGTTAATTAATTAGTTGTATGTAAAGTCGGGCCACTGTTTTGAATTGACAGATCATTGTAAATCCTTACAAGACTGTAATATATTACAGGTGTGTAATATTATCCTGTATTAGTCATTAGGTTGCATTAATTAAGCTAAGTAGGTAACTGCTAGAGTGATAGGTGATAGATTTTAGATAGGAGGAAGAAGAGAGGGGAAGCTCTGGGTCCTTAGACAAGTTTTTCATTGTAATGGATATAAGAGATAGTAGTGTAATCATGTTTTTTTCTTTGAAATGAATAGAACAGAAAAAATTGATTCAATTTTACAGTGTTGATACTGTTTGACGGTTGTTATGTATTCTGTGAATGTATGAGGCTCATGGAGAATGAATAATTGAATAATTTTCAAGTGTTTCTCTTCTATAAGTTATGCAAGGAGTGCATACCAAATGCAAGGAGTGCGTGTGAGAGATTCTTTCTTTGACTCAAATCTCAGAAGAGATAGCGTGGAACTTTTGTATGCAGAGTGTGCATATTAAGCGAAAGGAGTGTGCATAGAGATGAACTTATTCTATGTTCAAAAGCTCAGAAGGTCGAGCATAGAGTGTGCCAGGAGGGCATCATAAAGTATTTTTAAAGACACAAAAGGGTTGAATCCCTTGGATACTGAGTAAGTTAAAATCTCAAGGAGGAATAGTGCAAGTTTTCACATAGGAGCGTAAGCGTGTGCCAAGGTGAAATCAAATTTCATTGAGAAAAACTCAAGAGGGAAAACACCACTGAGACCTTTGAAACAATTGAAATCTTTCAAGTTAGGAAATAATTCAAGCTCATAAGGGTTGACGACAATTTATTTGGCAAGGAGATATTGAGAACTTGAACAGATGGTAGAGACTCTTGGAGGGAGAAGCGTTGATAGCGGTGTGCCATTAGATCCAGAGAAGCTGCGAGGAGGATAAGGCCGAGAATCATTCAATACTTGAAATCTCATGAGAGGTAGGAGTTGTCAATCTAAGGGGAGATCGAACCATTTATTCCTTTCATCAGGAAATTGGAAATTGAGAGTTGGAAAGGAGAAGAGAATTGTTTTCCAATTTTGCAAACCGGGAAGTCCCGATTTGAGAAGAGTTGATCTGGACTGTTGAAACATGGAAAATTATGGACCATTGATCTGAGGCAAGTGGGTTTTGAAATTTTGAACAATAGGAGAAGAGAGGATAAATAATTTGCGATTTCATGAAGTGTGAAGTCCTGTAGCTCTCGGAAGATGGGCTTCAAGTCACAACCAGAGGTTCCATTGAGGAATATTAAGAGAGGAGCTAGAGCTCACTAGATTCCTAGTTCGGAGTTTGGGATTTCGGGAGTTGGGAGAGTCAAGGTTGGCTCCCATGAAAATCCCCGACATGCGAAGTCACAAAGTGACTTTTGGTTAAGCGCGTGGTCACAACCAGTGGTCACGTGGAGAAGGCTTGTGCCCAGTGTTAATTCACAGAGGAGGAGTTTTATAAAGACTTGTGGATTGTTTCTCTAAGGTTCCAAAAGGGAATTGCATAGTTTTTTTAGCTCAGTATTGTGAACGATCCTAGATTGGGAGGTAGCGCATCCCTTGGAGGGGGGTCTACACCAAGTGGTATCAGAGCCTAAAAAAAACTTGAAGTTGTATTCTGTGTGTTAGGAGTAGTTGAAATAATGCCGCCAAGGATACGTGTAGATCCACCTATAGTAAATTGTGTTGTAGGAAGGGAAGTGAGAGAACTTCGCACAAGGTTGGAGGCGATGGAAGCAATACAAAGGAGAAAATTTGTCGCTGGAGACATTAGTGATGTAGAGAGTGAAGAAATAGAAGTTGAAGAAGCTACATGGGAAGACACAGGTGATGAACGCTTCTTGAAAGCTGTTATGAAGTTGGGAGCTAGAGCGAAGATGGAAATCCCAATGTATGAAGGTAAATTGGATTCCTAAGAGCTATTGTACTGGCTAAGGTCCATGGACAAGTATTTTGACTATGAAGATGTCGATGAAGGAATGAAAGTGAGACATGTTGTCACTAGATTAAAGGGACATGCAAAACTGTGGTGGGATGAATTGCAGACAGAGAGAAGGAGAAAAGGAAAAAAAAAGATAAAGAATTGGGATAGGATGGTAGCCAAACTGAAGGCTAAATTCATACCTAAGGATTACCAGATAAATTTGTTCAGAAATTTATAGAACCTGAGACAGAGGGTATGACAATGAAAGAGTATACAAAAGAATTCTATAGGCCGAATATTAGGACTGGACAAAGATAGAAAGATGATGAAAAACTTGCCAGGTATATAAATGGATTAAGGTATGAAATTCAGGATGAGATCAACATGATGACTGTGAGGACAGTGGAAGATGCTTATCATATTGCAGTGAAGGCAGAAGCAAAGTTAGCCATAAACTAGATTCAGTGAAACAAAAGTAGAGGCTCAAATAGAGGTAAGGGGATTTTCTATGATAAGGTACCAAAAAATAAGGTTGAGAATGAAAAATCCTATGGTCACTTTGAAAGGGAAGGAAGTTCCCGAAGAATATTGTTTTGTGGGAGAAATTATTTTCCTCAAGGAAGAGGAAGAGGTAGAGGAGGCGAAGTTAAATGTTATGCATGTGGAAAAACATGACATGTGTCTTGAGAATGCCCCAAGAGGAATAAAGAAGAAGGAGGATAATCACACATTTCTGAAGCTCAGAAGAATGTGGAAGTAGAAGCAACAGAAGGAGGACATAACCTTATGATGAGTAAAGTTCTTCTAAAGCCAAAGAAAGAAATAGAAGACTCAGTTCAACGAATGAGATTGTTCAAGACTGCTTGTAAAACAAAGGACAAAGTTTGCAAAATTATTATAGATAGTGGGAGAATTGATAATTTAGCATCTACGAAAATGGTGGAGAAGTTGGAGTTGGAGAAAACTGCACACCCAAGTCCATATAAAGGATCGTGGTTGCAGAAAGGACATCAAGTAATGGTAAGTCAACAATGCAAAGTTGAATTTAAAATAGAAGGATATAAAGATGAGATTATGTGTGATGTAATTCCCATGGATGTTTGTCATATTTTTTTGGGGAGACCATGGTAGTTTGATAGGAATATCATTCATGATGGGAGGAATAATACTTATAATCTGGAAAAAAATGGTAGAACCCGCATGTTACTCCCAATAGAAGAGAAGAAAGAAAAGGAAGAAGCCAACAAAAGAATACTTCTCATGAGTGGGAAGGAAATCTTGAAGGAAATCAAGAAAGATCAAGAAATGCAATTTGTTGTAGTGAGGAAGTCGAGAGTTATCCTTACCAATACTTCCATGAAGAATTACCTGAAGAAATCCAAGAATTGTTAGAGAATTTTGTTGACATAGTAGTGGCTGAGTTGCCTCACTCATTACCACCCATTAGGAGTATCAGCCACCATATTGACTTGATTCCAGGAGATAATTTACCAAAAAAAGCAGTGTATAGGTTGACACCTCGAGAGAATGAAGAAGTTAAGAATCAAGTTCAGGAGTTGTTGGATAAAGGTAAGCCCATGTGTAGTGCCAACTGTATTAAGTCCAAAGAAGGATGGAGGATGGATAATGTGTACAGATTCCAGATCCATCAATAAGATTACCATCAGGTATAGGTTCCCTTTACCCAGGATGGATGATTTGATGGATTGTTTGAGTGGAGCAAGCTATTTTTTAAAAATAGACTTGAAGAGTGGATATCATCAGATAAGAATGAGAGAGGGAGATGAATGGAAGAAAACATTCAAGACAAATAAAGGTTTGTTTGAATGGCTAGTCATGCCATTTGGATTGAAAAATGCTTGAAGTACATTTATGAGGTTGATGAATGAGGTATTGAAAGAATTCATAGGTAAATTTGTCATTGTATTTCTAGATGATATATTAGTTTTCAGCAAAACAGAGAAAGAATATTTAAAGCATTTGACATTAGTAATGAGGAGATTGGAGCAAGAAAAGTTGTTAATACACTTGAAGAAAAGGTCTTTTCTGAAGACAGAACTCATATATTTGAGTTTTGTGATTTCTTCAAATGAATTGAAGATGGATCCAGAGAAGGTGAGAGAAATCAAAGAATGGTCATCACCAAGGAGCATATTTGAGGTGAGAAGTTTCCATGGGTTAGAATTTTTTTATAGAAAGTTTATCATAAATTTTAGTGGTATATGTGCACCCATAATGGACACTGTGAAGAAGAAACAAAAGTCTTTTATTAGACAGAGGAGGCTGATAAAAGATTCAGAGTGTTGAAAAAGAAAATAGCAGAACAACCAATTCTGGTTTTAGCAGATTTTGGAAAAACATTTCAGGTGAGATGTGATGCAAGTGGAATAGCCATTGGAGTAGTTTTGACTCAATATAATAGGCCAATTGCTTATTTTAGTGAAAATTTGAATGACGCTAAGGAGAAATATTCTACGTATGACAAGGAGTTTTATGTAGTGATTCAAGATTTGAAGAAATGGAGACATTTTTTAATTCCAAAAGAGTTTGTCTTGTATAGTGATAATCAAGCTTTGCAATTTATTACTAGGCAAGAGAAGATGAATCAGAGGCATGCTAAGTGGGTAGAATTTATGCAGAATTTTACTTTTGTCATTAAATATATTTCTAGAAGTGATAATAAAGTTGCAAATCCTTTGTGATGCATACCCCCCTTCTCTCCTAAGGGATGCATGACCTCTTGGTCTAGGATCGATCAAGAGACTGGTTCAGATCAACTCTTTGAGTCTCTGCTAGACCCAAACCCACTTACACAATTCATTTCCACAAATGCATAGGTCATATGAGACCTGCGGGTTCTCTCTTGAACCCTGTTCAACTTCCACGCGAATTGGGTGCTAGCTCTTCTCTGGCTAAGCTCCTTTCATTACGTGACCACAACTGTGACCACTCGCCTAACCAAAGATGCATTGCAATTTTGCGTATTGGGTGTTTGTGTATGAGCCAAACATGATTCTCTGACTTTTGAAATCCTGACGTGGGGCCTAGTGCATGCTAGCTCCTCCCTTATCCTTTGACAATGTTAACCTTTTCTATGACCATGGGCCAATCATTCAAGTGCATCGTGATTTCACATATCAAGAACTCCCAATGTGATTCACCTCTATTATCCCGAGTTCTGAACTCTCGATGCTTAAGATATGATGGCCTAGATCCTCCCTCGATCCGACGGCTCAGATCAAATCGCACTCACTCTCGACTCCCAAAATGCCAATATTTCGGAGTGCCAAATCAACGGCTCGTACTCCTCTGGATCTGACGGCCATTATCAAGTCGTGAACTCGGTCCTCACAAATTCCTATAATTCTTCCCTTTGACTTTTCTAATGTGAGGGTCAATGAAACATTGATCATTCTCCATGCATCCCTTCTGATGGACGGATCCGATGATTTAAGAACTTACAATTTCCCTAAACAATCAACGGTCCACATTCTCTCCTTCAATCGACAGCTATGATCAAGTCGTGAACTCAGATTTCACGAGTTCCCAGAACTCTTACTTTTGATTTCTCGAGTTGCGAACTACCAAAAAAACCATATCTACAGTCCACGATCTTTCTTAGATCGAAGACTATGATCAAATCTTGAAATAAACTCTCGTGAGTTCTCACTATCTTCACCTCTCTCTATCCCAAACTGCGAATCAACGAAACGATTATCTGCCACCACATGTCCTCCTTGACAATGGACTACTTTGATGATTTTGAAATTTCGTAATCCCGCTCCTCCTGTGTACTTTAAAAGCTTATCGTGAGTTCTCCTTTCCCTGATCGGACGGCTACAATTCTTTTGCGCTCAACCCGAATGGCTCATATCTCTCCTCCTCTGTGATTTCTCCTCATTGTCTGGACATTGATTGGACAGTCCAAATATTTCCCCCTGAGCTTACACTTTCTTCAAAATTAGAAGCTTTTCGAAGGATTCAAAGGTTTCAACCTTTATCCTTCATGCGAGTCCATTTCTTGGATCAATTCCACACTTATAAAAATTGTTATCCCTTCTGAGTTTGGTCTCGTGAATATTTTGACTTCCTGTGCACTCCTTGCGTTTCATGGATTTCGATAACTCAGATCTAAAGGATTTATTGTAGAGAAATTCCTCTCGCCCTCCTGGCGTTCTCCTTTTCTGGTTCTTCAAATTCTGAAAAGTCTGTTCGACCCTTAGTCGAATCTCGGATCTGTTCACTCCTTGCACTAGATCTTTATGCAAGGTTCAAATTCTTGCGGTCGACTGTGCACAGCTTACACCAGTCTCTTTTCACTCCTTACAAAGGGAAATTTCCATGCTATCTCTTTTGAGCTTCAAAATCAAAACAGATTCTGTTAATGCACTCCTTGTGTTCTTTGTGCACACCTTTCACCACTCGACAAAAGAGAAACAATTGAAACTTATCCTAACATTCACAGTTCCATCTATTCAAAATGAAATTCATTCATTTGTTCACGAAACACAATAACAGAGAATTGCAAAAAATGTCCACACCATGCATTGGATCAATTTTCCTCTATTATATTCAAAGTGAAAAATGTCTACAACTGAAATCAAAAACTAAAACTGAAAACTTAGAAATTTCCTACTAACTTACAACTAGCCTCATTTGGGCATACAAATCCTCCATTTATCTTAGACGGTTCTTAGGGTTCCCCCTGACTACTTGTTTACATAAAAACCTATGCTGATGTTTATCCTAGTGCAGTCACAGTCCAGAGCAGGAGTGGAAACTCCCACTTTGCTCGCGATCGTTCAAGTGTGCCTCAAAATATTTTTCCAGTGTTGAGTTAAGGCGTGCTTCAAAATATCTGCCATAACTTCCAGCATTGAGATTCCATATAGATTCCCAGACGCTGAGAGGTCCTTCTTCGCGTGCTTGCCAACGATGCTCCAACATCATACTCCCCTTGACAAAAATTCATGGACTCTTGTCCATGAGTTCTTGCATCGAATTTCCATGCTTCTGAATTGTAGCTTCATTTTCCCAACTGGAATATTCTATTGGGTGTCCCTTCCACTTGACCAGATATTCAAAATAGGTCTTCCTCCTAGTATTTTTTCCAATCCTATGATCAACAATCTTCTCCATCTGTTGTTTTTCTGCCGTAGGAATTTTCTTCTCCCACTGAATCTTATCTTGATTTTCTGATCCCTTTGTGTCATCTTTCCTATAAGGATACATGTCTAAAACATTGAATATGGGTGATATTCCCACATCATCTGGAAACTCAATCTCATAGGTTCTTGCATCAAACTTCCTCAAGATCTTACATGACCCTATATTATTCATATTTAACTTGTTATATGTTCCCCTAGGGAACCTTTCTTTCTAGAGATGTGCAAAAACCTGATCTCCTACTTCAAATTCAAGTTCTCTATGATGTTGATCAGCTCTGTGTTTGTACTCTTGGTTAAAACTCTGTAATTGTCCTCTGATCTGGCTATGGAGCCTCTCCATTTTTGCAGCAAAATATTTTTCTCTGACACTTTTGATCTCACTCTGTTCCAATTCTCTCAACTCATATACTCCCCTAGGTTGCATTCCATACAATATTTGGAATGGGATCTTTCCAGTGCTTCTATTTGGTGAATCATTGTATGCAAATTCTTCTTGTGGAAGAATCTGATCCCACTAGTTATGGTGCTCAGTAACCATACTCCTCAATACGTTTCCCAAACTTCTGTTTACCACCTTAGTCTTTCCATCTGTCTGAGGGTGTTAAGATGAGATGAAGGAAAAATCAGTCCCCAACTTCTTCCACAGTATTCTCCCAAAGTGAACAACAAATTTTGTGTCTTTGTCTGAGACAATGCTTCTGGGTAGACCGTGAAGTCTTACAACTTCCTTGAAAAATAGATTTGTAACATGTGTTGCATCACTGGTCTTCTGGCATGGGATAAAGTGTTCCATCTTTGAAAATCTATCCACCACCACAAATATGGAATCAAATCCTCTTTGCATTCTTGGCAGTCCCAACACAAAATCCATGCTTATTGAATCCAAAGGCTTCTCTAGTATTGACAATGGTTGATACAATCCAGTGTTCTTTCTTTTTCCTTTTGCATGTTTGCAGATTCTACATTTGTTCACAAAATTTATCACTTCTGTTCTCATACCTAGACAATAGTATGAACTGCTCAACTGTGAATTTTTTTTATCATGGACGAAATGTCCAACCAATCCTCCACTATGTTTTTCCTTCAAAAGGTTATCCCTCATTGAGCATTTTGGTATGCACAAATGATTTCCCTTGAATAGAAATCCCTCTTGAATCATGTACTCTTTCCACTGGCTTCTATCTCTCAACACAAGATTTGAACATGCTTCATATGCTTCCTTGAAATATGTATCATCACAATACATGACCTTAAGGTGTTCAAACCCCAAGGTCTTCACCTGAAATTCCTGTAGAATCAAACATCTCCTTCTTAATGTTGTAGGAAAATCTCCCTGCGGATAGGTAGATCACCTCTAAGGCTTGACCTTAACCCTAGACAAAAAAATGCTTAACGTGGAAACTGACTTCCTTTCAAATCTATCTAAACTAATACATGAGAAGGAAAGATAACAGAAGTACCTCTTAATCGACGTTTGTCCCTGCACACTCTGAGTTGTGCTCCAATCCTTTGCTCCTTGCTGAGTTCTGCGGGCAAACAAGATACGACCACTTCCTACTCTATTGATATTAGCTTGAAAACAGATCTAGCAATTAATGATAAGTTCATGTAATCATCAGACACAAACTAGAAATAAACAGGCCAAGCGTGTCATATTAATGAGAATAACGACAACAGTACTTACAATTGTAGATGCGAATGCGACAACTTCATCAAGTCCTCTTCGTCTAACCCTTGCTCGAAAGATCCACAACCTGGTTGGTAGCAGCTTCACTGATCACTTCTCCTTTGGCTGACTGTGTGTTTCCTATGAGATCATAGGTTTCATGCTAGCCATTCTTCCCCCAATCATCTCCAGCACCACTTATGAGATCATAAGTTTGGTGTAATTCTCCAATTTGCAGTCTCACTTATGAGATCATAAGTTTGAAATTCTCTATTTTGCAGTCCTCTTTCACCATTAGAAAGCCTTCTTATATAGCCTTGAAGAGGCTTTAACCACTTGAGATATCCTTGGGGAAGTTGAGGATTTGCTTCCTTCAGTTGAGGATCTACCCTATGATCATGGCTGGACTAGGGATTCGAATCCAACTGCTTTCCAAGAATGAAAAAATGCTTCCCCCATTCGTCTCAACCACTTAACAACTTCCCAGAATAGGTAGTGCTCCCTCAAAAGGGCCATCAGAGCGTTGTAGCACTCCCTAGTAAGCTTTAGGGGGCACCAGCGCTCTCAAAATCTATAGCGCTCCCTCAAAAGGGCCAGGGGAGCGTTATAACACTCCCTGATAGTGTAAGGGGGAGCGCCGACGCTCCAAGATAGTGTAAGGGGGAGTTCTCCCCTAAAAAAACTCAGTTTTTGAGGTGCTTTCAGATGGCAAAAGGTTTGCAAGCCTGCTGACTCATTTCTCCTCATCCAAATCAAATGTTTGAGGTGTTTCAAGTGTATTTCTCATGTCGTTATAGGCATGACATAGGCATCATGGCAGTATGCTTTGTTTGATGTTTGCGACACTTGCGACTTTGTGAGAAAAATGTGACACTTGCGACCTTTGTAATGACGACACTTGCGACACTATCAAAGTGAGTAATTTCGATGTGTAACAGATTGCCCCCCAAAGTATGAAGTTAGAAGATAGGAACTGATAACTGAAATACTTTGTGGACTCTCAAGCAAGGGTATAGACTCGAAGAACCTGACATAAGCTGCACACAAACATCCAACAAATATCAAGACATACTTCAAAACCCAAGGTAGGCATACCTATGCTTGGGTGATCAAGGCTTGCAAGATACGGCCGCCATAAAATACACTGCGGATCCATAATTGTATTGATGAAAAAGGTATAGCCACTGAAGATACAATGTGGATCTATACTCTGATGACTCGGACTGATCGTATCCACGAAGAATACACAGTGGATCTATGAGATGACAAGACATAGCCACGACCAATACAAAGTGGATCTATGTGACAGTATATGTGTCATTTGTCCAAGAGAAACTCCTTCACAGCCTGGGGAAAGCATATATCAAAGTGATCGCTCAACCCAGGGTCTTGTTACCAATCCCAATATGGTACGAATCTGACCATGTGAATAGATGTCTTGATGTCGAACATGGCAGAAACCACTTGATTACCGGTCAATGGTGTAAATCGTTAACAAGCGCGAGGGAGATCACCATTAATGTCAATGATTCCCAAGGTACCCTAGTACATTCCATTGAATGTGAATAGATGAGCTGAGGTCAAACATCCGTGGAATCATTCGATCAGAGGTCAATGATGTAAACCTACTGTCAAATGTGAGGAGGCCTGCCATTGAGGCATGCAGGTCCCAAAGTACTAACTAGTTTCTAAGTCTGATTCCTGGATAATGTGTTGGAGTCGACAGGAATAGACTCGTCGAGGGAGGGCCTTGATGTATCCCCCATCAACGACATGAAACAGACATGGAGATGTAATTGGCAGATCAAATGGACAAGGACTGACACAGGTTTTGAGGCAAGATATTTGGGATGGCTGACTCTCGAGGCAGATACTTCCCTTGAACACTAAGGCACAGCAACAAAACATGACATGGACCAAAACTATGTAGTGGGTACTGTGACTTGTGTCGGGTGACCCAAAGGAGTGAAATGAACTCAAAGGATTGGCTCAGTGCAAAGGTTTAGTGGATTATGATATGTGCAAATGACAAAGTGCCGTGTTCAAGGGCGACTCTAAGAAGTGCTGGATGATGTTCTCAAGAGACTGCTTGGCTTGCTCCTTTCAATTTTTTCCCCCATCCAGATAGATGAGTACCTATTTTTGATTTAATGAGCTCGAGGAGGATAACACATGCTCGATATAACTCACCTTCGGTAAGTTCCTCTT
>ML786679.1:788879-812265 GCA_009831015.1 Picea engelmannii
TTGTTTGTATATGAGTTAAAGATCAATTCAACACAATGCTTGTCTCGCTAATTGTCTTTATATGAATGAAAATCAAACTAGCACAAGCTAAAGTCATACAAACAATGCACCCTCTCGTTGTAATCAAAACGAAAAAGCAAAAACGAAACAATCAAAGAGAAAACACAATTCACACCCAAAAAGAAAAAGTTGAAGAACAATGACCTTGACTCAAATCAAGATAAAGAGGTCTGTAGGCCTTTGATGACATTCACCAAAGTTTTTACTCAGCTGATGAGGAGAGAAGAACAATGCATGGGTTTCAAACTTCACTCAACAGGAAAAACTCAATAAAAATGGTGAAGAAGGCTACAAGGTCCAATTAACAAGGTGTTTATTCTTCAAAAAGGCAGATGTCAAGGCTGAAAAGGAAGAAAAATTGACTCTCTAGATCACTCAGCAAAAGAGACACAAAGGCAAACCCTGAAAAAGGCAGTTTTGGAGGGTTATTGGGCCAAAAAGAGGCTAGCGCTCTGTTGCCAAGGGAAAGGAGCGTTATAGCGCTCTGTGCTAAGGTATTAGGAGCACTGGTGCTCTGTCAACACTAGGTTAGGGGCGCCAGGGTCTGAAAGCTCCAGAAATTTCAAAAAATTCCAAAAATTGGGATTCAAACTTGACAAGTATGCTGAGTGTGACAAGGTAAGGAGCCAATCAGCTCATGAAACCAATCAAAAGAGGAGTGAACCAGGTCTGAAACAATCAAGGGACATAACTAGGTCAAATGAGGAGGAATCGAAACAAGAGGTTTCGATTCGAGGCTATCTCCCCAGTGGAGTCGCCAGTTTCTGTTGTAGGAAAATCTCCCTGCGGACAGGTAGATCACCTCTAAGGCTTGACCTTAACCCTAGACAAAAAAATGCTTAACATGGACACTAACTTCCTTTCAAATCTATCTAAAATAATACATGAGAAGGAAAGATAACAAAAGTACCTCTTAATTGACATTTGTCCCTGCACGCTCCGAGTTGCGCTCCAATCCTTTGCTCCTCGCTGAGTTCTGCGGGCAAACAAGATACGACCACTTCCTACTCTATTGATATTAGCTTGAAAATAGATCTACCAATTAATGATAATTTCATGTAATCATCAGACAAAAACTAGAAAGAAACAGGCCAAGCATGTCATATTAATGAGAATAACGACAACAGTACTTACAATCGTAGATGCGAATGCGACAACTTCATCAAGTCTTCTTCGTCTAACCCTTGCTCGAAAGATCCACAACCTGGTTGGTAGCAGCTTCACTGATCACTTCTCCTTTGGTTGACTGTGTGTTTCCTATGAGATCATAGGTTTCATGCTAGCCATTCTTCCCCCAATCAACTCCAACACCACTTATGAGATCATAAGTTTGGTGTAATTCTCCAATTTGCAGTCTCACTTATGAGATCATAAGTTTGACATTCTCTATTTTGCAGTCCTCTTTCACCATTAGAAAGCCTACTTATATAGCCTTGGAGAGGCTTTAACCACTTGAGATATCCTTGGGGAAGTTGAGGATTTTCCTCCTTTAGTTTAGGATCTGCCCTAGGATCATGGCTGGACTAGGGATTCGAATCCAACTGCTTTCCAAGAATGAAAAAATGCTTCCCCCATTCGTATCAACCACTTAACAACTTCCCAGAATAGGTAGCGCTCCCTCAAAAGGGCCATCAGAGCGTTGTAGCGCTCCCTAGTAAGCTTTAGGGGGTGCCAACGCTCTCAAAATCTATAACGCTCCCTCAAAAGGGCCAGGGGAGCGTTATAACGCTCCCTGATAGTGTAAAGGGGAGCGCTGATACTCCGAGATAGTGTAAGGGGGAGCGCTCCCCTCCAAAAACTCAGTTTTTGAGGTGCTTTCAGATGGAAAAAGGTTTGCAAGCCTGTTGACTCATTTCTCCTCTTCTAAATCAAATGTTTGAGGTGTTTCAAGTGTCTTTCTCATGTTGTTATAGGCACGACATAGGCATCATGGCAATATGCTTTGTTTGATGTTTGCGACACTTGTGAGCAACATGCAACACTTGCGACTTTGTGAGCAAAATGTGACACTTGCGACCTTTGTAATGACGACACTTGCGACACTATCAAAGTGAGTAATTTCGATGTGTAACACTTAATGCATCAAAAACTTTGTTAGCATTCCCAACAATATGTTTTATGACAAAATTAAAATTCTGCATAATCGCAACCCACTTTGCATGCCTCTTATTCAATTTTTCCTATCTAGTTATGAATTGTAAGGCCTGGTTATCGCTATACAAGACAAATTCATGTGGGACAAGGTAATTTCTCCACTTCTTCAAGGCTTGAATTATGGCATAAAACTCCTTATCATACGTGGAGTATTTTCTCTTGGTATCATTCAACTTCTCACTGAAATAGGGAATAGGACTATTATCCTGGCTAAAAGATGCTCCAAATGCAACTCCACTTACATCACATCTCACCTGAAATGTCTTTTCAAAATTCGACAAGACCAAAATTGGTCGTTCTGTTATTTTCTCCTTTAGTATATTGAAGCTCCTCTTAGATTCCTCTATCCATTTAAAGGACTTGTGCTTCTTCTTCACTGTATCCATCATTGGTGCACAAATTCCACTGAAGTCTATGATGAACTTCCTATAGAATATTTTTAATCCATGGAAGCTCATTACCTCAAACATACTCTTCGGTGACGACCATTATTTGATTGCTTTCACCTTCTCTGGATCAATCTTCAGTTCATTTGAAAAGATCACAAAACCCAAGTAAATGAGTTATGTCTTCATAAAAGAGGACTTCTTCAGATTTATCAACAACTTCTCCTACTATAGTCTCCTCATCACTAATGTTAGGTGCCTCAAATTCTCCTCTTTAGTCCTGCTAAAGATCAATATATCCTCTATATATACAACCACAAACTTGCCAATGAAATCTTTCAGTATCTCATTCATCAGCCTCATAAAAGTACTCGGGGCATTGGTTAAGCCAAATGGCATAACAAGCCACTCATACAAACCTTCATTTTTCTTAAAGGATGTATTCCACTCATCACCTTCCCTCATTCTGATATGGTGATATCCACTTTTCAAATCTGTTTTAAAAAGGAAATTTTCTCCACTTAAACAGTCCATCAAATCATCTATTCTTGGCAAAGGGAATCTATACCTGATAGTGATCTTGTTGATGGCTATCGAGTATGTACACATTTTCCATCCTCCACATTTCTTTGGACTCAACATAATTGGTACTGCGCATGGATTCAAGCTCTCTCTGACCAAAACCTTGTCTAACAATTCCTGGACTTGGTTCTTCACTTCCTCATTCTCTCGAGGTTTCAATCTGTATGCTACTTTGTTTGGCAGATTTTCTCTTGGTATCAAATCAATATGGTGGATGATACTTTTGATGGGCAACAATGAGTTAGGAAGCTCATCCACCACTATTTCAGCAAAATTATCCAACAATTCTTGAACTTCTTCAGGCAAATCATCCTTTGAAGTACTTATAAGGATAACTCTAGGTTTCCTCACCACAACAAACTGCATCTCCTATTCTTTCTTGAATTATTTTAGGAGTTCCTTCCCTCTCATGAGAAGTGTTAGTCTCTAATTTTTCTTGGTTTAGTGAGAAACCCTTGTCCTAAACCCTCCTTACCCATCCCTCATTTTTCGCTTTCAATTGTTTTCATTTTTTTTTAGATTTTGGATGTTTCATGGTTTGCATTATAATATTTGATGATTTATTTGAGTTTTGATTATGAAAAACATTGTTTAAACTATAAGTGTCTCCTTTTATGCTGTTGGAATTTTCAAATTTCAAGTTGTCAAATGCGCTACGGGAATAAGCCTATTCCCGTAGCGCCAAATAATCATTCCATAACATGCGCCTTCTATCCCGATTTAGTTATGATAACAAGATTCATGAGTTAAGAGTTTGTGTGTTCCCAAGAGATTTTGGTAATCATTTCTAAATCCAACAAGTTCAGAACATAATTGCTATGCACGCGTGCATGGTTCATTTCAAAATCACATATTATTTAATGATTATTATGTGACCGGTTCGAGTTGGTTTAGTTCAGCCTTGCAGGGAGAAATATAGGTATTCATTCAAAGTAACAAGTATATATCAACAATTGCAGGAAGGGAATTTGGAACCCGAGGGCGTCAGTTGCAGAATTGAGATTAATGGTGCCAAAGAGGAGCGGACAAGTTGCCAGAATTGAACCAGAAGGTGTCGAACTTCTTGAAGCCTACCCTCAGATGGCCCAAAGATTCAGAGACTCCAGGTGGTTTGAGTTCCTTACTACATTTCAAGGATATGATGAACAACTTTCCATGGAATTTGCTTTGAACTTCGATGGTCATGAGGTCAAAATTGGCAAGATGTTGATGCTGGTGACAGAGCAGACTATAGCCAAGGCTTGCAGGCTCGTGGTTGGAGGGGAAAGATGGTGGAAGAAGGAACATGTGGTCACTGAATTTGTGAATCAATTCCTCCTTCCAGATAAGCAAAATCTAGATTGGAGAAGGGGAATTCCTCACAGTTGGGTTTGACCCGAATGGCACACTGCCCTGGTGGTGATTCATAGATACATCACCTGCAAAGGGAGGTTTTCTTTGGTCTACATCTACCATATCATAATACTAATGCATCTAAATGGTGACTACCCTTTAAACCTTCCTTATTTCCTGCTTAAAAGTTTGACAAAAATGTCCAAGAAGGTGCAGTCGATTTCCACTAATGCCAAAGGCAGTTTGTTCCATCAAGTCCTGATTAAAACCCTAGTCATGTCTTCCATGAATGAATTACAGAAGCCCTGGAATTGGCTCACGGAATCCTTAAAACCTATCACTCAATCCAATAAGCCGAAAAAGTGCAGAGGGAGGAAAACTGTTAAACAAAGTCGAGATATTTATGATGAAAACCCTATGAAAGATGAATCTTCTGATATCAAGGTAACTAAGAGGAGAAAAAGTAAGAAACCTAGATGGGAACCTGAAATCGAAATGCTTCTTGAAGAAGATGTCAAAGGAGAGATAGAGTCAGATAATGATCTCATTGCTTAAACTATAGTCAAATCTGAAATGCCATCGACCAACAAAGGGAATGTTGTAGTCAAAGGAAAAAGGAAAAAAGGTGCATGTGTATCACAAAAGCCTCGGAGAAATTCAACCAGGGATACTAATAAGTATAGGCTGAACTCAAAAGAAATGTTCAATCCGACAATTAAAGAAGAAAACACCATAAATATAGAAGATGATTCTGAGGATGTTGAAACAAGCAACAGGAAAAGAGAAAAAAAGACTCCATTTCCCAAGAAATCTGTCAGCAAAGGAAAGGGAAAACTTACACCACCTACAAGCCCTGTAACGAGAGCTTCAACTACATTGGCTAAGGCTAAAGAGATGGCTAAAGGCATCAGTGAATTCCTTGAAGAAAAACAGGATTACTTGGAAGATTCAGATTACTTACCAGATGTACCTGGAGTTATGGATTCATCAAGTTTTGAAGAAGAACATAGCTCGGAATTGATCTCAAAATACCAGGTTAAAGACAAATAACCTAGTGTTACTTTAAATATGAATGAAACTGCACCCTCTAAAGATTGTTCAGGATTCAGGGTCGAGATAAGAACTAATAAGGAAAAGATTAAAGAATTTCAGAAAACCATAAAACAATTAAAGAAGGAAAAGATGCAGATAGAACAATGGAATGCTCGCTAGCAGGAAAGAATTCAAATTCTTAAAAAGAAGAAGAAGGAGCAAAGGGAATTGCTTAAGGAACTCAGGGAAATCAATTTCAGACTTTACTGGCACAATGTTGTGTTAACCACGAAGCTCAAGCATAAAAATTCCAAAGCCTCTGCTGAGATTTTATCTTAAAGGTAACATGAAGATTGGTTACAATTTTGTTTAAAGGTGCTCCAGGAGATATGGCAAATAATTACTCTTTTTTTATCAAGGAGATGCTAAGACTTTGATCTACTTTACAGAGTCAAACATGATCCCTATTCTGTAGAGTCAAATGTATTGCTAGAAATGTTTGTTATATCAAGTTGTTGAGATGTGGACTATTTTGGACGTAGAAGGTCATATTGAGTGAAATAATTTAGGATCTGGATACTTTTTTATTCTAGTCATTTAAAGCTGTCCTAGATAATAGGATCTGGAAGTTTTATAACTAGTTTAAATAGAAAGAAGACAGACTATATGGAGGTCGAAAAATTGGAGATCTATAGAAACTTTTGTGGAGATTATTGTAAAAGGCATGTATGTTCAATTGACACTTAATAACAAAGGCATATGGATGGTTAGACCTTCTTTTTTCTACTCTGTTATTTCATTTTTCATGCTTGAATTTATTATTCAAATTGCAATGCTTTTGGTTCTTGAATGTTAATTTATACAATGAAGATTTTGTTGTAGAAATAATTTTTCAAGTAATGATTTCAAGTTGATACCCCTGTTTCTTTATGATATATTGAAACTAAAACTTGTGAAATTGACAAGATGAAGATTTCACTTTCTTTTCTTGAAATTGGTTTACTCCATCTATGTACCTACCTATTATTCAGCTAATGGGATATGCAATGTTTTAATCTTGATTTTCATGCCATGCTGTAAACTTGACCCATTTTTCAACCATTATACCAAAAACAAATTATAAAACCCTAAAAAACACTTTGCAATAAAATCAATGATGTCCTAGCTTGCCCTTACCAGTCGAGTGCAACTTTAGGGACTAACATTTTTGGCGCCATTGTCGGGGAGTGAAGAAATGAATATAACTTCCCTAGGGAAATGACAAGTTTAGATTCAGATCTTGATGGTGATCAAGATTTTGGACATTTTCTAAAGACTGTGATTATTCACCTGGCGATTCCTCTATAGTAATTCTGGCTCCTAAGAAAGAAGGGAAAGGACGTAAAATTCCAAAAAATCCTCCACCATCAAATAAGAGACCAGTAACAAGGAAAAATCCAGATCCCGAGCCTGTAGCAGCAGTGCCAGACCTTGAAAAAATACTAAGAAAGCCTAAAGTTATTCCAGGTCAGTCTTCACATTCAAAAGGGAAATTATCTTCAGAAAGTTCTTAGGCAGAATCTTCTGAGATCATTACAACCCAAGCAAATGAAGATTTGAAAATCGAAAGTGAAATTAATCCTGTTGTTGAGTTTGATACAGTTTCATTCCCAACAAATGTTTTAGAATTAAGTTCAGAACAGAGGAAGTTGCTTATTGAACTTATTAAATAGGAATATCCATACTTGTTGTCTGAAACTGGAGATTTGAGAGTTCCCAGCACAAGTGTTAAGAGTGAAACAAAAACTTCTTCATCATCTTGTGAATCTTTTTCATTTGAAGATTTCAGAATACATTATTGTTATTTTTATAATCCTCTATTTCTCAGTCCATTAGCTGATCAAAATCCAGAAGAGAAATCTCCATCTATTGAAATACAAGGTTCAGGGACAATACATATAAGTTGTAAAACACAAGGGATTGTTTCACCCACAGCATCACCAATCTTGCTTATACCCCAAGATCTAAACACAACTAATATGGCCGCAGACAGAATGGACCAAATAGTTGCAGCTAGGTATGCTCCCCTGGTACTTCCTCAAGTCATGTATGCTTTTCCACCAAATGATTATATGAGATATTTGCCCATATTTAATGGAGAAGGATCAGTTACTGCTGAAGAGAATTTGAGTTCGTTTTATAGTTTTGTAGACAATTTTAATGTAGAGCATGTTGATGTATGGATGAGATTATTTGTACAAAGTTTAGACGGGGAAGCGAGAAAGTGGTTCAGGAGTTTTCCTGCTAACTCAATAGCTGATATTGTAGCTTTAGATGAGGCCTTTCTCAATTGATCGGCAGATAAAAAATATTTTCAGTTTTATCTTACTAAATTTGGTGCTTTAAGGAGGAAACAAGGAGAATCAATTCCTAATTTTACCAAAAGGTTCAACTTGATGTACGGTAAAATTCCAGAGGAGATAAAATCTTCATAGGCATCAGTTAAAATCACATTTGCCAATGCATTCGATGCTGAATTTTCCTTATTGCTTAGGGAAAGAAGAGCCACTACCCTCAACCTAATGCAAGATGCAACTATTGAGGTGGAATCAAACATATTAGCAACAGACAAATTGAAATCCATAAGTGACAGAGATAGGAAAAAGAAAAAAGAAGAGTTGCCTTCATCTTCTAATTCAACATCCGATGTTAAAATGGATGAAATAACTAAGATGTTGAAAAATTTGACATCTGAGATGGCAAGGTTGAAGATGGAACAAAAACAACCCAATAGACCTTCACAGGAGGGTGGTTATAGAAATCCAAATAAATTCAGGAGACCAAACAATGTACCCCAAATTTTACCAAGAGAAAGGAAAAATCAAGATGACCAAAAGGTGTTACCTCCTTTTCAGAATAATGCAGTAGATGAGGAGGAAGATAATGATGGTATAGAAGAAGACTCTACAGTTCATTTGACTGATTCCAAATCATCTCCTTTACATGTAACACAACAAGAATATGAAGATACTTTGATTGTAAATCAATTTGAAGAAGGGGATGGAGAGGAGATTGTTTATCATGAACCTACAGGGAAAAGATACAATCTCAGATCTAGTTCTCAAGCACCTAAAGTAGATATACCTATTTCTACAAAGAAAGCCAGTACTTCAGGTAAGACGGGGGCAATCGAAGGTGTTCCTAATGTTCAAGAGGATCATACATTGAAGCAACCTGTCAAAGATAACATTGATGATATAAGGGAACCAGATAAAAATGTCTCTTCTTTCAATCTCAAACACAAAATCAACAAAATCAAGATTCCAGTACCATTATTAGAACTTCTGAAGACAAAACCATTCAGAAAAACTGTCCTTAAGGATTTAGAAGCTCCAGCTCATGTTACTTTCTCAGATACAGTCAACCTTGAATATGAAAACCCTGCCATTACTATTGGACCTCACATTGAAGACAAAATTGATGCCTCTCCACCTTTTTACATTTCACTAAATATCCATGACAAGATACTGCATAATTGCTTAATGGATTCTGGTGCTTCACATAATGTCATGCCTAAGTTGGTGATGGAAGAATTAGGGTTAGACATTACTAGACCATATCATGATCTATATTCTTTTGATTCCAAGAAAGTCAAATGTCTTGGGCTTATGAAAGATGTGGTTGTAACTCTTTCCCAATTAGATATGAAGAATGTGGTGTTAGATGTTATCATGGCTGACATACCCCCAAAATTTGGGATGCTTCTTTCAAGATCTTGGGCTAAAAAGGTAGGTGGCACTCTGCAGATGGACCTAAGCTATGCAACCATACCTGTTTTTGGTGGCAAACAACGGAGATTATACAGAGAAATCAGACTGGCTTATTTGGTAAGTGATCATGATAATCCCACTAATCACCCTATATATGCTGTAAAAGATGATCTGGGTTCTTATATTTTTCATATGGATGAGGAAATGGCAGAGGTATCAGTTAGAAAGTCAATAACTACAGTAAGATATAGTGAAGACCATTTTGTTTGGAAAATGTATTTTGATGGGGCTAGTTCTAAAGAAGGTTCTGTAGATGGTATTGTCTTCATTTCCCCTACCAAGGAAGTTATTCCAATGTCATATAAACTTGAATTTGACACCACTAATAATATCAGTGAGTATGAAACTTTGCTGTTAGGATTGAAAGCTGCAAGAGACATGGGAATAAATAAGTTGTATGTTTTTGGAGACTCTGAACTTATTGTTCACTAGGTTAGAAACATATATCAAACCAAGCAACAAAGATTGAAACAATACATAAATGACGTGTGGGATTATGTAGATAACTTCTTCTTGGAATTCAATATCAATTTTGTTCACAGGGATTTAAATCAACAGGCTGATTCTTTGGCATTTGCAGCAAGCAATTTTAAAACTTCGATGTTTCCTAATCTGAAGTTTCAAATTGAAGTCAGACACAGACCTTCAATTCTGGATAATATAAAACATTGGCAGGTTTTTAAAGATGATGAGGAAATTCATAGATTTATGAAAACCATTGAAGATTTTTCTAACATTTCAATTGATCAAGATGATGAAGATACATAACCAGAATTACACACTGCATAAATTCTTCAAGATACTATTGTTGGTCACAAGATCATTGAATTGAAGACAAACCATCTGCCTAAGGGTTTGGTTCCTTTAGAAAGGTTGTTCAATCACAATGATGTCTCCAAGAAGGCTTTTATCCAAATAGAAGAAACAAAGGTGGAAGACTGTGACATTAGTGCAGATGCAAATCCTAGGTTGGTAAAAGTATCCAGGAAATGATCAAAAAAGTAGAAGGAAGCATATATTGAATTAATGAAACAATATTCAGATATATTCGCCCGGTCTTATGAAGATTTGAAAGTGTTTGATACAGAAATTATTCAACATAAAATCCCTCTAAAACCTGGATCAAAACCTGTAAGACAAAAATTCAGACAATTCAATCCTTTATTGTTACCAATAATAGAAAAGGAATTGAAGAGGCTACTAGAAGCAAAAATCATAGTGCCACTAAGATACTCAGAATGGGTAGCAAACCTTGTGCCCATCAGGAAAAAGAAAGGAGAGATAAGGCTCTGTGTAGACTTCTGGAATCTGAACAGGTGTTCTCTGAAAGATAATTATCCATTACCAAAAATGGATTATATCTTACAAAAGGTTGTTGGCGCAAAAGGAATTTCTATGCTAGATGGATATTCAGGGTGCAATCAAATATCAGTAATGGAATAAGACAAAAAGAAAACAAATTTTACCACTCCTTGGGGCACCTTTATGTATGAAAAGATGCCTTTTGGGTTGATGAACGCTGGAGCTACATTTCAAAGAGCTATGGATATAGATTTCATTGGCGAGAAAGACAAGTTTGTGGTAATTTACCTTGATGACATCACTGTATTTTCAACATCAGATGAAGATCATTTACAACATTTGAAGAAAACCTTTGAGAAATGTAGGAAGTACAACATATCACTTAATCCCAAAAAAGCACATTTTGCCATGGAGGAAGGTAAGCTTCTTGGACACATTGTTTCGCCTGAAGAAATTAAAATAGATTCAGAAAGAGTGAAGGCTATTCAGTTAATCGATATTCCGAGAAATAAAAAGTCCATTCAGTCTTTCATTGGTGAGATTACTTTTTTAAGGAGGTTTATACCTAACTTTGCAGAGATTGTCAAATACATCACTGACATGTTGAAAAAGGATGCAGAAATTAAGTGGATACCGGAGGCAAAAGAATCTTTAGAAAAGATCAAACAGGCTATTGTTCAGGCACATGTTCTAATTAGTCCAGATTTTTCTAAAGAGTTCATGATTTTTTCATTTGCATCAGAAAATACCATAGCCCCTGTTCTTCTGCAAATAAATGAACAAGATCACGAGCAACCTATCTCCTTCTTTAGCAAAACCCTCAGGGATTATGAATTGAAGTATGATCTAATAGAAAAACAGTCTTATACCTTAGTGAAGGCTTTAAAATCTTCCAGAGTGTATATTCTTCAATCAAAAATTACTGCTGATGTCCCAAGCAGTGTAGTCAAAGAAATATTGGTTCAACCCGATTGTGAAGGTAAGAGGGGGAAATGGATAACCAAAATCTTGGAATACGATATCACCATAAATCCTACCTAGCTGATAAAGGGACAAGGCCTCGCCAAATTAATGACGGAATCAAATTACAAAGCAATTGGATTATACCATCTGACATATGACTCTTATGTGCAGATTGAAGAAAATGATTTACAAATAAACAACAAGTATGTTTATTCAGAATGGTATAAGGACATCATATTTTTCTTGCTAAATTTTCAATCTCCCCCAGAATTGGATAAATCAAAATACAGATCATTAAAGTTGAGAGCTGTAAAATATTGTATTATTGATCAGACCCTGTTTTGGAAAGATCCCAATGGTTTTCTATTAAGATGTGTGGATGAAAAGGAGGCTAAAAAAATCTTTCAAGATCTGCATCATGGTGTTTGCGGAGGTCATCATCATTGGAAGGAAACTGCCTTCAAAATTCTGAGAGCAGGTTATTACTGGCCAGTTCTATTCTCAGATATTTTTTCTCACGTCAGGGCATGTGAACCCTATCAGAAATTTGCCGGGAAGCAGAAGCTTATATCTATGCCTCTGAAACCAATCATTTCCCACGGACCATTCCAATAGTGGGGATTAGATTTCATTGGAGAAATTAATCCCACTTCATCAGGGTAGCATAGGCGGATTCTTACAGCCACTGATTACTTTACAAAGTGGATAGAAGCAATTCCGACTCGAAATACTATAGACAAGGTAATCATGGAATTTCTAGAGGGATATATTTTTTCCAGGTTTGGTTGTCCTAAAAAGTTGGTCACTGATAATGCACGGGATTTTAAGTCGAATTCCATGCTTGAATTCTGCAATAAATACAATATCAAATTGGTTCATTCTACTCCCTACTACCCCCAGGGGAACGGATTGGCTAAATCTTCCAATAAGACACTGGTAAGGATTATCAAAAAGTTGTTGGCAGAAAAAAAAGCATGGGATTCTAAGTTGAAATTTGCTTTATGGGCTGATCGCATCAGCAACAAGAAAGCTATTGGGACATCTCCCTTCCAGATAGTATATGGAACCGAAGCTATCCTTCCAACTCAATTGGGCCTGCCAGTTTTGAAGTTTCTGCAAGAAGAACAGGAAGAACCCAATGATGTACATAGAAGGATTTTTCAGCTCATTGAAGTTCAGCAGGCTAGAGAATAGGTTAACCAGAAAGTTGCTGCTCATGAGAACAAAATCAAGGCTACATTTGATAAAGGAAACGAGAAAGATGTTTTCAATGAAGGAGATTTGGTATTGAGATGGGATGCCAGGAGAGAAGATAAAGAAAAACACAGAAAGTTTGATAATCTGTGGTATGGTCCTTTTAGGATAACCAAGGCAATGAACAATAACACTTTTCTCCTACATAATTTAGATAACACTGAAATTTTTGGGGGCCCAGTGAATGGGAGGTTCCTGAAGCATTATTTCATCTAAATTTACGACAGGTTAGAGTTAGTATAGTAGGTTTTCTTTCAATAAAGACTCCATATACCCAATGGACATGTTTTTACAGTTATGCAGAGAATAAAAGACAGACAGTCATAGGGGATTCAATGAATCAAAGATAAAGGAAAGGCAATGGTCTGCAGTTCTTGGAGTTTAGTATCAAAACTCCATCCCTAGAAGGAGCCAATGTTATTCTCTAATTTTTCTTGGTTTAGTGAGAAACCCTTGTCCTAAACCCTCCTTACCCATCCCTCATTTTTCGCTTTCAGCTGTTTTCATTTTTTTTTAGATTTTGGATGTTTCATGGTTTGCATTATAATCTTTGATGATTTATTTGAGTTTTGATTATGAAAAACATTGTTTAAACTAGAAGTGTCTCCTTTTATGCCGTTGGAATTTTCAAATTTCAAGTTGTCAAACGCGCTACAAGAATAAGCCTATTCCCGTAGCACCAAATAATCATGCCATAACATGCGCCTGCTATCCTGATTTAGTTATGATAACAAGATTCATGAGTTAAGAGTTCGTGTGTTCCCACGAGAGTTTGGTAATCATTTCTAAATCCAACAAGTTCAAAACATAATTGCTATGCAAGCGCGTAGGGTTCATTTCAAAATCACCTGTTGTTTAATGATTATTATGTGACCGGTTTGAGTTGGTTTAGTTCAGCCTTGTAGGGAGAAATACAGGTATCCATTCAAAGAAACATGTATATATCAACAATTGCAGGAAGGGAATTTGGAACCCGAGGGCGTCAGTTGCAGAATTGTGTTTAATGGCGTCAAAGAGGAGCGGACAAGTTGCCAGAATCGAACCAGAAGGTGCTGAACTTCTTGAAGCGTACCCTCAGATGGCCCAAAGATTTAGAGACGCCAGGTGGTTTGAGTTTCTTATTTCAAGGATATGATGAACAGGTTTCCATGGAATTTGCTTTGAACTTCGATGGTCATGAGATCGAAATCGACAAGATGTTGATGCTGGTGACAAAGAAGACTATAGCCAAAGCTTGTAGGCTCGTGGTTGGAAGGGAAAGATGGTGGAAGAAGGATCACGTGGTCACTGAATTTGTGAATCAATTCCTCCTTCCAGATAAGCAGAATCTGGATTGGAGAAGGGGAATTCCTCGCAGCTGGGTTTGACCCGAATGGCACACTACCCTGGTGGTGATTCACAGATACATCACCTGTGAAGGGAGGTTTTCTTTGGTCTACATCTACCATATCATAATACTAATGCATCTAAATGGTGACTACCCTTTAAACCTTCCTTATTTCCTGCTTAAAAGTTTGACAAAAATGTCCAAGAAGGTGCAGTCGATTTCCACTAATGCCAAAGGCAGTTTGTTCCATCAAGTCCTGATTAAAACCCTAGTCATGTCTGCCCTGAATGAATTACAGAAGCCCTGGAATTGGCTCACGGAATCCTTAAAACCTATCACTCAATCCAATAAGCTGAAAAAGTGCAGAGGGAGGAAATCTGTTAAACAAAGTCGAGATATTTCTGATGAAAACCCTGTGAAAGATGAATCTTTTGATATCAAGGTAACTAAGAGGAGCAGAAGTAAGAAACCTAGATGGGAACCCGAAATCAAAATGCTTCTTGAAGAAGATGTCAAAGGAGAGACAGAGTCAGATAATGATCTCATTGCTCAAACTACAGTCAAATCTGAAATGCCATCGACTAGCAAAGGGAATGTTGCAGTCAAAGGAAAAAGGAAAAAAGGTGTGTGTGTATCACAAAAGCCTCATAGAAATTCAACCAGGGATACTAATAAGTATAGGTTAAACTCAAAATAAATGTTCAATCCGACAATTAAAGAAGAAAACACCATAAATATAGAAGATGATTATTAGGATGTTGAAACACGCAACAGGAAAAGAGCAAAAAAGACTCCATTTCCCAAGAAATCTGTTAGCAAAGGAAAGGGAAAACTTACACCACCTACAGGCCCTGTAACGAGAGCTTCAACTAGATTGGCTAAGGCTAAAGAGATGGCTAAAGGAATTAGTGAATTCCCTGAAGAAAAATAGGATTACTTGGAAGATTGAGATTACTTACCAGATGTACCTAGAGCTATGGATTCATCAAGTTTTGAAGAAGAACATAGCTCATAATTGATCTCAAAATACCAGGTTAAAGACAAAGAACCCAGTGTTACTTTAAATTTGAATGAAACTTCACCCTCTGAAGATTGTTCAGGATTCAGGGTCGAGATAAGAACTGATAAGGAAAAGATTAAAGAATTTCAGAAAACCATAAAGCAATTAAAGAAGGAAAAGATGCAGATAGAACAGTGGAATGCTCGCCAGCAAGAAAGAATTCAAAGTCTTAAAAAGAAGAAGAAGGAGCAAAGGGCATTGCTTAAGGAACTCAAGGAAATCAATTTCAGACTTTACTAGAACAATGTTGTGTTAACCACGAAGCTCAAGCAGAAAAACGCCAAAGCCTCTGCTGCGATTTTATCTTAAAGGTAACATGAAGATTGGTTACAATTTTGTTTAAAGGTGCTCTAGGAGATATGGAAAATAATTAATCTTTTTTTATCAAGGAGATAGACATGGAATTTTAGTTGTCTGATGCTAAGACATGGAATTTTAGTTGTCTGATGCCATAGTCATTACACCTTTGTTATAAAGTAAGATATTGATTGAAGTATACAACGATCTGATATATCTACCTTTGGGTCCCTTCAGAAATTCTTGCTCTGCTTCGTTGTAAGACTTCATGGTATCTACTACAAATTATGTTATAAATTTTGCAACAATATTGTCTATCCAGAAATCTACTGCGCACATGAATTTGTTGTTAACTTGTTGTAACTGCACGATCTCCACAGGATTCCACTCGATCTATCTGATTCGATTTGTAGGGTGGTTGTATTTCAGCCTCAATATCCATTCCTACAACACATGCGGTAAATCACAGAAAAATACCTCATGCAGGTTGCTAAACATGTACTTGTACATATATTTTTGTGGTGTTAACTTAGGGTTTCTTTTATCCTTCCACGCAAAGTCAAGCTCAATTCTTTTCAACCAGCTTTTGATTTCCACATTTGTTGGATTCCAGGTTTTGATAATTCCCTTCTATACGTTCATTTTCTACACGATTCTTTCAAAGATCCTTCTCACTCAATCCCATGCATTTCCAGCTAGAAACAAAACCATTTTTTGGTTATACTCTCTCTTTCTATCTACTTCTTGGGTGACCCAGATTCATATTTGAACATGTTTCCAACAAAACCCTCTAAAACTATTGGCCCTCATGGTAAACCAAAAGGAAACACAACACAAAGAATGTACTGCACAGTCTCACTCGAGATAGTCCTATGGGTGACTCTAATGCTCAGATGATTGTAGTATAGGAAAGAGTAGGGATATGGGATTACAACTCATCCTCTAATGCATTGATCTGGTTGTTCCTTTTTTCTATTCTTAATATTCGTTCATATGTTACTTCTATGCATGCATTCTAAGAAATCTAATAAAAGCATTCATTCATCCATTAATATTCTAACTACTTAAAGAAAGTACATACACAATACACAACACACATGAAACAATTTTTATCTTGGTTCACCCCCTCCTAGGATATGTCCACAAAGATTTGGCTTCCTGGGCTCTTTGTTTAGATTTCCGCAAGATATGGCGCTGCACGGACTACAATTATGACTATACAACCACAAAATAGGTTCCAAAACCCCTGTGAGGAGGACTAGATCACATTAGGATCCTCAGCCTACGATCTAACCCTCATGATCTAGCTATTTGACTCTCCTACAACTCAACAACTTACAAAAAGGTATTAGATCTTACAATCGTTCTCATATCCAAGAAAAACAAATGTTCTCTAACATTTTGTAACCCCGACCTAGACCTCCTAGGTACTCATTTATGCTAATTTTTTTTGGATTATCATTCGTTACAATATCTTAAAAAACCCCTAACCCTAACGTGGTTATTTTTTCCTGCATGCGTGCCTTACATGCTTTACTCCTTTACCTACAACTTTTCCTCGCATGTGATTCTTTTCCGGCTAACTGTTCTTTTCAAAAATTGGCCTTATCTCCAAAAATAGCCCTTTTCTCCATGTTAGGTATACATCCAATAGCAGGGGAGGTAACTGAGTGATTTCCTTAACCTTCAAGGGGTAAACCATGATTAGTTTTTTCAAAACTATGAATCCCAAAAGATGACCAAAGGTCACACAAAAAATGCACTTGTGTGGATTCAATCGGATCCTATAGAAATGACACCGTTCAAAAACTAAGAGGAGGTTTAAGATATTCTATTCTCTCTTGCGTGAGTGAGTCATAAGATCATCTAAATATTCCTCCACTATATTTTTTAAGTCATGAAAGGAAAACATCAGGGCTTGCTGAAATGTTGCACCAACATTTTTAAGACCAAACAACATTTTCCTATAAGTGAATGTACCTGAGGGACATATGATGGTCATCTTCTATTGGCCTTCCATATAAATTTCAATTTGGTTGTAGCTAGAAAAACCATCCATAAATGATAAAATATCTCTCCCCACACATTCATCCAAGATATGATCAATGAATGGTGTTGGTAAGTTGTCATTATGACACGCCTTGTTCAAGTCCCTAAAATCCATGCAAACACGGATCATACCCTGCTTCTTATCAATGGGAATAGGGTTGGAGACCCATTCTGTAAGAGGAACTGGGTATATAAAGCATGCATTAAGAAACTTTTCAATTTACGCCTTTATTGCCACTGCCTTTCTTGGGTTCACAGGTCTCAACTTTTGATGAATAGATTTTACGTTTTCATAGGTTCAAATCTTGTGTTGAACTATTCGATGGTCAATGCCAGAAATTTCCTCATAAGACCATGCAAAGACACCTAGAAAATCCTTAAAGAGTGTCGTAAATTGAGTGATCTTGTCTTGTGAGCATTCTTCTCCGATAAAGATGTTTTCGACAATTTCAAGATTTCTAGAAATGTTGATTGGGATCGTTTTTGATATGTTAGCCATGTTTCCTTTGGCATAGACACCATGTATAGGCAAGGGATTGAATACTCCATAAAAAATTCCAACCAGGACTAACTTAAACTCTCCACTCTCTACTCGACTGATTTCAAAAAGGAAATGCAATCTATCATGCAAATCCTCCCACAACCTTTCAGCTCCGACCATTGCCTCGATGATTGCTTCTTATGAAGGCAAGATGCCATCCAAACAGTCTTATGAGATTGAAGATTCTTGAGCCCAAATAGGCTCATGAAAGAGATCATCCTCCTCAGTGACCACTAGAGTTTGATCTGGGTCTACTGTGGCCTCCTGAATCGCTTGATAAACTAGTTCAACAATACATAAAGGTTCGACTAACTCGACATGAACTAATCCTTCAACTATGCTATATGGTGAGGGAAGGGTCCATGGGTCCTGTATGTACGATGTTATGAAAAAATTGACCCTATGAACTGGAGTGGCATGAACATACGAAATGGATGCGGGGAAATCGAAAGATCCCATTAGAAAAGGGTACATTCCACAACCAATGCTCTTAGTGGATGCCTGATAGTTTTCAATCCAAGAGACAATAGTCCCAGGATTAGTTGCTATGTTAAAAAGGTTGGACACCACCTGATCGATAGTCACGATTCTTCCCTCATGGGGAAAACATATAATCCAAAAAATTGTCGAGAAAAAAACTGTCATGGCATAAGTCCATCTTCTTCCTAACAAGAGATTATAGTCGAGCGACATGTCAATTAATTCAACCTCAACGTAAAATGACTTACCCCCTAGCATAACCAAAAACGAAGGAATCATACCACGTGGTATAAATTAACATACATCGAAGTAATTCAAGAGTGTAGGAGAAGGGGTAAGCTCAGGAGAACCGATAGATTTCCAACATGTCAAAGACATCAGGCACTTGGTATCACCTTCACCAATGAAAGTTCTATTTACTGAGATATTGTTACAAACAACCCATATATATATGCCACATGATATGGAAGGAAATTCCTCACATCAGTAGCATCAAAATTCATTATGAGCTGACTAACATAATCAACAGCTCCAATAAAAGATAGCAACACAGTGCGCTATGAGGGAAAACTTTAGACAACCTCCAAAGAAGACATTGCACAAGGCATGTGAGCCAAATCCTCCACAAATGAATAATTGGGAGTGACTCGTGCATTAGGTTTATGTGTTTTCCTTTTATAAATTCCCTTGGGTATGCATGACATTGTCTCTTTCTCATGATTCTCTATATGGAGAGGGGCTTGATCCTGTAAATTTTTCTTACCTTTGTCAGTCGACTATGGGGTATAATAATTCTGATTTGACATTGACAAGTATACATAATTTATCTTCGAGGATTTAATCATGTTTACTACTCGTTTATATCTATCATAGGGGGGAGCACTTGAAGTTCCCCCTTGTGGGTTGAAGTTGGAAGAACCAGCTTGCAAATTATGACCTTGTGGGAAAGGGTTTTACAACACAAAATGATTTTGTTGTTGATTCAATTTAATGATCCTATAGGCCTCTTCCATTCATAGTCATTGGTGTGTAAGGTGATCATCGTCTAAATCTTACAAGGAAACTTCACCTTCCTCTTCTCATCCTTTGTGCCCTCAACATTTTTATCTGACTTTTTGTTACTACCCCCACCACCTTTCTTACCCTTTCATTTTGTCTTGTCTTTGGGTTGTTGAGGACCCTTCGAAGTCTTCATTTCACTGAATGAACAGTGGAAGACTGGGTGGTGGGGGTGCTCGAGCCAGTGGTTGGACTAGTTGCAGGTTGCTGAATAGTAAGCTTTTGCATCTGGCTCATGGCCAGATCAACAAATTTTGTTTGTGAAGAACCCACTATACCATCGACATGTGGGTTGGACTTTGGATTTTCCAAGTCGATCATGGATCACGGTGTGTTCAACATAATCTCATAGAGCATGCCTAACTGAGAGTATTTAATCTCTAACTGTTGTGCACAAAAAAATGTTTGTTCATCTAAAAACACTCCCAAAGTTGCGATGTCCTTCAAAATATACGAGAGTAAGGATTTCAAGAACCATTCAAGGAGGAAATATGGTGGGACTGTATCATTAATAAATCTCTTTTGTCTCCTCCATTACCAAATGTGATTGGAAATGTGCATGGAATTGTCTTGTACAAAGCTAGCCAACAATTTTGTCCCGACATCGTACTCGACATGGAGGTTAAAGTGGTTTAAGAAAACCATAGCTAAATCAACAAACTTCAAGTACTTCCCCCTCTCGAGTTCAATATACCATTTGGAAGCACCTCCAGTGAGATTACAATGGAACAAACAAAATATGATTGACTTTTCATTTAACGAGTTGGATGAGCACCACAAGTGGAATGTCGTCACATGGTCCTCTAGGTCTTCACAACTTTTCCCCTCAAATTTTGGAATGTACGAAGGTAATTTAGTCAGGACCAAAGGCCACCTAGGGTCATTATGGATAAGAGCGTTCATCAACTTTGACAAATCTAGCAAATGGAAAGTTTCTAGAAACAGTAACTTAGGTTGCATCATTAACTGATGAGCGGCTTGAAAAAAAGGTTCTAGGTTGTAACTAGCACCAGATTTCCAGAAAGAGTTTTCTATCGAACTTGAGCTTGGGATAAATCCTTGTGGCCCTTGGTTAAACATAGGAAAACCTCCACCTATCTAGTTCCCAAGAGGAAAATCAGGGTTACCTCCAGTGGACCCCCCATGGAAAGGAAGAAATCCTAGCATGGGGGTGGATTGACTGGGAAAGGGGTTTCCTCCTTGCGAAATCCCTTGGAAGGGATTGCATTGACCTTGGAGAGGGGTACTCCCTAAAGGCACCCCTAGTGAAGAAACTGGTCCTAGCCAGGGGGTGGGTTGACCTTGGAAGGGGTTTCCCCATAGAGGTTCCCCATCCCCATGCGGGTTGACCTTTGATAAGCCAACATACATGTTCATTATCCCGACGAGTTAGCCTCTTACACATATTTTCCATCAAAGGCTCTTATCCCAAACTTCACCCTTAAGAAAAAATTTCATAGGTTGATTTTGCATGGGTTAATGGAGGAGCATCTATGAAAACCGTTTTACGAGATGGGATGGTATTAGTTTGGAAGATATTCTACAAATTGCCCATAAAATATGGTTCACATGAAAAATAGACTTATGTATTTAGATTAGTCCAAAGACATATCATGGTTACATTTACTTAATGTGTGGTGGATGATACCATAAGAGAATGACCTAAAGGTGCCTCTAGCCCCTAAATTCATCTTCTTCATATAAGATAGTGTTCCCTCACAAGTAGAAGTTTCATTCACTCTCCTACTACTATTTAATAAGAATGATTGAATAACAAGTTCTGATATGAAACTAGGATGTATAAGTTACCTCTGGGTATCACTATGCAGACCTTAATTGTTTTTGTAAATCCCCATAAATTTTTAAAGATTAGGCTTATGAGAAGTAATTATTATTAATAGTCAGAAATATGTATGTAATAAGAAGAAGAAATAGCCTAAGTTGTGTTGGTTTTTGATGTTATATCACCAATATTATCTTCATATCATTTCATTTATTGAAAAGAAACATGAAAATATGTTGCATTTATTTATAACTAAGTTAACTAACATGCAACTTTTAATCTATCCTATCTAAGAACAAGAAACTGTATTTCACGTGTAAGAATATTTCTAGTGTAACCATGTGTGTAACATGATTATAAATATACTCACATTTAGGTTTGAAAAATATACTTTAATAAGTACCCGAACATGCGGAACCAACTGACTTGACTGATAGGATGTAAAGAGTTATCGAATAAGAGAGTGGTGGTTCAATCTGGTTGTCGTCTGGAACCAATGTTCGATAAAGTTATGATTTTCTTGGTTCACTTCCTCATTTAGACCACTATGAATGTCTCCCTCTATCATGCCTTTTGGATTGTCTTATTTCAAATGACTAATCTCATTAGTGTATAGAGGTTCTTTAGAAAGACATATCAAGAATTCCTCGATCTCAGGTTCTAATGGTGGCTCTCCATTGGAAGTGGTCCGTGATTATTTAGTCTTCCCTATAGGTTTGAAAGGGTTATTATAGAGGGCTTCTTCTTGTTGATGTGTTTCATGGAACTCTTGTTCTACTATCACTTCTGGAGATGCAAATAGGTTCTTGACTATTATCAAGATTTGTTCTTCCTGCGAGGTAGAGATTGAGATCCCAACTGGTACTAGGATGGAGATATTTCTTCCAAACTATTGATCATACTTGAATATATCTTGGTGGTTGATGGGTCCTGTCTCACACATGGATTAGTGCATGGGCTTGTTACAACACCAAAAATAAAACCTTAAAAAATATTGAAGAAATTGGAAGGAAATACACTTAAAATAAATACAATAAAAGTAATCATGTAGTTAAAGCGCCATCGTGCTACTAGGACCCTGATGTCACCAAGTTATCTGTTCACACAAGTTAGATTTTCTACTCATATAAAATAAAAAGGGCTAATGCTATATTGATGTTTGGTTCTTAACATATGGTATCATAGCTCAAGGTCTTGGGGTTTCGCTGCTACATCTGAGACACCATGGCATTTTCGCTATAACTTTTTTTCTACAATGTTTCAGAAGGAATGGCTTGGAGGATATTTAGAAGACAGATCAAGGTATGTTGGGTTCAAAATCAATCTCCTGAAGCCTTATACTTTCGGAGATACATCCTGTACAAGATAGGGTTCTGGAATCATCCTGAAATGAGTCATTGCGGAATTTTTGCTATAAATTTTTTTTTGTAACATTTCAGACCCTCAACTCTAGAGGCCATTTACAGAAATTGGTAATGTATCTGTGGTAACAATTTCAGCTTCTGGGTCATCTTAAATTTGTAGATACACCCTGTGTAAGATAGGGTATCTGACTAGTCCTATTGACTAGTCTCAAGAAGATGTTCCAGGTAAAACAATCATAACTTCTTCCTAGAGTATACAAATTGTGTGGGACTGGTTGCATGGGATCGTGGATAGTCTGTAGTATTTTGGGTGCGAATTTCAGAATTTTACATCAATTATTTTGTGCGGGGCACACTATACAAGTGAGATCTCCTGGAAAGGCCAAAAATAGACAAGTTGTGGGGAAGCTACTGTAAATTCCACTTGGCACATCCAATTTTGATCAGACCTGTGGCATTGCAGAGAAGAAATATCAGAGAAATACATAAGAGAAAGTTTCATACCCAGAAGGGCCAAAAATTGGGAGATACAACAGAATAAATATTGTCTAG
>ML786679.1:840071-875520 GCA_009831015.1 Picea engelmannii
TGAGAGGAGTCACAATTTCACCATATTTATGCACAAACTTTATATAGTACCTTGTTAAACCAAGGAAACCTCATAAAACTTTAAAATTTGTAGGAAGGGGCCAATCCTTCATTGCTTCAACCTCATCGATCCTTCATTGATTCAATTTTCTTAGTACACGTGTTCACTATCCTTACTAGAAATATGGACCAAATATTCAACTTTAGAAACACCAAAGGCACATTTGAATCTCTTAAGAAATAGTTGATGATGAGAAAGGAGTTATAAAACCCACTCTACATGGGTAACATGGGCCTACCAAATTTTGTTGTAGATGGGGATGTCATCAAAAAAGACCAAGACAAAATGGAGTAGAAAGGGTTTAAGTATATGATTCATGATATTTGAAGGTGGAGGGTGCATTTCAAAGGCCAAAATACATCACCAAGAACTCATAATGGCATTCATTCATGTGAATTTTTTTTTTAGGAATATCAACCTCTTTCATATGGATTTGGTGATATCATGAATGTAGGTCAAGGTTGCTAAATAATTGGGCACCTTTAAGTTCATCCAAAAGATCATCAATAATTGGAATGTGAAACTTTTCCTTGATGGTGATTCTGTTGAGAGCACAAAGATTAAGTGCCTTCTTGATGGTGATTTTGTTGAGAGCACAAAGATTAAGTGCCTTCTTGATGGTGATTTTGTTGAGAGCACAAAGATCAAGACACATGTGTCAAGTGCCTTCTTTTTCGAGTACCATGACCACCAATGATGAATAAGGACTTGTACTAGGGAGGAAAACACTAGGTAGCATAACACCCACATATAACAATTCATGAATTTGTACTAGGGAGGATAACACCCACATATAACAATTCATGAATTTGTACTAGGGAGGATAACACCCACATAGAAAAAATCATGAATACTATTTTCAATTTGATCTTTATGAGCAAAAGGTCAGTGATAAGGTAAAACATTAGGTTGGCGATTAATGAGTGGAATGTAATGATCATTCAAAAATTGAAGAGCATATACGAGAGGAGCATAAGAGGAGGAATAATAAATATTTATATTTTGTAGCAGCCATTGAGGCCATACTTTCAAAGACAACTCCATAGTGAGTGCACCTTTGTATTTGTATTTTCATAATTAAAGAAAAGAGAGTATTGTGAAACACACATAGAGCTATACCCTTAGAGAGAGAGAGAGAGAGAGAGAGAGAGAGAGAGAGAGAGAGATGCAATCTAAATAAATAAATGAGGTTTCTTCTATCATAACATAAGTTACCTTAAAGCCAAATTAGTATTTTTTTTCCATTTCTTGTAGTTTATTTCTCATTATTTGCAATTTATTTTCCAAAATCCTATCTTCAAAATTTAAGAAGTTAGCACTAAATATAAATTTAATGTATAATTGAAACCTCCATTATGGTTTTGTTTAGTATTTATTTTCCATTTGGCCATACTTTCAAATACAATTCCATAGTGAGTGCACCTTTGTATTTATATTTTCATAACTAAAGAGAAGAGAGTATTGTGAAACACACACATAGAGCTATACCCTTAGAGAGAGAGAGATGCAATCTAAAGAAATAAATGAGGTTTCTTCTATCATAACATATGTTACCTTAAAGCCAAATTAGTATTTGTTTTCCATTTAAGAAGTTAGCACTAAATATAAATTTAATGTATAATTGAAACCTCCCTTATGGTTTTGTTTAGTATTTATTTTCCATTTCTTGTAGTCTAAATTCGTCATTACATTCAAAATTGAAGAAGTTAGCACTAAATATAAATTTAATGTATAATAGAAATTTGTTTTTTTACTTTTATTAATGTTAATTAATGTTTATTTTTTAAAGTTAAGTTATAATAAAATAATACTTTTGATCTTTATCTTAGGATTAATCATTTCTTTATATCATTTTAACTCTTTTACAAGATATTATTTATGTTATAATTTCTTTAATTTATTCAAACATTGATCCTTTTAATAATAATTTATTGGATATCATGTATTTCCTCTTAATATATCACAAGTTCAAATTTAATGTATAATTAAAATTTATTATCTTTATCTTAGGATTAATCATTTCTTTATATCATTTTAACTCTTTTACATATTATTATTTCTGTTACAATCTCATTAATTTATTTAACATTGGTCTTTAAATAATATTTTATTTCTTTATTTTCAAATAATATAACTTCAATGAATATCATGTGTTTCCTCCTAAAAAATCACAAGTTTAAATTTAATGTATAATATAATAATAAGAAGAAAAAGAAGAATAAGTATGGAATATAATTATTACCAAATAAACTTATGAGTATGAAATATAATTATTAAAAGATACATGATACATGATGTTAGTAACTTGATAATTAAACATAATAATAATAATAATAATAATAAAAATAAAAATAAACATTTTATTTTTTCAACTTTCAACCTCCTATTGAAAATAATATCATTCACATATGAAAATTAAATAAATTAATCTAGGTGTAATATTGATTAAAAACACAAGCAAATAAATATCATCCAAATAAGAAAAAAAAAATCAGGTATAGTATTGATTAAAAACACTCAAATAGATATTCCATCCTGCATATATGAATAATTGAAGTAGCTATATTGGCTTCTCAGAAATTATGGCAGATGGTAATGACCGCCAAAAAGATGCAGAGTCACCGGAACTGACTCAAAAGTGTAAGCTAAAACCCTGAATCACTGACCCCTGAATCATGTCAATTACAGTAACTGATCGGTAGATTTTGGGGAAATAATTAGCGATTAATATTACAGCCAAAAGGTAGTCAATGTTGGCAGAGTTTACAAGAGTGCAATTTACCGCTAACTGGCTTTTTGCCTCGCTTAGTAGTTTCATCCTGTCCAGTCTCCTCTCGGCTAGTTTCATCCCGTCCAGTCTCATCTCCGCTAGTTTCTTCAATCCTTTTCAACAGAGATTTCTTTAATTTTCCAACTGGGCATCCTTCTGCATGAATAATCTCGTGTTCTATATGATTAAGCTGTAGTGGTTGCTCAAGACTAGGTAATTTTGGCGGGCGTTTTTTGAGAGGTTTATAGGGGTAAGGAACGACCAAGCTCCCTATTTCATCAACCCTTCGATAGGGTACCTTAGAAGAGGGGAATGAATTTGGCTTCAACTTCTCCAGTTCCTCCTCGATTCGTAGTTCTCTCCGTTGATAAATCTCCAGTGGCTCTTGGCGTTTCCTTTCTTCTTCTTTTCTGATTGCCTTTTTTCGATACGCTTCCTCTCGCGCTGCCCTTTTCTCTTCCTCTGATTTATATACTGGCTTAACTTTCTCGGGAGGGTTATTGTCAAACTGAAACAGTAATATGTGCGATTCGGTCTCTGAACGATAACCCACATGCTTCCATCGACGAGAGTGTTGGATTTTTAGCGTATCATATAACTCCTGAAAGAAAAACAAAGTCCCCAAACAAATCATTACTTTTTGTAGATAAAAAGAACCAAAAAAAAAAAAAAAAATGGAATAAAATATAAATCCATCTTCATCAGAACTCTTTTAAATATCAAATATCATCTTTCATCTTTCTAAATAGTTACCTCAATATAAAACGTTTGTGGTAATCTGAAACGTTTGGCTGTATTAGGTTGATAAATGGAACGCTTGGCAATTACATATCCTTACAGTAATTTTTTAATGTGATTAGGTAAATGTTAAAAAGTAAACATGTGAACAGATGCCTTGATAAATGCAAGAAAGTTATGAACAATAAATCTGACCCATTGATTTTGGAGGACGACTAAGAATATGCCAGCATCTTCAATGCATAGCCATCAGATTAGGGTTTAAGGTTAAATAAGGTTAAAAGATCATTAATTGTGCCCATTGTCAAATATGTTAGTTGCTAACCATCAAATTAGGTTTTTAAATTAAAAGATCATTATTTCTACACATTGTCAATAAATATAAGCCTATCAATATAATTAATAACATAATTAAGATAACTCTATATTGATTACATTTAAAAATACCTCGTCTGTCAAAAGTCTCGTGCCTGGATTCTCGTCACCATCCCAGAAATCCGTTGGAATGACAACATATCTGCAGCATATTTTTGTTACGTGAATCAATAATGGCATTTGTGTGTGACGATAATACCGAGTAAAGCAGAGAGGGTTGAAGCTATATACCTGTAAAGTCTATAACCCAAGGGAGGAATTGCGTTCACTTTTGAGGCAATAGTATACATAATTTTTCTATCGTCTGATGAATACGAAGGATCCATACTAAAGTAGTGAGCATACATAACCTCAGGTTCATACCAACCTGGGAAGGTCATCTTGTTCCTGTGAATGCACTGTGCACAGTCGAAAGGAGGCCGAGTTTCGACGACGAATACCTGAAAGAGGAGAGTTGAAAGATGAGTAACCGAAGAATAATCGAACTGCTCCTCTGTCCAGGGCAAGCAACCAAGCTTCGTCGACCCTCTGCAATAATGGGCAGCGAACAAATGCTAGCAAGATGGGCCATTTATATCAGTTAAAGCAGTTATTTGGAACTGGTCGTTTTGATGAAAGACGGCTATGAAAAATTCGTTATAATTTTAACTCGAATACCCGAATTAGTAGCCGCCAGATGCTAACTACTTGACACTAAACGAGTTTAAGTTATGAACTATTTTCTTAACAAATCCACATGGAGCAATGCAATCTTCAACCGACTCTCACCCTCTTATTATGCAGTGATGAAGATTAAGAAATGGATAAAGAAAGAAGATGTTTATCAACAGCATGTTTCAACTGACTAAACTGTTATTGCAATTTTGACTCGATGGTTTGCACCTTGGAAAGTATTAACAGTAGATGAGGGATGAGTGGATCTCTTCACATTTTTCCACATTAACAGTAAATAAAATAATGTCTCTACCATGCACGCCTCTTTTGGTTTTGCGAATCAAACTAGATTTCTTGATGTTAAGCTATCGCCTTGTGATAAACATGATCTTCATACTGGTTATCGAAAATATATTTCTGACAAAGATTTAACTCTTTATGATTTCCATTTTTTAAGGGTTTTTCATGACAATATTTTGGTAATACCAAAATTGTAATTTTGGATGATTGAAATCATTATTTTTAATATAAAATTGAATTTAACACTTTCAATACTTCTATTGCAAGTTGATTTTGCAATGTTAACCATTAATATATTCAATTACATCAGTCTAAAATTATTCTTGTTAGATTTTAGATCAAAGACGATGATTTCCTTTTCCATTATTTTGAGTAGCCAGAAAAAATCAAAAACAAAAGATGTTGGTTCCCTTTCCCATTATTTAGATAGCGAGAAAAAAAATTCAAACTCCTTGAATGTTTAGACTATGACTATATTTATTTCCACTCCTAATCATCAACTTTCTATAAGGATGATTACAATAAATTGAAAGCCTGGTATCATTTTTTAGGACTAACATGCAAGTGAAAACACTGACTCTTCCTTGATGAGCAAATAACTTGATGAATTTTTGTAACTTCTTGTGTGCTACAACTTCTTGCGTCAAATAACTTGATGAATTTTTGTAACTTCTTGCAAGCACACAACTTCTTGCATTATGATGCAAGGGTATTATAAGAATTCCTAAGTATCGGCACATGGGAAGTGCATTCTAAGAAGAATCTAAGCCCACTCAAGAGGGATGTTTATATCAAAGGAAAGGAGAAAAATCAAACACATGATAAATCTTGTATGTGGCTAGAGGCTTGATGTAGCATGCATTTTTTGGGAGCATGCATATTTTTGGATAAAATATGCGAAAAAGGTGTGCGAGGATAGCTAAGGATACAAGTCTGGTAAAGGAAGCATGCTTGAAGAAAAGTCAAATGGAGTAAGCACAAAGGGAGATAGTATCATTGAATGGCATATGTATGGGTGTGTGAAATAATGCAAGTGTGGAGCACCTAGAAATTATGAAAAAAGGAGAACATAGAAGAATAACACTGACCAAGAAGGTAAACAACCAAATGTGAATATGGTGAAGAGAAAACGAGGTAGATGATGATCATGTAGACAACATGTTAAAACGTGAAGAGATAACGAAACAAATAGTTAGAATGAGCATTATGAAGATAACCAAGTTCGATTGTAGAGTTGAGTGAATATAAAGTAAGTGAAGAGTAAATTATGAGAGTTGTGAACTCTAAGATTGTAAAATATGTACTAAGAGAATTTGGATTAATGAGAAGTAATATTATGTTTTGAAATCAACTTCCTTTGACTATTTGAAAAAACATTAGCTCATATAGCCACCACAAACACTACAAATTGGCTAGATGAAACTCAAAAATAGGTTGCGTTATTGAAAAACACCTAATTGTAAATAGTTTCTAACAAAAAAAATATTAAAGTCCATGGTTCCTCAAGGCATACAAATATAAGCATACAAGACTAAACAATAATGCATGTAGTAGGTCGGGGCTCATGATGATAATTTGGGACAAGACTCTAGGGCGCTCACATGAATTTGATGGACAAAAAACTGGAAATGGGGTGTGAAAAAATGCATGCACGTAGGAACATGTGCATGTTCCTAAAAACATGTTGGCACAGGGGGAGACCCAAGGTTCAACACTTAACAACGCACCAACAAAACCCCGACTACCGGTCCTTTTGGAAACACCCACGGAGAAGGCGGAGTCTCACCCGAGGTAGAAACAGGGGGGGTTACAGGACACCGGTATATGTAACCAAGATGGGACACAAATTTGTGATAATAACACTTCACAGAGTGATCTATTAACACTTAGGAACAACATGCATTAGTTCATCAATCTCATTGACATCGCATAACATACCCAAGGATAGATCGACGCAGTAACAAATGACAATATACCCATAGAACTTAGCATTATAAGTTATATCTAACATCCATTCATCCTTAACACAAGTAAAGCACTAAGCAACAATAGATCTATCTATCATACATAATAATCAAGGCACTAAGCAGATTCATAACATAAACAACAAAGCACAAAGCAAACCAAAGACACAAGATATACGTGGTTCACCCCAGTGTGGGGCTATGTACACCAACTACTTCTCCTTCTTTATTATTCTTCAATCTCTTACATTCAGTTTCTCTTGTGCACTAAGACATAGAGTCAAGCTTCGCACTAGACAAGAGATCTGCTCACTGAGCACTAGATCCTCCTTCCCAAAACTAGCTCAAGGCACAGAGCCAACTTCTCTATCGATCACAACGCCTTACATACACATTATGTTGCACCAAGTAACTCAAAACTACTTGCACATAGCTACCAAGACTTCGCTTCCTACTTCTACCATAAATTCTTACTTATTTATACTTTTACAATCCCTTACAATAAGGCCTAATCATGGGTAAACCCCATGGTCTGACATCCCATAAACCATTACAAAAACCCTAAAGAACCCCTTACTGGGTCCACATAGCCCGCAAAATAAGTGAGATCTGTGATGTCATCTCCTCCTAGGCGCTCAATCTTTGACCATAGTGTCGAAGTCCAAAAGTGGGTCAACTCTAACCAAGGTTTCCTCAAAACTTGGCCAAGGGCCAACAAGCCCTCAACACTCACATGTGACTCGTCCCGAGTCACTCAGGTCTGGTCGATGCTGCTTCGAAGGCCTCGATCTTAACTTGGGCTTCCTCGACTTGTTGCTTCACCTGAGGCTCCTTCTCAATGAGCTCCTAGATCGTCTTCTCTATAACAGGCCCTTCTAGGCATTGTTCCAATGTTGCAACCACTTGGTCCATTTGTGATCCATGTCCCTCAATTTATTCAAACACCTTGCAGGCTTCATCCTGCACAGGTTGTAGCTTCTACGCAACTTCCATTACCCTGCCCTGGAGGGGAGTGATTTGCTGCTGCACTACACACTGCTCCTGGGATCTCTTCATTCTTTCTACCGCAGTGAGTAGCTTCATATGCGCATGTACTGACAATGCTTGTTGATGTGCCTCCTGTAACTGCGCTTCCAACTTCCTTAGCTATGGATCTTCTGTGAGGCGTTCATATGTCTGTGTGCTTCTATCACTCAACTTTTTTCACTCTGAGGCAAGGGCTCTGATCCTTACTACTGTGTTCTTGGCAACTTCCTCCCTCTGGTCACGCACCTCCTGTGGGGTACTCGGTACTGCTTGGACCTCCAACTTTGTTATCCTCGCTTGAATCTGTTGGATGGTCTCAGCAAGAGCTTCTCCACTTGAGCCTCGATCGACCCTTACTCCTCCTTTGCCAAGCCTGGCATAGAGTGGCATGATTTACTCACTGCCTCTTTGATCGTGGCCCGTTCTGCGAACAACTTCTCCTTTTCTCTCTGTAGTTGGGATTTTCCCTCTTGGATCATCTCCTGAAACTCTTCTTTCTCACTTTCATAGGCGGTTAGACCGTACCGCGCTGCTTCTAATTGTTCTAAGGCTTCATCTTTATCTTGTTTCAAGGTTTCTATAGCCTTCTCCTTCTCTTCTTGGACTCTCTGAAGTCGAGCTTCTGTCGCATCCACAAGTCTTCTCAATCGGGCTGGTTCATCCTCCAATTTTGTATTCTATGATGAGGAGGGTGTAGTAGGTACTGCATGGACCAATCAAATAACTTGTTGTACTTCCTTCAATTCATTCTCGACCCTTCCATATAGCTCTTCCTTCTTCGTGCCATATCTCTGAAATATGTCCTCGGAAGCGTCCTCCATAGCTCCGTGGACTAAACTGATATCGTCCTCTGTGAGCGTTGTCTCTAACTGGGGCTTCTTAGAACACATCTTCTTCCTTGCTGAAGGTTTCTTTGGAGAAACCTTCCTCTTCTGCGGTGTGATTGTTCCTGTAGGGGGGTCTTGAGGCGATGTATCTTCACCTCCTCCTTGTCCATCTTCTTCATCTCCTCCTCCTTCAAGTGAGCTAGACTCATTATATTTAGAAGCATCATCCTCCTCATCACTCTCTATATCCTGGACTTTCTCCTGCTTTTTCTTCTTCTTCGTCCCACTGGACTGTCCGACATGCTCAAATCAGGTGACTATGGGGGATTCCCATGGTGTCAGTGTCAGAGAGTTTTGCATCAACGACATGTACAAGGAGTTCCTCCGATCGCTCCATTTTTTCATCTGTTAGCTCGTAGTATGACTGTAGTTCTTCCTTGCTCTCATCTCTGCGTGCAGTGATATAGATGAAATGTGGATATGCTCGGAACTTTGCTATTGGTCTGTACTGGTGGAGGGTGCACGGTGTCATGCACATAAATGATTTAATGGCAACCTTCAATTGCTAATAATATGCATGAAACATTGCATTGGACTACCACTACTTCATCATATTGTTGGTGTACCACAAGGTTGAAAATCGAGAGGCCAATGACTATGAGGGTTCGATCTCTGGGAAGGTGGCTCCTTCAGGCATTTTCCAAGTGACAAATGCGATCAAAATGATCAGCCAGCTGTAGTGGAATTCTTATCCCAAATCCTGGGCTTTGTGACAATATTTCTCGAGTTCATTGACGAGGTAGCTCACCTAGTTCATCTGCATGCCCTCCACACATTTTCCTGCGAGGTCCACCATGAACCCGATGACCTGTGTGGGGAAGTTCTTCCTTATGATCTTTCCAGCTATGAGTTGGAAAGCAAGGCACACTATGCCATCCTGTATAGAGGATTCCTTGTAACCTCGCTTTCCTTTTTCGACTTCACTGTAAGCTTCCTTTATGCGCTATGCCAGGGAGCAGTTCGAGGCCTTCCCTGGATAAAACAGTTGAGGGTCAGGTCCCTTCATGCTTAAGCCTGTAATCTGGTGGATTAACACCAGATCCATAGTAATCCTTTGGTTGAGGCATAGGTATCTTCCATGATAACACGACAAGAGTAGTTTAATGCAAGCGTTAACCTCCCGGTGACGACCAAAATGGGGAATCTTCATTACATTCAACACAGTGGACTGTGACAGTCCCTTAATCCATGGCTGCGAGATGAGGCAAGGCTTCTTTCTAGTTGACTTTGTGAGATAGCAATGCAGCACCAACATGGCGTAGTTCTTTTTGTCTCCTAAATTGAAATCATTGTTCTTCAATAGTAGGATCTTTCCTAATTGAATCCCAACTACGCGTATTCCTTTCAGAATGTATGCAGTGATCAGGGTGTACTCATAATCTCAGAGAATGCTGTCGCGGTTAATGACATCAGCCAAAGGTGGAATGTACTCTAGTAGGATTGACGGGATATGCTTCGCATTAGCCATATCACCACGGTGCTTACTTCATTGCTCATTTGCGGGGTTAACATAGCCAAAACGACGTCCAGTCGAAGGGGAAGCCTGCAGTCCCCTAGTTGATGACGCCTGGACACCTTTGGATATCGGTCTGTTGGAAATTAGCTTTTTGAGGACTTCCTCGACAGACTTCTCTAACTCACTAGGTTCACCCGACATTCAAACTTTTAAATAGACGAGTCAGGGTAGACGAACAGATAGGAGGGGTAGACAAACGGACGGCAAGGTCTAGCTTCAGATAACACAACTCGACACTTAGAAAATTATGTGTTATCTCAGTTAATCACGGGTGGAAAAAAGTGGTCCCGACGCAGCGACCGACGAGTTAAATAAGTGGGGCAAGGTAACAGATTCTTCCAACGGCTAGGAATGATCCCATCAATGTGAATCTTTCCATTATGGCATGGTCTTAACGTCCAAAAGCGGTCCATCCACCCATAAATGTGTTTTCTAACTGTTCTGGAGCGTTGTTCTAATGGTCAGGGTGCCTCCAATGGTCATATAACTTCGCCAGGGGGAAGTCCCATTCTACGCGGTCTTGTTGTTCCAGTGAGGTTGAAATCCTGTGAACCTGCCTCCTCTGAGGTTCTGGTCTGTGAAGTCTTCCATCTGGTTTATGTAGCTTCTTGTATCTTTTCCAACTTGGATTTCTTCTTATTGATATTCCTTTCCTTCTTCCCTTTGATCTGAGTCTCTCTATCTGTTTCTGGAATCCTCTTTCCATTCCTATCTTTATCTTCTCGTAGCGCAGTGGATTCGCATTGTTGATGTGCCCTCAAAGGGTCTGAAGTTAATAGACCTTCTCTTAATACTTCTTGGGTGGGTATTCTTCTTTCTTGCATAGATAGGTTCTTCAATCCTTCTTGGATTATTTCAACCTTGACAACTAATTCTCTTGCTTTCTGTCCCTCCTATATTGTTACTTTATTCTGTTGCTTCGACTTATCCTCTCGTTCTTCTATTAGTCGATCTATTTTTCTAGCTATGAAATCCATTAGTTCTTGCTTTTTATTTTTTGTAGCCTCTTCCTCTACTTTCTTTCTGATCTGATCCTTCTCAATCCAAGGCTTACCTAATAAAAGTGGGAAAGGGGCATTGCCCCCAACAAACTTAATGACTTCAAATTCCTCTTTGGTCGATGTTCCATGAATAATAATAGGTACATTAGTAACTCGTCCACATAGGGTTATCATCTTTCCTTTAAACACACCTATCCTTCCTAATGAAGGTACCACAATAGACTTTCCCAAAATTTCCCAAGTGTCTTCAGTCATAGTATTCACTGGTGTTTCCTCATCCAAAACACAATCTATGTTGAAGTATTATATTCTAGCACTTATGCACTATTTTACTTTCAGGATCTCTGGTAAAATGACATATTTATGAACATCCATTGTTTATTTCAACTGTACCAATGTAGTATGAACTTCCTCTAATTCTTTCTCATTATGGATTCCTAACATGCCCTTAGTCTCTTGAATTTATTCATAGTTTTCTTGTCTCATGTTCATTCGTTCAAATTTAGCAATTATCCTTGGACAATCCTCAACCTCATGACCAACAATCTTACAACAAAGACAAATAGGACTTGTGCCAAGGCATTCCTTAGCAAGATGTCCCGGTCTTCTGCAATTATTACACAAATTCGATCCTCTTTTTCTTTTAAATATTCCTAAACCTCTTCTATACTGCGCACTAGGATCACAGTGTTGGATCTGCAATCTACAAAAAATCTTTCTAGGTTCCTGCATCCACTTATTAGTCCAATTTTTTTTTCTATGCATAGGAATAACATATCTTTCTTCAGTTCCATTAAATTTACTCAAATCAACTCTTTCTTCCAACTACGCCCTAGCCTTCACACTAGGACAAAATCTATTAAACATGCTTAAATTCATGCTTTCAAAACAAAAAAATTCACTTATCTTTCTCTTGTCAAAGAAAAGAGATTACCTCTTTTCGGATGTTACCTCTTTTCTTCAGATAGGATTTCTGTCTTAGCACAAAGCTTCGCAAATTAAGTAGAGTATTGCGCACTTCAACAGAAAATCTATGCACAAATATTCTCTTTTCTTTACTTCAGATCCCAACAATCACAGTTTTAGGTCTTGAAAACGGATCCATTTGTTGGAACAGGGGTAGACCCAAGGTTCAATGATTAACAACACACCAAAAAAACCCCAAATACCGGCCCTTTCGGTAACACCTGTGGAGCAGGAGAAGTATCACCTGAGGTAGAAACAAGGGTGTTACAGGATGCGGGTATTTGTAACCAAGCTGGGACACATATATGTGATAATAAAACTTCACATAGTACTCTATTAATACTTAGGAACAACATGCATTAGTTCATCAATCTCATTAACATCGCAGACAATACCCAAGGATAGATTGACAGAGTAAAAAATGACAATATACCCATATCACTTAGCATTATAAGTTAGATCTAGCATCCATTCATCCTTAACACAAATAAATCACTAAGAAACAATAGATCTATCTATCATACATAATAATCAAGGCACTGAGAAGATTCATAACATAAACAAAAAAGCACAAAGAAAACCAAAGACACAAGATATACGTGGTTCACCCAAGTGTGGGGCTACGTCCACCAACCGCTTCACCTTCTTCATTATTCTTCAATATCTTACATTCAATTTATCCTGTGCACTAAGCCACAGATTCAAGCTTCACACTAGACATGAGATCTGCGTACTGAGCACCAGATCCTCCTTCCCAAAACTAGCTCAAGGCACAAAGCCAACTTCTCTATCGAGCACAAAGCCTTAGATACACATTTTGTTGCACCAAACAACTCAAAAATACTTGCACTTAGCTACCAAGACTTCTCTTTCTACTTCTACCATACATTCTTACTTATTTATACTTTTACAATCCCTTACAATAAGGCCTAATCATGGGTAAACCCCATGGGCCAACATCCTATAACCCATTACAAAAACCCTAAAGAACCCCTTACGGGGTCCACATAGCCTGCAAAATAAGTGAGATTCACGATCTCAGCTTCGCCTAGGCACTCAATCTTTGACCATCATGTCGAAGTCCAAAAGTGGGTCAACTCTAACCAAGGTTTCCTCAAAACTTGGTCGAGGGCCAACAAAACACACACACGCTTTTAATCCTATAGCCTCGATACTCATCAAACTGCCACACACACTTGAAAACTAAGATTATTTATGAATGCGTGTTCATTCATTAGAAACATGTGTTCAAGAACGTGTGCACATTTGTGAAAAAAATTGAAATGAAAAGAATGTGTGTGTACTTTAAGAACATGCACGTATTCCTAAAGCACATGCACACTATTAGGAACATGAATGTGCACATGTTCTTGCTAACACAAAATCTCTCTCTCTATCTCTCTCTCTCTCTCTCTCTACCCCCTCTCCATCCCTCCCTTTATATTCCTCTCTCTCTCTCTCTCACTATATCCTCCCCCCTCTCTCTCTCCCCGCTCTCTTNCCCTCCCTATCTCTCTGTACCCAATTCACTCTCTCTGTCTTTTCTCCACTTTCGTCCCTCTCCCACCTTCTAATTATCTCTCTCTCCCTCCCTCTCTCTCTCTATCCCATTCACTCTCTCTGTCTTCTCTCCACCTTCGTCCCTCTCCCACCTTCTAATTATCTCTATCTCCCTCCCTCACTCTCCCCAAATCTCTATCCCCTCCCCTCTCCCTCTCTCTCCCCCTGTGAGGTACTAGGTCTATTATATTATCATAAAGATAAATAATGTAGAGAATAACACCAATATAGAAACAAAATACGGAAAATAATATAGATATAACAATGGAACAACAAATTATATGGAACCACAACACCATAATTATAGATTTATTGATAGGAAACAATGTTCACTTGCCCCTTCGAGGGGGAAACCTCCAACAGAGCAAAGATCCATTACACTAATTCTCCAAGAAAAAACTTCTTATACCCTCTACTCCTATTTATACTAAATCTATCTATCCAAAATAATAATCTAGAGGAATATTCTTCTAGAAGCGAAAGATTCTATTAGGTCTTCTTACATTTGAATTATTCCTCCTTATTACTAGGCCTTATTAATATTGACATTTATTACATGGAAATATATTATTCTACCCACTTGAGGGGTTAGGTAGGTTAGGTCCCTAACATGCCCTCCCCCTTAAAATCAAGCTTGTCCTCAAGGCTTGAGATGAGGAAATTATTGCAGAATGTTAGTTGGCTCCTAGGTGACATCTGTTGGAGTTGTATCTTTCCAATGAACTAACACTTCCTTGATGGTGCACCGACGAAGACAACGCTCACACTGGTCCAAAAATGATTGTGGCTGCAACCATATGGATCCTTCTTCATCCAACTTGGGAAGGTTGGTTTGGTTTTGGCACTTAGTTCCAATCACCTTCTTTAAGAAGGAGACATGAAAAATAGGATGGAGCTTAGAAGTACTAGGAAAAGCTGTCTGATAGGCCACCTGTCCCATGCACTTGAGAACTATAACAGGACCATAAAATTTGGGTGCCAGTTTCTAAAAATGTTCGGCCTTGGGTGAAGTTTTCTTATAAGGTTGTAGTTGAAGAAATACCTGGTCTCCTTCAACAAATTGGCGTTCCAAATGACCTTGATCGACTTGTTTCTTCATGCGATTTTGAGCCATGACCGAATTATGTTTGAGGGTATGAAGAATATCCTCTTGAGCTGTAAGCATTTGGTCAACCTCCTAAACCTTCGAGACACTTGACATGTAGGAGAGAACGAAAGGTGGCTTTTGTGCATATACTGCTTCAAAAGGAGTCATGCGAGTAGTTTTATGGTAAGAAGTGTTGTACCACCATTCAAATAATGGTAACCATTGAACCCATTGATTTTTCCTTTCAGAGGAAAAACACCTCAAATAAGTCTCCAACCACTTGTTGACAACTTTAGTTTGACCATTAGTATGGGGATGATAGGCGGTGCTGAGATGCAATTGGGTGCCTTGTATTCTGAACAGTTCTTTCCAAAAATTTATAGTGAAATTGGGATCTCGATCAGAAACAATAGACTGAGGCATGCCATGAATCTTGAAGACATGATCCATGAAAATTTGAGCCACAATGGATGCGGTAAATGGGTGTTGAAGAGCACATAAATGAACATACTTGGAAAGGCTATCCACAACCACCATGATGATTGAATTATTTCCTGATTTAGGTAATCCCACAATAAAATCCATAGAGATGTCCCTCCAAATACTGAAGCTCATCATTGTTCCAAGAGTACCCTAAGGAAACTGGAGAATTGGCTTTCAATTGTTGGATCATGTGAAGAATTTTAGGATCGTGTAGCCATTCCTGGTGAAGAGCTTGGAGCCAATATGGTACAATGAAGGAGAGGGAGAAAAGGGACCCTTCATCTTCATATTTTCGAGAAAGAGTGTCAACAACCACATTTTCTTTGACTTTCTTGTAAATGATCTCATAATCATATCCAAATAGCTTAGTTACCCATTTTTGTTTCTTTGGAGAGGAAGGTCATTGCTCCAGAAAATACTTGAGGCTTTGATCATTTGTCTTAATTTGGAAGTGTTTCCCTAGGAGATAAGGGCTCTAGAGATCCACTGCATGAAAAATAAAAAAAAAATTCCTTTTCATAGATTGATTGGCCTGAATGGTGTTCTGACAATTGTTTGTTGGTAAAGGACAAAGGTTTTCCTTCTTGCATAAGGACAGCTCCAATTCCTTTCCTGGAGGCATCACATTCCAGAACAAAGTTCTTTTTGAAATAAGGAAGGGCCAAGACTAGAGTAGTACACATAACCACCTTCAAATCTTGAAAGGACTAATCAACTGCGAGAGTCCAAGTGAAAGAATTCTTTTTAAGGAGAGAAGTGAGAGGTGCCACAATCTTTCCATAATTCTGAACAAACTTGCGATAATAGCCTGTTAAACCCAGAAAACCATGCAAGCTTTTGATAGTCTTGGGGTGAGGCCAATCCTGCATTTCTTCAATTGTTTTAGGATCCACCTAGAGACCAGCCTTGCCAACAATATGACCCAAGTACTCGACTTCCAAGGTGCCAAAGGAACATTTAGAGAGTTTGAGGAAAATTTTTTGCTGAGAGAGTAGATGGAGAACTTGATCCACATGGGCAAGATGGGATTTCCAAATTTTACTATAGATGAGAATATAATCAAAGAAAACTAAGACAAAATGATGGAGAAAAGGATGAAAGAGATGATTCATGAGGCTTTGGAAGGTGGAGGGGGAATTACAAAGGCCAAAGGGCATGACCAAGAACTCATAGTGACCCTCATGAGTTCGAAAGGCAGTCTTGGGGATGTCTTCTTCTTGCATACATATCTGGTGGTAGATAGAACACATATCAAGTTTAGTGAAGTACTGAGCACCACTCAGCTCATCCAAGAGATCATCAATGACGGGCATGGGAAATTTGTCCTTGATGGCGAGTTTATTGAGGGCACAAAATTCAAGACACATGTGCCAAGTACCTTATTTCTAAGTACCATGACCACATGAGAAGAATAAGGGATGGTACTGGGTGTTGAAAAGTCAACAAGAAATGTGTGTCTAATTTATTTTTCCCTTAAATAAATTGGACAATAAATATTAATCTATTATCTCATAATTACTTGAAAATAGTTATCTGAAATGGAAAATCAGTTAGCTATAGGAAATTCGAGTTCAAAGGTTGACTTTTGGGACATGGAAGTCGAATTAGTTGTAACTAAGTGACTTGAAGTTGTAATAGAGTTATAAGTGTAGTTATGTGAGTTGTGAAGTAGTTTAACTCAGTTAAGTGAGTTAAGCTCAATTGTACTAGTTGTAACTGAACTTACACTAGTGAGAGTTCAGTGAATTAATTATTAATTAATTCAAAATCAGTGATCTCACATGCAATTGAAGATTTACCACTGTTAACTACATGCATGTCAGATCCAGTGGAGACCCAGTTGAGATAACAGGTGAAAGGGATAGTTTGGCTATCAGTTATGATTTGAGTGAAGTGCACTCATGCAATCACACACACAGTGGATTTTCCCATGAGAAATGCGCAGCCTAGGTAAGAGGCATTCGAATCATTTTGCAGGTTTTCCATTGCAGGGATTGCGCAGAGGAGGCATGTTGTCTGGAGGCAGAGAATTGGCACATGTATTTGCTATTTTTTGTATGACAGTGTGAGACGATTGTTATTGTACTGAGAGATCTTGGATTAGAGTTTTGTATGATATTGTTTCATGATCCATGATATATACATAATATATGATAGTAGGGTTTTTAGCTTTTTTCTTTCCTGGTAAAACATCTGTGTTATGTGCGATTGATCTTTCTTCTTGATATTGCAATTGGTGATCGTGTTTTAAATTATGCAAGAATATTTGTAGAAGCTATTATGTATTTAACAGTGGCATATAATTGTTAGATCATGAGAATCCAGACAATACATAATTTGTATTGAAATTTCTACATGGTATCAGAGCGTAGAAAATTGTAGAAGATGAGTTTGTGATTGGATAGAATTTGAATTTACAGAAAGACTTCCTTGGTGCTACAGCTGATTCAAGATCGAAATGGATTTCAATGGCTTGAGGTTAGAGTATGCACTCGAGGGCAGCTCGAACTACATTTATTGGAATGACAGGATGGAGGCAGTACTCAAAGACAATGGCTTGAAGGAATTCATTGATAAAGATGTTCCTAAGCCAGATGCTGCAAATATTGATGCATGGAAAAATAAAGTGGCAATGGTGAGGAGGATTCTGTTGGAGGGAGTACGAGACCACATTGTCTCAAGACTCCATGGGAAATCCACACCACATGCAATGTGGAAGGTTTTGACGTATCTATTCCAAAAAAAAAGCGACCATAGGAAATTGGCGCTCAAAGATAAACTCGGGAAGATCAAGATGGAGAAGGGTGACTCCATTCCAAAATATCTCATGAAGTTTGTCCAATGTTGGGATGAGCTGGGGACTGTGGGAATAATAGTCACTGATGATGATTTGGTGAGCTTGGCTCTCTTAGGACTTCCCAAGAGTTGGCACAGTTATCAAGACTCTGTCAATGGAAGGGAAAAATTTCCAGATTGGGAACGACTATGGTCAGATCTAGTGCAGGAGGAGTTCAGGCGGAACACCAGAGATGGCTCTTCATCAAAGCATGATGATGAAGAGGATTGTGGTTTATCTTCCAAGGCAAGAAAATGGAAGGGGAAGAAATTCCATTCAAAATCTGAGTCTAAAGTCAAGAAGATGGATTTTTCCAAAGTGACGTGTTTTCACTGTCATGAACATGGGCATCTTTCTTCTAACTGTCCGCAGAAGAAGAAGAACAAGAAGGTTGTTGGAGCTGTAACTGGTGAGGCCCTTGCCTCACAATTTGAACTTGACTTCTCCTTTATCGCATGCATGGCTTCAAGTTCATTGGGATCGGTGTGGTATTTGGATAGTGACACTTCCTTCCACATGACGGGAGATAAGGAGTTTTTCAGTGACTTGGAGGAGAGAGATCTCAAAATGCATATAGATATGGGTGACGATGGACGATACAGTGAGACTGACATTGGTACCATTACCTTTCAGAGGGAGTTAGGTAAACCATTTCAATTGAAAAATGTTATGCATGTTCCAGGTCTGAAGAAAAACCTGGTCTCAGTCGCAATGTTGGAGGATAGAGGCTATGACGTTGTTTTTAACGGTGGAAAATATTTTCTTTGACAGAAAACAACGGGTCAAGTCAAGAGGATAGGGATTCGAGTTAAGAATCTCTACATGTTGTAGGTAGATGGTTGCGCTGCCATGATGGGAAAGGAAGAAAAAGTGGTGAGCTGGGATGAGGGCGAGTTATGGCACAGACGATTGGGCCATCTTCATCATGGAGCCTTGAAGATCATGCAACAAATATCTACTAGACTTCCAATGGGAACACTTTCTCAGTTAGATTAGTGCAAGGGTTGCACCATGGGGAAGTATGTAAATTCCACCTTTCATGAAAAGGAGAATCATGCATCGGTGATCTTGGAGAGAGTTCACACAGACGTGTGTGGACCATTCTTGGTTTCTTCAACAACAAAACATAAGTATTATTTTATTTTTGTTGTTGAATTTTCTCGTAAATGTTGGATCTTCTTCATGGAGAAGAAGGATCAAACATTCTCAAAGTTCTGTGAGTTTAAAGCATTGGTGGAGAAATATTCGAGGAAGCAAGTGAAGGCTCTTAGGAACGATAATGGTGGAGAATACATATCTAACAAATTCAAAGACTTCTGCAGCAAAGAAGGAATTTGAAGAGAACTCATAGCGCTTCATAACCCACATCAAAATGGGGTCGAAGAGAGGAAGAACATAATGATCATGGGTGCAGCACGAGCGATGTTGCATGATTAGGGCCTACCAATGCATTTGTGGGAAGAAGCATGCAATACTACAGTTTATGTGCAAAACTATTGTCCTCATAGAGTACCTGGCATGAGTACACCTGAAGAAGCTTTCACTGGTAAGAAACCTGATGTTTCTCATTTTAAGATTTTTGGCTCATCTGTTTATGTGCATGTGACCAAGGATGTCAGGAAGAAGCTGGAACTGACTACTAAAGTTGGGATATTTGTGGGGTGCACAAAAACACCCCATAATTACCGCGTGTATTTTCCTAACAGTAAGATGACTTTTATGCGACGAGATATAAAATTCGATGAGGGAAAATCCATGCGGTTGTCGCTTGAGAGGGAGCTATACTTGCATGCAGAGGAGGAACTGTTGGTTCCCAAAGATGAGTCTCAAGATGTGGATCAGCCACATGAGGAGGTTCATGGAGTGGAGGAAGCCACTCATGTAGAGCCATCCATCATAAATGGCAGAAAGAGCACCATAGAAGTTGATAGATTCAGACTAGATGCTGCACAGAATGTAGGAGCCCCTACTTCACAGCGCAGACAGAGACAATCTCCTAATCGATTTACTGGATACATGGCTCTCATGAGAAAATGTATTGTGACTGAGACATAATCCTTTTAGGAAGCAGTGCAGGATCCCACTTGGGTTGATGCTATGGTGGAGGAATATGACTCCATTGTCAAAAATAGTGCATGGGAAATTGTCCCAAGATCGGTCGACAAATCAGTGGTAGGTTCAAGATGGATCTACAAGGTAAAGAAAGCTATTGATGGGAGTGTGGAGAAATACAAGGCTAGTTTTGTGGCTCATGGATTCTCACAGATCGAGTGGATAGATTATGATGATACCTTTGCACCCATCGCAAGGTACTCTTCCATAAGATCCATCTTTTCACTCTTAGTGCAGATGGGCTAGCGCATTCATTAGATGGATGTAAAAACTGTGTTTATCAATGAGATCATTGAGGAAGAAGTGTACATTGAGTAGCCAGAAGGTTTTGAGACCTTTGATAGGGATTCACATGTGTGCATACTCAAGAGAGCGTTGTATGGGTGAAGCAAGCACCCCGTTCTTGGTACACTTGGATAGAAAACTATTTCACGGGACTGGGATTCACCAAAAGTGAAGTGGATCCAAACCTATACCAAATTTTGGTGGAGGGTAAGATTTTAATCATTGTTCTTTATGTTGATGATTTAATATTGACTGGTGATGAGCAGATGATACACTCATGCAAGGAGGACCTTGAAAAGGAGTTAGAGATGAAGGATTTGGGCCTCCTTCATTATTTCCTTGGATTGGAAATATGGCAGCGAGATGATGAACTTTTTGTGTCTCAAGGAAAGTATGCAAGGGAGATATTGGGTAAGTTTCACATGGAGGGCTGTAAAACCATGGATACTCCTCTTCTAGGAAACTGGAGGAAAGAGGATGCTACTTTTGGAGAGATAGTGGATGCTACTGTCTATCGATAATTAGTGGGTTCGCTAATGTATCTAGTGAACACAAGACCAGACATTTTCTATGCGGTTAACCAGCTGAGTCAAGCAATGGTTAAGCCTACCAAGCTATTTTGGAAGGTGGGTAAGTATGTCCTGAGATACTTGAGGGGCACATATATGTATGGATTATGGTACAAACAGATGAATGAGGTGAAGTTGCATGGCTTCACTGATGCAGATTGGGCGGGCAGCCCAACGGACAGAAAGAGCACATTAGGGAGGATATTTAGTATCAGATCTACAGTTGTTTATTGGTACAACAAGAAATAAATATCCGTGGCACTCAGTTTAGCGGAAGAGGAATACATGGCAGTGAGTCAATCTTCATGTGAGACTATCTGGATGAGAAAGATCTTGGCTGGTTTGTTTGGTTCTCATTTAGATCCAACAATGATTCATTGTGATAATAAGAGTTGCATTAAACTCTCGATTAATTCTATTTTTCATGATATATCTAAGCATATAGATATCCGGTATCATCATCTCAGATATTGTGTGCAGTGGAAGATCATGTTGCTTCAGTACATTCCTACGGAATATGCGGATGCAAACATTCTGACGAAGACGCTCATCAAGAGAAAATTTGAATGCCATAGAGACAGGATTGGGGTGAAGGATAATCCCTTTCTTGTTGAGAGGGAGTGTTGAAAAGTCAACAATAAATGTGTGTCTAATTTATTTTTCCCTTAAATAAATTGGACAATAAATATTAATCCATTATCTCATAATTACTTGAAAATAGTTATCTGAAATGGAAAATCAGTTAGCTATAGGAAATTCGAGTTCAAAGGTTGACTAGTGGGACATGGAATTTGAATTAGTTGTAACTAAGTGACTTGAAGTTGTAACAGAGTTATAAGTGTAGTTATTTGAGTTGTGAAGTAGTTTAACTCAGTTAAGTGAGTTAAGCTCAATTGTACTAGTTGTAACTGAACTTACACTAGTGAGAGTTTAGTGAATTAATTATTAATTAATTCACAATCAGTGATCTCACATGCAACTAAATATTTACCACTGTTAACTACATGCATGTCATATCTAGTGGAGACCCAGTTGAGATAACAGGGGAAAGGGATAGTTTGGCTATCAGTTGTGATTTGAGTGAAGTGCAATCCCCTTTTTAAGAATTTATGGATTTTAGGATGGTCCCAAGTCCACTCTCGATTATTCCATCCACACTTAGACACTAAGAACTCGCCACAGTGGCCCCATGGATATGACATTTTCTGATGTGGCACCTTGACATAGCATCCGACATTGTTTTAACAAACTGCATTTTTAAGAACTTCCAGATTTCTAGATTTTTGTATGGTCTCGGTTCCACTTCTTGGTTCCTCCATACAACCTATGGATTTTGAATTTATGACATTCTCACACATAATGTTCCACATGTACATAAAATTGACCACCATATTCCATCCAACTACCACCTGTCACTCCCGCATCAGCCTTAATGTCATCTGTCCGAAAAATCCCCAAATTTTCCATGATTTCAAAATGTTTTAGAAATGCCTAAAATTAAAATTTATTTTCTTAGCTGACATGGAAGATATATAACTTAGCTTCTCAAGGCCAATTTAGGCTCTGTGCAAGTCATTCAACTTTTTCACCTGAAAATTGATACTCTTGTGTCAATTTCTTAATGAATTCCATTACAGAAATTGGGTCTGTTTGCCCAATTCACCAAGATTGTTCTACAAATTCCATTATTTTGTGTTGTCTCTATCCCATCAAGGATCGATGTTGATTCTATGGCTATGATACCACAATGTAGTGAAACTAGTCCCAAACATCCAAGACTAGGTGTTATAGCCCTAAAATTCCCTACTCATGCATACATGCCTTTGGCCCTCTTACTTGCATATTTTTCCAAAGCACTGTTGAGAATCTCTTCTTAAAAAACCATTTTTTGGAATATGTACGCACCCTACACCATTAGATCCCGCATACATATGCTTGTTGCACCACTGCAACTCACGTACATACACACCATTACATCCCACATATGCTTGCAAAAGTTGCAAGGAAATCGTTGAAATTCATAGGCTATTGGAGGTTTCCCAACTAATCCACCTGCTATAGCTCGTCACCCAACCAAATAACCATCCTTTTGGCATATAAAAGGAGGTTTTTGGGTCTCATTTTCAAGCTAAGCATAAGAACATTGAAACTCTTCCCGATTTCACTTCCCCTCCTTGCCCAAGATATTGCTACCTTTTGTGAGATATTGCCTCAGCATACCCTCATTAGCCCCTTGTTCCTCCATTCAGCCCATTCCCTTCCATAGAAGTGATAAAAATGTTGAGAGAAGAAGTTCATTCAAGGTGCACTTGGAGCATGGTGAAGAGGAGCCTGGACCAGGTTTACAGAACGGTGGCCGACTCAGATTGTAAGGTATAATCTTTGTATTATGAATAAAAGAATCACATTTTCTTGTCCCAAATGATGGTGTTTTGAGTATTTTTATTGATTTATACTTGAAATTTTACATCTAACCCTAACTTATGGATATAATAGCATGTGTGTAGTTCTTTGTTTGCCTATCTTTGGTTGCAATTCATCCTTGGGAGGAGACGTGCAGTCAGTGGAACTTCCAATATTGAGGAGATCATCATCAGACATGGGATCAAATGTATAGTTACCTGATCTCTTCTCTATTTTCTTTATTTACACTATTTTTGGTATGTTTGGGGTAGAGTAGAATTGATTGACTTTTAGATGGTTATTCGCTCTATGTACATCTTGAACCCTGGTGTAGTTACAGGGTGGGTTTTCCCGCTAGCACTAGGATAATGCTACTACTAATTACTCTAATACCAACTGTAATGACCTCGCTACTGAACGTAGCGATAATTAAAACTTTTTTATACCAATAATTATTAGAATTGCAGTGCATAATTCCTATCAATCATGCATCTAATAAAACTTTCAAAACCATGAATAAAACTAGATTATCAAACTCATAATATCGTGCAAATTAATAAAACTCATAGTTCTTATGCACAACAATTAAAACCATAAATAAGAGTATAAAATCAAAGATAAACACTTATATTTTCACAACAAAATGTGGAACTAGCTATAGGGGATGACTATTCCTCCCAATCCTAGATTTGTTTCTATAGATATCAACAACACATTACCCCCAATATGGAGCTATGAATCCACAAAATAAGGTGTCCCTCACAATCCACAACACCTCCCATAGTAGCTAGTTTTCCTACAACTATCCCAGTCCACCCAACCTTCTTCCCCACAACCTCCACCTACCAAACTTATGATCATAAAAGCATGAGTACTGAGTTAGATCAAAAAAATATTGGGAGTCCTTCGACTCGCATACCTACCGTAGTTAATGGAACTCCTTATGCACCTTCGACCACTATGATTGTAATGCCAGAGGTCCCGTCATCACTCGTGTCCGGCCTATAGTTAATAATCAACCCATAGTAACGAACCCTTTTGGGTCTCTTTTTAGTTCATTGGGCTACAATACTCAGTCCATACCTTCATCCTCTATCCATTTCTCTTATGGTATGTCGAATTTCACATCGCAATTTTCATCCTCCATTTCAGCATATAATCTGAATCTTAGTATTGGACTTGGCGGCATGGCCCCTCCGCAAATTCCACTCTCATTTGGGGGTGCTCATATTCCCCAAGAGACTCCTACAGTTGGAAGCCAACTTCCTTTTCATCCTGGGTCCAATACTAGTCTTAATGCTCCTGGATGGAGTAATCAACCAGGCAGAAAAGATACTACTTATGTTCCATCCTTTACACCTACCTCCTCCACACTGATTCAGATCAACATGTTTGGCATGCCAAATCCACCTCTATCCTTTGGATTTCCACTCGAAGGAGGTTAGTTTCATACTTTGGGAAACCCCCAACCTAGAGCCACTCCAGATAGGGGAAATATTTAAAACCCTCATTATAACATTCCTACTGGAATGGTGCCCAACCAACCCTTTATGAATTAGTTTGGAGGGGGTTTTACAATACCAGACAGGGCCATGGTGCATACCAGAACCCTGGATGGGTTGTGATTCCCCACCATCAATCTTTCCCAGGAGCTTGGAGATAGATTCCACGACCCCGTCTCCCTTTTCTGGTCATGCTCAATTTTCCAAACCTTTCAAGATTAATGAATGACCTGATGCGTCATGACCCGACACGAACCCCCGTCCCCACCAAGATTCCTTCAGATATTCTGAAATTCAAAGGAAATATTGGTGAGGATCTTGGTGATCATGTCACAACTTTTCATCTTTGGTTCTCTTCCAATTCCATTAATAATGATTCTATTCTTTTAATATTGTTTCAACGCACCTTCACGGGGGTTGCAGCGAAATGGTACATAGAGCTTCCATGGGGCACGCACGAGAATTTTAATTAGATGGTTTTAGTTTTCCTCAATCACTTCCAATTGTGGGTTCGTTATGATGCTAGAATAGAACTTCTATTAGCCCACTTCTAAGACAAAGTCTCCCATATATCGGATCACATTCAAGAGTGGCGTAGATGGAAGAGGTTGATCAAAGCCTATATTCCTACAAAGTTCATGTTGGAATGGTTTCTTAAGTCTTTACTGCCTTATATTTTGAAGGATGTTTTTACATCCAAGGTAACATCTGAAGAGTAAGCGATTTTAAAGGCCAACAATTAGATCTTATATATGCTCATTCTAGGATGTTATATGAAATTCTTCGTGATGCACCAAGGTCAAACTACAACCCTAGACAAAATCTCAGGCCTCATGTCGATGGAATTCTAGGCTCCGAAAATGTTAAATCTATCGACTTGGTGAAAATCCAATTGAAATATTTGTCTCTAAGCTAGTCTGTAGGAGGAAAATCTTCGTCTGTGTCCTCCACTCCCACTCAGTCAATGGGCGTGCATTTTTTATAGTCGTCGACCAACCCGAATGGGTACCAGTAACTAGGAGGGAATAAAAGGAAAGGATGTGGTAACAATTGTAAGGGTGGGAGGAATAATAATAATAAACCCAAGGACAATGTTAACAATGATAAATCGAACAATAATGTTGGTGAGGGCAAGAAAGAAAGGAGAAAGGTGAAATTTCCTTGCAATCTTTGCACTGATTATCACCTTACCCACTTGTGCCCCAAACTCAAGGAAGTTGCGAGGCTCTTATCTCTACCACATTTTGTGCTGACTAATCATTTTTTGCATAATCAACACATGGCCTCGAGCTCCTCTAATGATGAAAATGCGGCGAGTGGGAATCAAAACCCACCGACACATGAAGGTTATTTTCTATGCGTAAATATGGTCAAGTCTCAAATTAATGTATCCACTCGGTCTCACAATTACAGTTCTTCACAAGCTATTCCAAGTCTAGAGTCTCCTCCTCCTCTGAAGATTCCTTTACAGATAAAAAATCCAAATCCTATTCCTCATATTTCGAAAGGAGTACTCAAATTCTCTACCGCCAACCCTAATGCTAGAGCTTCCTAGAACTATTCTATTATCTAATATCTGGGCCAAACCCCTTGTGCGATGTCGACTTTGGAGGTATTCCATACATGTCCTTCACAGAGGAATTCCTTTTTATCCACGTTAGGAGATCTAGACCCATGTGGCTCTAATGTTATCAAGTTTGACATCATTGATGTGAAGCCTAGCTTGACTTACCATGTGGCCTTTCAAATCCATGTGGTTTACTCAAAGTATATCATCAAACGTATTGTTATTGATGAAGGAGTTGTAACATGCATGATGTCCCTAACCTGTTTGAAAGCCATTGTCTCTCCAACCCTCTCTCAATATCCGAGTATGTTGACCAAATTTTATATTCATTCTTTCCATCCCCATGGTATTCTTCCTACCTTCCCAGTCCAGTTAGGTGGAAAGACAATGGAGGTGGATATCGAGGTGGTTCATGCGCCCCTTGACTATAACTTATTACTAGGTCGTAACTGGACTTGTGTTATGATTGTAGTTGTATCGTCCTTTTTCCCATCGAGGTTGAAGGACTCTGTATTCGGATCCCAAACGTTCACCAACATTTCGAATAGCCTCACTTGAGCCCTCATCCCTTTGAGAGCCCAAAAATTATAAATCCTGCATATTTTTAATGCTAATTGAGCCCCTGGATCTCTTTCCACTACAACATCAACCTCCTCATGCTCTCTTTCTCTCCATTCAAGTACCATCCTGCAAAGACTAATCCTTTTTTTGAGTCAAACTTCTTTTAAAAACCAAGTTACAGACCTGTACGCGAGCTACAATATACACAGTCACGTATAGGGCTGCGTTTACGCGGTCTGTTTTGATAACAGTTGTGTATATGCGACTCAGTGATCTACATCCTGCGTACACCCTAATTCCTAATTTGCGCATTAAAAAAATAAAAATGTGAGACCTAATTTAATATTATAATCCACTAGAAATGAAGAGGAGGGCAAGAATACTTACTTGGTCTAGGCGGTTGTCAATTATGTCGCTTGTAGCTCCCGCAATCAACACTTGAAGGTTATGGGAAATTTGGTCCAAAATGCACTATTTGGGTGGAAATGTGAAAAGATATGGTAAAATTGGTTATATTTACTATTTGTAGAAACGTTTTACCCACTTTACATAGTTTTTGCTAATATTTTGGCCTAGTGGACTAATAGTGCTGCGGAAGGAGTTGGTTTTGGTGGTTTTGTCCAGGGATTTTTGTGGTTTCTAAAGCCATTTCGCCCGTTCGTGACATTGGCAGATATATTTCTTTGACTATCATATAAGATAGGTCATCACTCCATCTTGCATTATCCTCTGAATGTGATTCATATTCCTTAGGTAAGAACCCATTTGTTAGTGGCACAAAACCTCCTTATTGCTACTAGAAGTGTCGTTAGTGAATAGTAGAGGCTTACCAAACATGGGTGCCCTAGTTATAACCTTTGTGCCATCTAGTGCCCATGTAGACATTATTCCATAAATACCGGGAGTCCTTTATAGTTCCATTATGACTTTGCGTTCAAGCCTCATATTCTTACTCATAAGCATGCTGACCTATACCTATGGGACTCCCACCGAGTCTTGTTTATGCTCTTTTCCAACTCTCTCAAAAAGAGAAAATATTGTCGAGTGAACTTGTATGTTTCACACTCATTAATTTGATTTAAAAGGACGTTTATTTGGTGTAAGTTTAACCCTTTTTCAGACCAAGTAGACTTATTTCGAAAAAGGAATAATCTAGTCATTAGTGGCTAGAAGGGTTCTCCTAGGTATTGTTTTATACTTTTTTGGGCCTAGGGGACTAAATTTATGAAAAATGACATTATTTGGAGTTAATTTTTAATTGCACCTAATTCTCTTTCTTGTAGTATTGAGCCTATTGTCTGTTCCCACTTTCGCATTATAAGATTATTATCTCAATAGTTTGCATCATCAACCAAACAAATCTTTGTTTATATCCTTTGAAGCTTGAGACCCTGTACCCTATGAGGAAACATTCCCTCAAGTGTCCATATCCTACATGCACCTTCTTTCATTGAGCATAGGTATGTTCCACTGTTGAAGCCAGTTTCTTACTCATGACACTCGTTTCCTCCCCTATATCATAGCATTCATTTGTCTATGAAAAAACAAAAAAAGATGGGCGAGAAAATAATCTTATCTCATATTGGCAGCATTTGTGTCACCTTTGAACAGAGAACAAACTTTTGAGTCCACTTGTCATCCAAATTTTGGGTTTAGCATGACCTTAGGAAGCTGAGCTTGCTACTTAGATTTTACTCCTCCGACTGGTTACTCTTCCAATCCCTATGGAAAATTTCATTGGTGCCTCCTACATCACAAAGTTTCATTATCGAGTCTATGCTGACGGAGTCCTCCATATGTCTCATGCTCTTGTTCAAAGGATGTCTATAAGCCTATGTCGGCCATTTCTCATAACTCTTGACTTTGCATGTCAGTCATACCCTCAGTGTGTCTCAGACTCACATGAAGTTGTAGTCCTACCGTTCACCCTGGTCCTACTTTCCTTATGGGTAGGTAACCTTGAACCGAGCAGTCGACATCTCCTCATTGGTTGTTGAATGGGGGTTTCCCTTGTGTTCGATGGCAAGAAATCTATTCACACATTGGGATTCATGTAGTGTCTTGGATTCCATTAGCCTTATTGGTGGTTTCCTCACCTTTTTCGACAGTTTTCCTTATTAGCTACTATTCAGAGGGTCTTTTTCGTGCACTACTTGCATTTGGTGCATGTGAAAGATGCACAGGGTTGTTGGTTCATGAACATGTTCTTCGTCCGAGTTCCTCCAAATCATCAAGTTAATACTTTGTACCTCATGCTAAATGATGAGAGGTGTGTTAATTCTCTCTTTTCATCGGGTCTCCTTCCATCGAATTAATCTCATCTATTTTGGAAACGAGGCCTAGAGTCCTATGAGTACCTAGAGGCTTGCAGTCATTAGTGGTAGGTTATCTCTCCGTCGCCAATTGGGAATACATCAATGTCTTCTGATCGATGGATTATTCAAGTGTTCGACCTCAACAACTTTATTCACACTTGTAAGAATGTACTCGGTGCCTTGATACCTACTTGCATTATCGGTAGGTTGTCTCGCATTTTTTAATGGTATACCTTAATGGTCGGTAATCAAACAAAGTCTCGTTGTGTTTGACCTCAACTCCTTTATTCACGTGATGTAGAATTTCACCGTTGGCGGATCTTGTAGAAGACTTGAAGACATCAGTTCATAGTCACATATCTCCTGATTTGTTTCTATCATTCATTGGACCAATACCTATATGACTTGAGTGATCATGGGAGATCAAATTGTACTCCATTGTATAGATATATCTTCAGATTGATTTTGAGAGTGGTTTTCATTGGGATTTGTTCGTGATTATGACAACCTATGGCATGTATCTACTTTTGTATTTCCTAATCATGGAAATGAGCAATTCTTTGGTATATTTCCACATGGATCTACAGTGTAATTCAATTTGGAAACCATGTGCACAAAGTCATTATGGATTGTAATATTCTTATGAGCAACTAGTTCATCCAGTTGGATCTTCATTACTCCACTTCTAGGAATTATAATGTATTTTGGCCATCGTAGATACTCCTCTGAATTCACACATTAGGGGGCATCTGTTATATTAAGATTTGCCTCCCGCCATGCAACATGCTCAGAAGGCCTTTTCCATTTCCCTATGCAGACTTGAATTCCCTTTTTGCAATTCTCAGAGCTAAAAATAATAGTTTTAAACATATACATGCCCTAACAGCTATACAACATGTGTATATGAAGGTTTCACCATTACATCCCACGTACATCGGGTTTTGTGCCCAAAATTAAAAAATGGTGTTGGGTTTCCATGTCACGTCATGAGATCCATGATTCTTGAAATTCCATATAATGGAAATGTTCCGACTCGTCCCTTCAATTCCATTTGAAGGCTATAAATGGGCCATATCCAAGCTATTGAAAGAAGGAGAAAGAATTCTACTTTGAGAGAAAAGTTGCACTGGAGAAATTATTCACTTCATATTGTGTCTGCATCCCTTTTTCCTTTTAAGTCTGAACACATTGTTCAGCCCCCAAGATCTTCCCTCTTTGATGGAGAACCTCATTGTCTCTCTTATATGAGCTTTCCTTTGGTGGAGGATTGAAGTGGTGGAGACCCAACTAGAAGGGACTTAGTTTCTCGGTTCCGAGACGTATCGACATAGAAGTTTGTCATTCATAAACTTTTGTTGTTTATAATTTAATAGAAATACTCTTTTCTCGTCCAATTAATGTCTTGCAAATATTTGAATTGTTATTCCATGGGAATATTTGTTATGAATATTGATGGATTATGCTATTATATGTGCTAATTGTATATGTTATCATCATATGCTTGTATATATTGGTTGTTGAGGACTAGTTGCAGGTGTATAGCTTTGAGTTGAGTGCTCAATGGTGGTCTTCTTCGAACGTCCAGACGAGGTAGGATCTTTATCTTGTTTTGTTAGCATCTTTGCTTATATAACATACTTGAGATTAGAGTTGATTTCTACAGTCATTCCATCTATTGTGGTTTATCCCATGCCATAGAGTGATATTCCTCGTAACAATCCAAATATTACAACAAAAGGATTTATTATGTTCTTTGAGTGTTGTTTATCCTTCGGATGATAGGACAATCATTTTTTATATCGACAAAGTCGAGTCTCCTCATTTACCTCCATTTTTTTCCTTCCAACTTCTAATAACCATTAAGAACATCATTATGTCACGACTTTTCATACAACCCTTTTCTCATGTGTAATCTTAATTGGAAAAAAATATTCTTATCTCTGCAGACATCAAGAGTCAAACACATCAAATATTATTTTCCAATAATCATAAATAAACAACAAGAAAAAATATACACAAAGTAATCATGATTAATATATTGATCCCATACTAGGTCTACATGTCTTGACTCAATTCAAAGTCCACATGCATCTACAGTTCTTCCTGTCACACTTGAAAAAACATAAGTAGCATAATGTAATACATTAATTTGCATCATATAAACATGTATTCATTTTCAGTATCTTTTGGCATCACTTAACACGGAAAGTTCATATCTCCTATATGACTCTTAGACACAATACATCAATATCAAAATATAATTCAACATATTCATAAGCCACAATAAATCATCATATCATATAGCAGAATCCAATCATCTCATGCCATCACAAGGATATCAAAACATAGGACATGAAATACACACACACACACACACACACACCCCATGATCAAACCAATTAAAATTAAAAGTCTAAATCACATCATTCAAAATTGTATTTTTCAACCAATTGAATCATTGTTGTAATCATGATGCCCTCAAATAATAACAACAAATCAATCAAATAAATTCAAAGTAGAAGAGGGGACTACAATTTGATACATACTTCCACCAAATCATGGTCACCAATTGATTATGGTTAACTGACCAAATATGCTTAAATATATTATTACCTTAGGGGTGGGTGGAAATCATATAACACCTCATGGTTATGAGGTGGATATTTTCCTTAATAGTGTATTCTAATGTTAATTCCTTTCACATGATCGTATGTTTAGTTTAAATTCATTTGAGTTGTTGTATTTATTGTGGCATGGTCATATGATTGGTTTAAATTCACTTCAATTGTTATGTTTAGAATAGCATAGTGGCATAATCTCTTTATGCATATGACTTCATTAGCTTATATCACTATCCATGGTCGTGAGGTGAATCTACTCTTCAATAACATTTTCTAGTGCCTGAGACTAATGTCTTCACATGGCCATACGGTTTTGGTTAGAGGCACTTTCTACAACTTAGTATGAAGAAGATGTGTAATTTCAAGCTCAATGTGAAGTTGACATATGGAATTTAAAAATAAATAAATACATATATGTGTGTGCAAACATATATACACATACACCGAAATATATAACAAAGCCATCGAGCTTCATGAACATGAATTGAGAGGGTTAATATTGGATGTAATGTTTCACCACTTGATGGAATAAAATTACCAATATTTGTTTCCCATAAAGAACCCATGTATGTGTATGTGTGTTCCTTCAAAGGAAAACATATATATAAAAAAAGAAGAGAGAGAGAGCGAGAAAGATATTAAAACATTTATGCCATCTCAAAATGACATGTTCACATATTAGAAAAGGGAAAAGTGACTGAAAGTTTGGGAAACTTCAAATCAAATATTAACAAAAGGGTATTTAAAAAATCAACATAATTATATACTCATTAGTAGGTATAACATTGTCAAGAAATTTATATTCTTTTAAATTTTGTTACATTTAATTATCGACCAGGGACGTATTTTTGTTAAGTGTAGACACCATATGTGCAGAATTAGTTTATTAACATCTTCTATTTCAAAAAGATATATTATCAAAGATATTTGACTATATAAGAAAAAATGAACTTAAAATAAAACCATGAATATTTCTAATCACTTGAAACTTCCATCTACTGAATCACAATTTTATAATATCATATCACAATCTTTGTTTCAGCGGACAATTGAATATCCTTGTAAGATTTACCCAAGCAATTTTTTCAATGACAATTTATGCTTAGATATCCCTGCAACTCCGTAAAAAGATGCACTCGTCAATCATGCTCATTAAAATGATTTCACAGAATTCATTTGTCACATAACAGAAGTAAGCAAAATTAAATTAAAAGATTGAGCATAAATGAAACTATTTTAACAACAATAATGCAATGCACACCACTCACAGGGGGGCCTTCCTCGCTTAGGATACATTGTAGGAATGTTATAGAGATAAACATGAATAAACATGATATGTAAATATCAACACATGAATTGTAGAATCAATAGTTTGTATTAAAAACTCTGAATCAAGTCTTTACAACATTGTTTCTCAATTGATACATAAAGATAGATATCGAACTCTCTCAGGATCTCTAAATCATCATTTATGTAATTTTTTACAATATTATCTAGAACAAATGCAAGTGACAGTGCGCTCTCATAACCCACAGATTCAGAATTGGTTACAACAGAAAATCAAAATAGAGGATTTCTTGGAGACAGAGGATCTAATTTGTATTGATTGAATCCCAATGAATTCATATTTCAAATTCTTAAGAATTTCATAACATAATGCATGAAATTATTCTTGCAATATTTCGACTCTTCACGAACTGATTTAGCACTGACGCGGCTCAAAATATTCTATGATGGTGCCTTATTGAATCATGGTTTGAAAAAGCTCTGTCACTTACCCTATTTGTTTTCAGATCTATTTAAGGATCACAAAACCATCTTGAAAGGATCAGGAACATCCTCTAAGTGGCTGTTTCCCATTTTAACTTGTGAATCCATATGGAATGTTGAATCCGCTACAGGAATTGAGTAGTTTCTACAGGATTTGAAATTTTTGTAGCAACATATTAGTAAAATGATATTCTAGATTATTTGAATACCAAAAGGTGAAAAATGTATAAAATAGAAAATTATACTTTGGGATCCTTCCTGATTTGAATATCCTTTAGATAATGAGAATAATATTGAAAAAACAAATAATCATGTGGTTCAAAGTGAAGGATTAAAGGTTGAAATGTGTGACTGGAAGTGACAAAAAATGTGTCGAAACAAGAACCCAATATCTTCCCCACATGGAACGTGTTGCAGGTCCTCATGCAACCAAATTGGATGATTCTCCTTTCAAAGTCTTTTCCTGCTTCAAAATTTTTCAAAAATTCATCAAAATCATGCTTGATTCTGAACTTTATTTGTGTTGTAACATTAATTAAAATGTCTAGGCTAGTTGTTGCTGAATTTTTCTTTTTCCTTTTTCGTATCATGATTTTAATATTTAGCATTTTTTTCTATTGCAACATGTTATCTCCTTGCATACCATTTATTGACTTGTTTTTCCAACCTTTTCTTTTTAGTCTAAAGTTGCTCATTTTCACCTTAAAGTTTAGCAACTTGATTTCTCAACACCGCATTTTCATTCTTAATATATTGGTCCAATAGATTGATTTCTCTAAGTTCCTCCTTCAATTTATTGATATTTTTGTTTTTCTTATGTACCTTTTAATATGTAGGTACATTTTATACAAGTATATCCTCTCCAATGGGCTCTGTAGCTATATCATCATCAAATTCATGCATCTTAATTTCAACTTCAAGACATGTGGAAGAACTCATAGTAATTGTTTTCCTTGGCTTCTTTGGTAAATTCTCAGACTTCAACCTATTGAGTATCATGGCTCAATATCCTATATGAATCTTCAACCTGGATGACTTCATCCTTCTGTACATTTGATTGATATCCTTCTTTGTGTTGATATGTTTAGTCATACTTCATGTCTGCATGCACCCGGGAGGAGGACTTGCATCATGAGTAACCTTTCTCTTATTTATTGTTGATGTTTTAACTTGTTTCTTCTCAAGTTTCAAACCTTTTACTTCAACCTTTGATATATGAGGCTCAAGTTTCTAACATTCATTATTTTCTTTTATTATGGTCTACTCTGGTTTTCAACTCTCGACTCTCTGAACCCTTGGTGTGCTAGGCTCTGACTTCTACAACTCTTCATTTGAAAAAGAAACATCGAATGTTGTAGAAAAAATTAAATTTTGAATCACTGAAATTGTAGGCAATGTTTCATGAACTGAAAAATCCTGTAGTTTTTGAAAATGCTAAAATAATTTTGAATTCTACCCGCTAGATCACTGGTTTTCAAGAATAATTCATGTTCAACTGCACCAAAGGACTAGTTTTCATAG
>ML786679.1:889823-915111 GCA_009831015.1 Picea engelmannii
CTTGAAGTTGTAATAGAGTTATAAGTGTAGTTATGTGAGTTGTGAAGTAGTTTAACTCAGTTAAGTGAGTTAAGCTCAATTGTACTAGTTGTAACTGAACTTACACTAGTGAGAGTTCAGTGAATTAATTATTAATTAATTCAAAATCAGTGATCTCACATGCAATTGAAGATTTACCACTGTTAACTACATGCATGTCAGATCCAGTGGAGACCCAGTTGAGATAACAGGTGAAAGGGATAGTTTGGCTATCAGTTATGATTTGAGTGAAGTGCACTCATGCAATCACACACACAGTGGATTTTCCCATGAGAAATGCGCAGCCTAGGTAAGAGGCATTCGAATCATTTTGCAGGTTTTCCATTGCAGGGATTGCGCAGAGGAGGCATGTTGTCTGGAGGCAGAGAATTGGCACATGTATTTGCTATTTTTTGTATGACAGTGTGAGACGATTGTTATTGTACTGAGAGATCTTGGATTAGAGTTTTGTATGATATTGTTTCATGATCCATGATATATACATAATATATGATAGTAGGGTTTTTAGCTTTTTTCTTTCCTGGTAAAACATCTGTGTTATGTGCGATTGATCTTTCTTCTTGATATTGCAATTGGTGATCGTGTTTTAAATTATGCAAGAATATTTGTAGAAGCTATTATGTATTTAACAGTGGCATATAATTGTTAGATCATGAGAATCCAGACAATACATAATTTGTATTGAAATTTCTACATGGTATCAGAGCGTAGAAAATTGTAGAAGATGAGTTTGTGATTGGATAGAATTTGAATTTACAGAAAGACTTCCTTGGTGCTACAGCTGATTCAAGATCGAAATGGATTTCAATGGCTTGAGGTTAGAGTATGCACTCGAGGGCAGCTCGAACTACATTTATTGGAATGACAGGATGGAGGCAGTACTCAAAGACAATGGCTTGAAGGAATTCATTGATAAAGATGTTCCTAAGCCAGATGCTGCAAATATTGATGCATGGAAAAATAAAGTGGCAATGGTGAGGAGGATTCTGTTGGAGGGAGTACGAGACCACATTGTCTCAAGACTCCATGGGAAATCCACACCACATGCAATGTGGAAGGTTTTGACGTATCTATTCCAAAAAAAAAGCGACCATAGGAAATTGGCGCTCAAAGATAAACTCGGGAAGATCAAGATGGAGAAGGGTGACTCCATTCCAAAATATCTCATGAAGTTTGTCCAATGTTGGGATGAGCTGGGGACTGTGGGAATAATAGTCACTGATGATGATTTGGTGAGCTTGGCTCTCTTAGGACTTCCCAAGAGTTGGCACAGTTATCAAGACTCTGTCAATGGAAGGGAAAAATTTCCAGATTGGGAACGACTATGGTCAGATCTAGTGCAGGAGGAGTTCAGGCGGAACACCAGAGATGGCTCTTCATCAAAGCATGATGATGAAGAGGATTGTGGTTTATCTTCCAAGGCAAGAAAATGGAAGGGGAAGAAATTCCATTCAAAATCTGAGTCTAAAGTCAAGAAGATGGATTTTTCCAAAGTGACGTGTTTTCACTGTCATGAACATGGGCATCTTTCTTCTAACTGTCCGCAGAAGAAGAAGAACAAGAAGGTTGTTGGAGCTGTAACTGGTGAGGCCCTTGCCTCACAATTTGAACTTGACTTCTCCTTTATCGCATGCATGGCTTCAAGTTCATTGGGATCGGTGTGGTATTTGGATAGTGACACTTCCTTCCACATGACGGGAGATAAGGAGTTTTTCAGTGACTTGGAGGAGAGAGATCTCAAAATGCATATAGATATGGGTGACGATGGACGATACAGTGAGACTGACATTGGTACCATTACCTTTCAGAGGGAGTTAGGTAAACCATTTCAATTGAAAAATGTTATGCATGTTCCAGGTCTGAAGAAAAACCTGGTCTCAGTCGCAATGTTGGAGGATAGAGGCTATGACGTTGTTTTTAACGGTGGAAAATATTTTCTTTGACAGAAAACAACGGGTCAAGTCAAGAGGATAGGGATTCGAGTTAAGAATCTCTACATGTTGTAGGTAGATGGTTGCGCTGCCATGATGGGAAAGGAAGAAAAAGTGGTGAGCTGGGATGAGGGCGAGTTATGGCACAGACGATTGGGCCATCTTCATCATGGAGCCTTGAAGATCATGCAACAAATATCTACTAGACTTCCAATGGGAACACTTTCTCAGTTAGATTAGTGCAAGGGTTGCACCATGGGGAAGTATGTAAATTCCACCTTTCATGAAAAGGAGAATCATGCATCGGTGATCTTGGAGAGAGTTCACACAGACGTGTGTGGACCATTCTTGGTTTCTTCAACAACAAAACATAAGTATTATTTTATTTTTGTTGTTGAATTTTCTCGTAAATGTTGGATCTTCTTCATGGAGAAGAAGGATCAAACATTCTCAAAGTTCTGTGAGTTTAAAGCATTGGTGGAGAAATATTCGAGGAAGCAAGTGAAGGCTCTTAGGAACGATAATGGTGGAGAATACATATCTAACAAATTCAAAGACTTCTGCAGCAAAGAAGGAATTTGAAGAGAACTCATAGCGCTTCATAACCCACATCAAAATGGGGTCGAAGAGAGGAAGAACATAATGATCATGGGTGCAGCACGAGCGATGTTGCATGATTAGGGCCTACCAATGCATTTGTGGGAAGAAGCATGCAATACTACAGTTTATGTGCAAAACTATTGTCCTCATAGAGTACCTGGCATGAGTACACCTGAAGAAGCTTTCACTGGTAAGAAACCTGATGTTTCTCATTTTAAGATTTTTGGCTCATCTGTTTATGTGCATGTGACCAAGGATGTCAGGAAGAAGCTGGAACTGACTACTAAAGTTGGGATATTTGTGGGGTGCACAAAAACACCCCATAATTACCGCGTGTATTTTCCTAACAGTAAGATGACTTTTATGCGACGAGATATAAAATTCGATGAGGGAAAATCCATGCGGTTGTCGCTTGAGAGGGAGCTATACTTGCATGCAGAGGAGGAACTGTTGGTTCCCAAAGATGAGTCTCAAGATGTGGATCAGCCACATGAGGAGGTTCATGGAGTGGAGGAAGCCACTCATGTAGAGCCATCCATCATAAATGGCAGAAAGAGCACCATAGAAGTTGATAGATTCAGACTAGATGCTGCACAGAATGTAGGAGCCCCTACTTCACAGCGCAGACAGAGACAATCTCCTAATCGATTTACTGGATACATGGCTCTCATGAGAAAATGTATTGTGACTGAGACATAATCCTTTTAGGAAGCAGTGCAGGATCCCACTTGGGTTGATGCTATGGTGGAGGAATATGACTCCATTGTCAAAAATAGTGCATGGGAAATTGTCCCAAGATCGGTCGACAAATCAGTGGTAGGTTCAAGATGGATCTACAAGGTAAAGAAAGCTATTGATGGGAGTGTGGAGAAATACAAGGCTAGTTTTGTGGCTCATGGATTCTCACAGATCGAGTGGATAGATTATGATGATACCTTTGCACCCATCGCAAGGTACTCTTCCATAAGATCCATCTTTTCACTCTTAGTGCAGATGGGCTAGCGCATTCATTAGATGGATGTAAAAACTGTGTTTATCAATGAGATCATTGAGGAAGAAGTGTACATTGAGTAGCCAGAAGGTTTTGAGACCTTTGATAGGGATTCACATGTGTGCATACTCAAGAGAGCGTTGTATGGGTGAAGCAAGCACCCCGTTCTTGGTACACTTGGATAGAAAACTATTTCACGGGACTGGGATTCACCAAAAGTGAAGTGGATCCAAACCTATACCAAATTTTGGTGGAGGGTAAGATTTTAATCATTGTTCTTTATGTTGATGATTTAATATTGACTGGTGATGAGCAGATGATACACTCATGCAAGGAGGACCTTGAAAAGGAGTTAGAGATGAAGGATTTGGGCCTCCTTCATTATTTCCTTGGATTGGAAATATGGCAGCGAGATGATGAACTTTTTGTGTCTCAAGGAAAGTATGCAAGGGAGATATTGGGTAAGTTTCACATGGAGGGCTGTAAAACCATGGATACTCCTCTTCTAGGAAACTGGAGGAAAGAGGATGCTACTTTTGGAGAGATAGTGGATGCTACTGTCTATCGATAATTAGTGGGTTCGCTAATGTATCTAGTGAACACAAGACCAGACATTTTCTATGCGGTTAACCAGCTGAGTCAAGCAATGGTTAAGCCTACCAAGCTATTTTGGAAGGTGGGTAAGTATGTCCTGAGATACTTGAGGGGCACATATATGTATGGATTATGGTACAAACAGATGAATGAGGTGAAGTTGCATGGCTTCACTGATGCAGATTGGGCGGGCAGCCCAACGGACAGAAAGAGCACATTAGGGAGGATATTTAGTATCAGATCTACAGTTGTTTATTGGTACAACAAGAAATAAATATCCGTGGCACTCAGTTTAGCGGAAGAGGAATACATGGCAGTGAGTCAATCTTCATGTGAGACTATCTGGATGAGAAAGATCTTGGCTGGTTTGTTTGGTTCTCATTTAGATCCAACAATGATTCATTGTGATAATAAGAGTTGCATTAAACTCTCGATTAATTCTATTTTTCATGATATATCTAAGCATATAGATATCCGGTATCATCATCTCAGATATTGTGTGCAGTGGAAGATCATGTTGCTTCAGTACATTCCTACGGAATATGCGGATGCAAACATTCTGACGAAGACGCTCATCAAGAGAAAATTTGAATGCCATAGAGACAGGATTGGGGTGAAGGATAATCCCTTTCTTGTTGAGAGGGAGTGTTGAAAAGTCAACAATAAATGTGTGTCTAATTTATTTTTCCCTTAAATAAATTGGACAATAAATATTAATCCATTATCTCATAATTACTTGAAAATAGTTATCTGAAATGGAAAATCAGTTAGCTATAGGAAATTCGAGTTCAAAGGTTGACTAGTGGGACATGGAATTTGAATTAGTTGTAACTAAGTGACTTGAAGTTGTAACAGAGTTATAAGTGTAGTTATTTGAGTTGTGAAGTAGTTTAACTCAGTTAAGTGAGTTAAGCTCAATTGTACTAGTTGTAACTGAACTTACACTAGTGAGAGTTTAGTGAATTAATTATTAATTAATTCACAATCAGTGATCTCACATGCAACTAAATATTTACCACTGTTAACTACATGCATGTCATATCTAGTGGAGACCCAGTTGAGATAACAGGGGAAAGGGATAGTTTGGCTATCAGTTGTGATTTGAGTGAAGTGCAATCCCCTTTTTAAGAATTTATGGATTTTAGGATGGTCCCAAGTCCACTCTCGATTATTCCATCCACACTTAGACACTAAGAACTCGCCACAGTGGCCCCATGGATATGACATTTTCTGATGTGGCACCTTGACATAGCATCCGACATTGTTTTAACAAACTGCATTTTTAAGAACTTCCAGATTTCTAGATTTTTGTATGGTCTCGGTTCCACTTCTTGGTTCCTCCATACAACCTATGGATTTTGAATTTATGACATTCTCACACATAATGTTCCACATGTACATAAAATTGACCACCATATTCCATCCAACTACCACCTGTCACTCCCGCATCAGCCTTAATGTCATCTGTCCGAAAAATCCCCAAATTTTCCATGATTTCAAAATGTTTTAGAAATGCCTAAAATTAAAATTTATTTTCTTAGCTGACATGGAAGATATATAACTTAGCTTCTCAAGGCCAATTTAGGCTCTGTGCAAGTCATTCAACTTTTTCACCTGAAAATTGATACTCTTGTGTCAATTTCTTAATGAATTCCATTACAGAAATTGGGTCTGTTTGCCCAATTCACCAAGATTGTTCTACAAATTCCATTATTTTGTGTTGTCTCTATCCCATCAAGGATCGATGTTGATTCTATGGCTATGATACCACAATGTAGTGAAACTAGTCCCAAACATCCAAGACTAGGTGTTATAGCCCTAAAATTCCCTACTCATGCATACATGCCTTTGGCCCTCTTACTTGCATATTTTTCCAAAGCACTGTTGAGAATCTCTTCTTAAAAAACCATTTTTTGGAATATGTACGCACCCTACACCATTAGATCCCGCATACATATGCTTGTTGCACCACTGCAACTCACGTACATACACACCATTACATCCCACATATGCTTGCAAAAGTTGCAAGGAAATCGTTGAAATTCATAGGCTATTGGAGGTTTCCCAACTAATCCACCTGCTATAGCTCGTCACCCAACCAAATAACCATCCTTTTGGCATATAAAAGGAGGTTTTTGGGTCTCATTTTCAAGCTAAGCATAAGAACATTGAAACTCTTCCCGATTTCACTTCCCCTCCTTGCCCAAGATATTGCTACCTTTTGTGAGATATTGCCTCAGCATACCCTCATTAGCCCCTTGTTCCTCCATTCAGCCCATTCCCTTCCATAGAAGTGATAAAAATGTTGAGAGAAGAAGTTCATTCAAGGTGCACTTGGAGCATGGTGAAGAGGAGCCTGGACCAGGTTTACAGAACGGTGGCCGACTCAGATTGTAAGGTATAATCTTTGTATTATGAATAAAAGAATCACATTTTCTTGTCCCAAATGATGGTGTTTTGAGTATTTTTATTGATTTATACTTGAAATTTTACATCTAACCCTAACTTATGGATATAATAGCATGTGTGTAGTTCTTTGTTTGCCTATCTTTGGTTGCAATTCATCCTTGGGAGGAGACGTGCAGTCAGTGGAACTTCCAATATTGAGGAGATCATCATCAGACATGGGATCAAATGTATAGTTACCTGATCTCTTCTCTATTTTCTTTATTTACACTATTTTTGGTATGTTTGGGGTAGAGTAGAATTGATTGACTTTTAGATGGTTATTCGCTCTATGTACATCTTGAACCCTGGTGTAGTTACAGGGTGGGTTTTCCCGCTAGCACTAGGATAATGCTACTACTAATTACTCTAATACCAACTGTAATGACCTCGCTACTGAACGTAGCGATAATTAAAACTTTTTTATACCAATAATTATTAGAATTGCAGTGCATAATTCCTATCAATCATGCATCTAATAAAACTTTCAAAACCATGAATAAAACTAGATTATCAAACTCATAATATCGTGCAAATTAATAAAACTCATAGTTCTTATGCACAACAATTAAAACCATAAATAAGAGTATAAAATCAAAGATAAACACTTATATTTTCACAACAAAATGTGGAACTAGCTATAGGGGATGACTATTCCTCCCAATCCTAGATTTGTTTCTATAGATATCAACAACACATTACCCCCAATATGGAGCTATGAATCCACAAAATAAGGTGTCCCTCACAATCCACAACACCTCCCATAGTAGCTAGTTTTCCTACAACTATCCCAGTCCACCCAACCTTCTTCCCCACAACCTCCACCTACCAAACTTATGATCATAAAAGCATGAGTACTGAGTTAGATCAAAAAAATATTGGGAGTCCTTCGACTCGCATACCTACCGTAGTTAATGGAACTCCTTATGCACCTTCGACCACTATGATTGTAATGCCAGAGGTCCCGTCATCACTCGTGTCCGGCCTATAGTTAATAATCAACCCATAGTAACGAACCCTTTTGGGTCTCTTTTTAGTTCATTGGGCTACAATACTCAGTCCATACCTTCATCCTCTATCCATTTCTCTTATGGTATGTCGAATTTCACATCGCAATTTTCATCCTCCATTTCAGCATATAATCTGAATCTTAGTATTGGACTTGGCGGCATGGCCCCTCCGCAAATTCCACTCTCATTTGGGGGTGCTCATATTCCCCAAGAGACTCCTACAGTTGGAAGCCAACTTCCTTTTCATCCTGGGTCCAATACTAGTCTTAATGCTCCTGGATGGAGTAATCAACCAGGCAGAAAAGATACTACTTATGTTCCATCCTTTACACCTACCTCCTCCACACTGATTCAGATCAACATGTTTGGCATGCCAAATCCACCTCTATCCTTTGGATTTCCACTCGAAGGAGGTTAGTTTCATACTTTGGGAAACCCCCAACCTAGAGCCACTCCAGATAGGGGAAATATTTAAAACCCTCATTATAACATTCCTACTGGAATGGTGCCCAACCAACCCTTTATGAATTAGTTTGGAGGGGGTTTTACAATACCAGACAGGGCCATGGTGCATACCAGAACCCTGGATGGGTTGTGATTCCCCACCATCAATCTTTCCCAGGAGCTTGGAGATAGATTCCACGACCCCGTCTCCCTTTTCTGGTCATGCTCAATTTTCCAAACCTTTCAAGATTAATGAATGACCTGATGCGTCATGACCCGACACGAACCCCCGTCCCCACCAAGATTCCTTCAGATATTCTGAAATTCAAAGGAAATATTGGTGAGGATCTTGGTGATCATGTCACAACTTTTCATCTTTGGTTCTCTTCCAATTCCATTAATAATGATTCTATTCTTTTAATATTGTTTCAACGCACCTTCACGGGGGTTGCAGCGAAATGGTACATAGAGCTTCCATGGGGCACGCACGAGAATTTTAATTAGATGGTTTTAGTTTTCCTCAATCACTTCCAATTGTGGGTTCGTTATGATGCTAGAATAGAACTTCTATTAGCCCACTTCTAAGACAAAGTCTCCCATATATCGGATCACATTCAAGAGTGGCGTAGATGGAAGAGGTTGATCAAAGCCTATATTCCTACAAAGTTCATGTTGGAATGGTTTCTTAAGTCTTTACTGCCTTATATTTTGAAGGATGTTTTTACATCCAAGGTAACATCTGAAGAGTAAGCGATTTTAAAGGCCAACAATTAGATCTTATATATGCTCATTCTAGGATGTTATATGAAATTCTTCGTGATGCACCAAGGTCAAACTACAACCCTAGACAAAATCTCAGGCCTCATGTCGATGGAATTCTAGGCTCCGAAAATGTTAAATCTATCGACTTGGTGAAAATCCAATTGAAATATTTGTCTCTAAGCTAGTCTGTAGGAGGAAAATCTTCGTCTGTGTCCTCCACTCCCACTCAGTCAATGGGCGTGCATTTTTTATAGTCGTCGACCAACCCGAATGGGTACCAGTAACTAGGAGGGAATAAAAGGAAAGGATGTGGTAACAATTGTAAGGGTGGGAGGAATAATAATAATAAACCCAAGGACAATGTTAACAATGATAAATCGAACAATAATGTTGGTGAGGGCAAGAAAGAAAGGAGAAAGGTGAAATTTCCTTGCAATCTTTGCACTGATTATCACCTTACCCACTTGTGCCCCAAACTCAAGGAAGTTGCGAGGCTCTTATCTCTACCACATTTTGTGCTGACTAATCATTTTTTGCATAATCAACACATGGCCTCGAGCTCCTCTAATGATGAAAATGCGGCGAGTGGGAATCAAAACCCACCGACACATGAAGGTTATTTTCTATGCGTAAATATGGTCAAGTCTCAAATTAATGTATCCACTCGGTCTCACAATTACAGTTCTTCACAAGCTATTCCAAGTCTAGAGTCTCCTCCTCCTCTGAAGATTCCTTTACAGATAAAAAATCCAAATCCTATTCCTCATATTTCGAAAGGAGTACTCAAATTCTCTACCGCCAACCCTAATGCTAGAGCTTCCTAGAACTATTCTATTATCTAATATCTGGGCCAAACCCCTTGTGCGATGTCGACTTTGGAGGTATTCCATACATGTCCTTCACAGAGGAATTCCTTTTTATCCACGTTAGGAGATCTAGACCCATGTGGCTCTAATGTTATCAAGTTTGACATCATTGATGTGAAGCCTAGCTTGACTTACCATGTGGCCTTTCAAATCCATGTGGTTTACTCAAAGTATATCATCAAACGTATTGTTATTGATGAAGGAGTTGTAACATGCATGATGTCCCTAACCTGTTTGAAAGCCATTGTCTCTCCAACCCTCTCTCAATATCCGAGTATGTTGACCAAATTTTATATTCATTCTTTCCATCCCCATGGTATTCTTCCTACCTTCCCAGTCCAGTTAGGTGGAAAGACAATGGAGGTGGATATCGAGGTGGTTCATGCGCCCCTTGACTATAACTTATTACTAGGTCGTAACTGGACTTGTGTTATGATTGTAGTTGTATCGTCCTTTTTCCCATCGAGGTTGAAGGACTCTGTATTCGGATCCCAAACGTTCACCAACATTTCGAATAGCCTCACTTGAGCCCTCATCCCTTTGAGAGCCCAAAAATTATAAATCCTGCATATTTTTAATGCTAATTGAGCCCCTGGATCTCTTTCCACTACAACATCAACCTCCTCATGCTCTCTTTCTCTCCATTCAAGTACCATCCTGCAAAGACTAATCCTTTTTTTGAGTCAAACTTCTTTTAAAAACCAAGTTACAGACCTGTACGCGAGCTACAATATACACAGTCACGTATAGGGCTGCGTTTACGCGGTCTGTTTTGATAACAGTTGTGTATATGCGACTCAGTGATCTACATCCTGCGTACACCCTAATTCCTAATTTGCGCATTAAAAAAATAAAAATGTGAGACCTAATTTAATATTATAATCCACTAGAAATGAAGAGGAGGGCAAGAATACTTACTTGGTCTAGGCGGTTGTCAATTATGTCGCTTGTAGCTCCCGCAATCAACACTTGAAGGTTATGGGAAATTTGGTCCAAAATGCACTATTTGGGTGGAAATGTGAAAAGATATGGTAAAATTGGTTATATTTACTATTTGTAGAAACGTTTTACCCACTTTACATAGTTTTTGCTAATATTTTGGCCTAGTGGACTAATAGTGCTGCGGAAGGAGTTGGTTTTGGTGGTTTTGTCCAGGGATTTTTGTGGTTTCTAAAGCCATTTCGCCCGTTCGTGACATTGGCAGATATATTTCTTTGACTATCATATAAGATAGGTCATCACTCCATCTTGCATTATCCTCTGAATGTGATTCATATTCCTTAGGTAAGAACCCATTTGTTAGTGGCACAAAACCTCCTTATTGCTACTAGAAGTGTCGTTAGTGAATAGTAGAGGCTTACCAAACATGGGTGCCCTAGTTATAACCTTTGTGCCATCTAGTGCCCATGTAGACATTATTCCATAAATACCGGGAGTCCTTTATAGTTCCATTATGACTTTGCGTTCAAGCCTCATATTCTTACTCATAAGCATGCTGACCTATACCTATGGGACTCCCACCGAGTCTTGTTTATGCTCTTTTCCAACTCTCTCAAAAAGAGAAAATATTGTCGAGTGAACTTGTATGTTTCACACTCATTAATTTGATTTAAAAGGACGTTTATTTGGTGTAAGTTTAACCCTTTTTCAGACCAAGTAGACTTATTTCGAAAAAGGAATAATCTAGTCATTAGTGGCTAGAAGGGTTCTCCTAGGTATTGTTTTATACTTTTTTGGGCCTAGGGGACTAAATTTATGAAAAATGACATTATTTGGAGTTAATTTTTAATTGCACCTAATTCTCTTTCTTGTAGTATTGAGCCTATTGTCTGTTCCCACTTTCGCATTATAAGATTATTATCTCAATAGTTTGCATCATCAACCAAACAAATCTTTGTTTATATCCTTTGAAGCTTGAGACCCTGTACCCTATGAGGAAACATTCCCTCAAGTGTCCATATCCTACATGCACCTTCTTTCATTGAGCATAGGTATGTTCCACTGTTGAAGCCAGTTTCTTACTCATGACACTCGTTTCCTCCCCTATATCATAGCATTCATTTGTCTATGAAAAAACAAAAAAAGATGGGCGAGAAAATAATCTTATCTCATATTGGCAGCATTTGTGTCACCTTTGAACAGAGAACAAACTTTTGAGTCCACTTGTCATCCAAATTTTGGGTTTAGCATGACCTTAGGAAGCTGAGCTTGCTACTTAGATTTTACTCCTCCGACTGGTTACTCTTCCAATCCCTATGGAAAATTTCATTGGTGCCTCCTACATCACAAAGTTTCATTATCGAGTCTATGCTGACGGAGTCCTCCATATGTCTCATGCTCTTGTTCAAAGGATGTCTATAAGCCTATGTCGGCCATTTCTCATAACTCTTGACTTTGCATGTCAGTCATACCCTCAGTGTGTCTCAGACTCACATGAAGTTGTAGTCCTACCGTTCACCCTGGTCCTACTTTCCTTATGGGTAGGTAACCTTGAACCGAGCAGTCGACATCTCCTCATTGGTTGTTGAATGGGGGTTTCCCTTGTGTTCGATGGCAAGAAATCTATTCACACATTGGGATTCATGTAGTGTCTTGGATTCCATTAGCCTTATTGGTGGTTTCCTCACCTTTTTCGACAGTTTTCCTTATTAGCTACTATTCAGAGGGTCTTTTTCGTGCACTACTTGCATTTGGTGCATGTGAAAGATGCACAGGGTTGTTGGTTCATGAACATGTTCTTCGTCCGAGTTCCTCCAAATCATCAAGTTAATACTTTGTACCTCATGCTAAATGATGAGAGGTGTGTTAATTCTCTCTTTTCATCGGGTCTCCTTCCATCGAATTAATCTCATCTATTTTGGAAACGAGGCCTAGAGTCCTATGAGTACCTAGAGGCTTGCAGTCATTAGTGGTAGGTTATCTCTCCGTCGCCAATTGGGAATACATCAATGTCTTCTGATCGATGGATTATTCAAGTGTTCGACCTCAACAACTTTATTCACACTTGTAAGAATGTACTCGGTGCCTTGATACCTACTTGCATTATCGGTAGGTTGTCTCGCATTTTTTAATGGTATACCTTAATGGTCGGTAATCAAACAAAGTCTCGTTGTGTTTGACCTCAACTCCTTTATTCACGTGATGTAGAATTTCACCGTTGGCGGATCTTGTAGAAGACTTGAAGACATCAGTTCATAGTCACATATCTCCTGATTTGTTTCTATCATTCATTGGACCAATACCTATATGACTTGAGTGATCATGGGAGATCAAATTGTACTCCATTGTATAGATATATCTTCAGATTGATTTTGAGAGTGGTTTTCATTGGGATTTGTTCGTGATTATGACAACCTATGGCATGTATCTACTTTTGTATTTCCTAATCATGGAAATGAGCAATTCTTTGGTATATTTCCACATGGATCTACAGTGTAATTCAATTTGGAAACCATGTGCACAAAGTCATTATGGATTGTAATATTCTTATGAGCAACTAGTTCATCCAGTTGGATCTTCATTACTCCACTTCTAGGAATTATAATGTATTTTGGCCATCGTAGATACTCCTCTGAATTCACACATTAGGGGGCATCTGTTATATTAAGATTTGCCTCCCGCCATGCAACATGCTCAGAAGGCCTTTTCCATTTCCCTATGCAGACTTGAATTCCCTTTTTGCAATTCTCAGAGCTAAAAATAATAGTTTTAAACATATACATGCCCTAACAGCTATACAACATGTGTATATGAAGGTTTCACCATTACATCCCACGTACATCGGGTTTTGTGCCCAAAATTAAAAAATGGTGTTGGGTTTCCATGTCACGTCATGAGATCCATGATTCTTGAAATTCCATATAATGGAAATGTTCCGACTCGTCCCTTCAATTCCATTTGAAGGCTATAAATGGGCCATATCCAAGCTATTGAAAGAAGGAGAAAGAATTCTACTTTGAGAGAAAAGTTGCACTGGAGAAATTATTCACTTCATATTGTGTCTGCATCCCTTTTTCCTTTTAAGTCTGAACACATTGTTCAGCCCCCAAGATCTTCCCTCTTTGATGGAGAACCTCATTGTCTCTCTTATATGAGCTTTCCTTTGGTGGAGGATTGAAGTGGTGGAGACCCAACTAGAAGGGACTTAGTTTCTCGGTTCCGAGACGTATCGACATAGAAGTTTGTCATTCATAAACTTTTGTTGTTTATAATTTAATAGAAATACTCTTTTCTCGTCCAATTAATGTCTTGCAAATATTTGAATTGTTATTCCATGGGAATATTTGTTATGAATATTGATGGATTATGCTATTATATGTGCTAATTGTATATGTTATCATCATATGCTTGTATATATTGGTTGTTGAGGACTAGTTGCAGGTGTATAGCTTTGAGTTGAGTGCTCAATGGTGGTCTTCTTCGAACGTCCAGACGAGGTAGGATCTTTATCTTGTTTTGTTAGCATCTTTGCTTATATAACATACTTGAGATTAGAGTTGATTTCTACAGTCATTCCATCTATTGTGGTTTATCCCATGCCATAGAGTGATATTCCTCGTAACAATCCAAATATTACAACAAAAGGATTTATTATGTTCTTTGAGTGTTGTTTATCCTTCGGATGATAGGACAATCATTTTTTATATCGACAAAGTCGAGTCTCCTCATTTACCTCCATTTTTTTCCTTCCAACTTCTAATAACCATTAAGAACATCATTATGTCACGACTTTTCATACAACCCTTTTCTCATGTGTAATCTTAATTGGAAAAAAATATTCTTATCTCTGCAGACATCAAGAGTCAAACACATCAAATATTATTTTCCAATAATCATAAATAAACAACAAGAAAAAATATACACAAAGTAATCATGATTAATATATTGATCCCATACTAGGTCTACATGTCTTGACTCAATTCAAAGTCCACATGCATCTACAGTTCTTCCTGTCACACTTGAAAAAACATAAGTAGCATAATGTAATACATTAATTTGCATCATATAAACATGTATTCATTTTCAGTATCTTTTGGCATCACTTAACACGGAAAGTTCATATCTCCTATATGACTCTTAGACACAATACATCAATATCAAAATATAATTCAACATATTCATAAGCCACAATAAATCATCATATCATATAGCAGAATCCAATCATCTCATGCCATCACAAGGATATCAAAACATAGGACATGAAATACACACACACACACACACACACACCCCATGATCAAACCAATTAAAATTAAAAGTCTAAATCACATCATTCAAAATTGTATTTTTCAACCAATTGAATCATTGTTGTAATCATGATGCCCTCAAATAATAACAACAAATCAATCAAATAAATTCAAAGTAGAAGAGGGGACTACAATTTGATACATACTTCCACCAAATCATGGTCACCAATTGATTATGGTTAACTGACCAAATATGCTTAAATATATTATTACCTTAGGGGTGGGTGGAAATCATATAACACCTCATGGTTATGAGGTGGATATTTTCCTTAATAGTGTATTCTAATGTTAATTCCTTTCACATGATCGTATGTTTAGTTTAAATTCATTTGAGTTGTTGTATTTATTGTGGCATGGTCATATGATTGGTTTAAATTCACTTCAATTGTTATGTTTAGAATAGCATAGTGGCATAATCTCTTTATGCATATGACTTCATTAGCTTATATCACTATCCATGGTCGTGAGGTGAATCTACTCTTCAATAACATTTTCTAGTGCCTGAGACTAATGTCTTCACATGGCCATACGGTTTTGGTTAGAGGCACTTTCTACAACTTAGTATGAAGAAGATGTGTAATTTCAAGCTCAATGTGAAGTTGACATATGGAATTTAAAAATAAATAAATACATATATGTGTGTGCAAACATATATACACATACACCGAAATATATAACAAAGCCATCGAGCTTCATGAACATGAATTGAGAGGGTTAATATTGGATGTAATGTTTCACCACTTGATGGAATAAAATTACCAATATTTGTTTCCCATAAAGAACCCATGTATGTGTATGTGTGTTCCTTCAAAGGAAAACATATATATAAAAAAAGAAGAGAGAGAGAGCGAGAAAGATATTAAAACATTTATGCCATCTCAAAATGACATGTTCACATATTAGAAAAGGGAAAAGTGACTGAAAGTTTGGGAAACTTCAAATCAAATATTAACAAAAGGGTATTTAAAAAATCAACATAATTATATACTCATTAGTAGGTATAACATTGTCAAGAAATTTATATTCTTTTAAATTTTGTTACATTTAATTATCGACCAGGGACGTATTTTTGTTAAGTGTAGACACCATATGTGCAGAATTAGTTTATTAACATCTTCTATTTCAAAAAGATATATTATCAAAGATATTTGACTATATAAGAAAAAATGAACTTAAAATAAAACCATGAATATTTCTAATCACTTGAAACTTCCATCTACTGAATCACAATTTTATAATATCATATCACAATCTTTGTTTCAGCGGACAATTGAATATCCTTGTAAGATTTACCCAAGCAATTTTTTCAATGACAATTTATGCTTAGATATCCCTGCAACTCCGTAAAAAGATGCACTCGTCAATCATGCTCATTAAAATGATTTCACAGAATTCATTTGTCACATAACAGAAGTAAGCAAAATTAAATTAAAAGATTGAGCATAAATGAAACTATTTTAACAACAATAATGCAATGCACACCACTCACAGGGGGGCCTTCCTCGCTTAGGATACATTGTAGGAATGTTATAGAGATAAACATGAATAAACATGATATGTAAATATCAACACATGAATTGTAGAATCAATAGTTTGTATTAAAAACTCTGAATCAAGTCTTTACAACATTGTTTCTCAATTGATACATAAAGATAGATATCGAACTCTCTCAGGATCTCTAAATCATCATTTATGTAATTTTTTACAATATTATCTAGAACAAATGCAAGTGACAGTGCGCTCTCATAACCCACAGATTCAGAATTGGTTACAACAGAAAATCAAAATAGAGGATTTCTTGGAGACAGAGGATCTAATTTGTATTGATTGAATCCCAATGAATTCATATTTCAAATTCTTAAGAATTTCATAACATAATGCATGAAATTATTCTTGCAATATTTCGACTCTTCACGAACTGATTTAGCACTGACGCGGCTCAAAATATTCTATGATGGTGCCTTATTGAATCATGGTTTGAAAAAGCTCTGTCACTTACCCTATTTGTTTTCAGATCTATTTAAGGATCACAAAACCATCTTGAAAGGATCAGGAACATCCTCTAAGTGGCTGTTTCCCATTTTAACTTGTGAATCCATATGGAATGTTGAATCCGCTACAGGAATTGAGTAGTTTCTACAGGATTTGAAATTTTTGTAGCAACATATTAGTAAAATGATATTCTAGATTATTTGAATACCAAAAGGTGAAAAATGTATAAAATAGAAAATTATACTTTGGGATCCTTCCTGATTTGAATATCCTTTAGATAATGAGAATAATATTGAAAAAACAAATAATCATGTGGTTCAAAGTGAAGGATTAAAGGTTGAAATGTGTGACTGGAAGTGACAAAAAATGTGTCGAAACAAGAACCCAATATCTTCCCCACATGGAACGTGTTGCAGGTCCTCATGCAACCAAATTGGATGATTCTCCTTTCAAAGTCTTTTCCTGCTTCAAAATTTTTCAAAAATTCATCAAAATCATGCTTGATTCTGAACTTTATTTGTGTTGTAACATTAATTAAAATGTCTAGGCTAGTTGTTGCTGAATTTTTCTTTTTCCTTTTTCGTATCATGATTTTAATATTTAGCATTTTTTTCTATTGCAACATGTTATCTCCTTGCATACCATTTATTGACTTGTTTTTCCAACCTTTTCTTTTTAGTCTAAAGTTGCTCATTTTCACCTTAAAGTTTAGCAACTTGATTTCTCAACACCGCATTTTCATTCTTAATATATTGGTCCAATAGATTGATTTCTCTAAGTTCCTCCTTCAATTTATTGATATTTTTGTTTTTCTTATGTACCTTTTAATATGTAGGTACATTTTATACAAGTATATCCTCTCCAATGGGCTCTGTAGCTATATCATCATCAAATTCATGCATCTTAATTTCAACTTCAAGACATGTGGAAGAACTCATAGTAATTGTTTTCCTTGGCTTCTTTGGTAAATTCTCAGACTTCAACCTATTGAGTATCATGGCTCAATATCCTATATGAATCTTCAACCTGGATGACTTCATCCTTCTGTACATTTGATTGATATCCTTCTTTGTGTTGATATGTTTAGTCATACTTCATGTCTGCATGCACCCGGGAGGAGGACTTGCATCATGAGTAACCTTTCTCTTATTTATTGTTGATGTTTTAACTTGTTTCTTCTCAAGTTTCAAACCTTTTACTTCAACCTTTGATATATGAGGCTCAAGTTTCTAACATTCATTATTTTCTTTTATTATGGTCTACTCTGGTTTTCAACTCTCGACTCTCTGAACCCTTGGTGTGCTAGGCTCTGACTTCTACAACTCTTCATTTGAAAAAGAAACATCGAATGTTGTAGAAAAAATTAAATTTTGAATCACTGAAATTGTAGGCAATGTTTCATGAACTGAAAAATCCTGTAGTTTTTGAAAATGCTAAAATAATTTTGAATTCTACCCGCTAGATCACTGGTTTTCAAGAATAATTCATGTTCAACTGCACCAAAGGACTAGTTTTCATAGTTAAACTTTTATTTTTATTTTTACTTTTATCTTTTTTATCATTATTTATTATTTTTTTATTTCCTTTTTTTAACAAGAAGGAAATAAGTCAAGTTGAAGTAGATGTTGGTTGGAGACCCTCCCTACTTATAATCTCCATTTCTGATTGCTGTAAAATTTTTGAACAAACTCTTTTCTGGTTAAATGCTTGTGATACAATCTCAACCTACATGTCCATTTACTGGAAAAGAAATTCCCTCTTCATCAATAGTCTTTATCCTTACCGGACCATTGTCAAAAACGTTCTTAATATCATATGGTCCTAACTGGCATGTATTGAAATTCCCTTTAAAAATTTTAAACTTGGAGTCAAAGAGAAGAGCCTAGTCAACTGATTTGAAATTCTTCTTTATTATAAACTTGTCATTTCATCCTCTATTGTTGGATGAGAGTGGTGTGTTGAATAACATCCTATCGTATCTCATCCAATCCATTTAGTTGAGCTATACTTTGCTCCTGAGCATATGAAAGATCCGATCCTATCTCTATTGCAGTCCTGAAAGTTTTCATTTGGAATTAAATAGAGAAAAGAAATCGTTTACCATATATTAACTCATATAGTGTGTGACCATTTCTATTACTCCATGTAGTCAGATATGCCCAAAGTACCTCTTGAAGTTGATCTTCTTAATATCGATAATGAAGCTGAACTTTTTTGGTTAGGATAGCTTCTACAATTGTGTTGGTGGATTCCACCCGCCCATTGGTTTATGGATGGTATGGGAAAGACTTCCAGTGATTGATATTGTATTGCTCTGTTATAGTTTGGTATGGGGAAGACTTCTAGTGATTGATATTGTATTGCTCTGTTATAGTTTGGACAAGCTTCGATTTAAATTTTTCACCTCAATCTGTAACAATTTCCATAGGAACACCAAAACAAGTGAAGACATCTTCAAATAAAAATTCTACAACTACTTTCTCAATAGCTCAGGGGAGAGTTATAGCTTCTACCCATTTAGTAACAAAATCTATACATACCAGGATATACATTTTTATTCCTGACATTGCAGTGATAGGTGCTACGAAGTCTAGAGCTCATTTTTCAAAAGGCTCTATAAGCACCCAACACTATAAAGTAATTTCATCTGCTTGCACTAGTCTAGGGATGATTTTAAGGATGGAAATTTATTTTAAAATGTAGAAACCTTGGCGAATATTACTAATCCTTCATATGTCAATTATAAATGTTTGGTGATATTTTTTAAAAAATGTTCAAATTTATAAGTATTTTATATATATTTTATAAAATTTTGGCGATTTTTAAGGTTAAATAATTTTATCTTATAGAATTTGGTTGAATCATTTTTAAAATAGTGAATCTCGTTTTTGGAAAAACCATGGAAAATTAGCCCATGAGATAAATTTATCCCCTAAAATCATCCCTGCACTAGTCGACCCATCTGTCGATAGTTGTCACATCTCCTGACATATTTCTTGATATATCTAAAAAGAGTGGGCCAATAATACCCTAGATGGAGGTCTTTGTAAGCAGTTCTCTTATCGAAAATTGTCCTCCACATAGATAATTGTGCCATGCTTTTAATATAGATCAAAAAATTCATCCTCTCACAAACATCACTAGATAATCATATCTGGTCATGTATGAAAACTATCTCCACCAAACCATGAATATGTGGCACTTAGTCTGGTGATATTCTGCTTCTCCTTAGGTGAGAGATGTTGTAGTAACTTTCTTGTAGTCAAATAGTTAGCAATATCCATGAACCAATGAGACTCGAGAGTTAGTAGATATTGCAAATAAGTGTTCATTAGGAAAATTACCATCTACATGAACTAATTCACCTTCATTATGAATTCTTGAAAGAAAATATGCAAATACATTTTCTCTTCCAAGTTTGTCTAATATAGTGATATTAAATTCTTATAGCAATACAAGCCACCTAGCAATTCTGCCATTTGTAATTTGCTTGTTCGTGAGATATCAAATGACAAAGTGGTCATTATGAACAAAAACCTTATAACTAGTGATATAATTTTTAAATTTATTTATGGCATGTACAACTGCAAGGAAATCATTTTCTTTGACTGTGTAGTTCAATTAAGGAGGTGTCAATTTTTTGCTAACGAAATAAATGGCATAAGAAATATGATTTTATTTTTGTCTTAATATTGCTCCCATTGTTGTATTTGAAGCATTAGTGAATATATGAAAATGGATAGACCAATTTGGTCCTGTTAAGAATGGTGCTATAACTATTTTTTTTAATGTTTCAAAAGAAGTTTGATAAGGAATATTCCAAAAGAATTCACTATATTTAGTGAGTAATTTAAACAATGGCGATGCTATTTTTGTAAACTTTTATATAAAACACCTGTAATAGCCCGCATGTCCTATGAAAATCCATACATCATTTTGAGTATTTGGTGTTGGAATTTTATAAATGACTTCGATATTTTCTAGATCAACTTCTATTCTTGCACAAGAGATATGATGAACAAGGACAATATTGTCAATTAGAAACATATGGAATTTTTCATTACTCAGCGAAATATTAATTTCTCGACATATTATCAAAAAAAATTCAAGATTTTATAGTGATTCTATTACATTGTTACCATAAATAGTAAACCTATCCATGCATACCTCAGTACAATCATGAATCAAGTCATAGAAAATACCCAATACTTCCCTCTGAAATGTGGTCGGTGCACTGCACAGTCTGAAAGGTAATACTCTGTAAGTGAATGGCCACCATGGGAAAGTAAATGTGGTTTTATCTTGATCTTCAAGTGCAATTTATATTTTATTATTTCCACTAAAACTATCAAGAAAATAAAAATATTTTTCCCCAACTAAGGTATTTAAGACTTGTTCAATGAATGGAAGAGGGAAGTTGATTTGGATTATTTTCGGAACGAAATGAAAGCAGATAAGTTACAATGAAATACTCATGACAATTTCCAGAAATAGAGAAATACAACAATACTTGATTTCTATTAATGAAAGAATTGTAAAGAGACTGTAAAAATATAGAGTGAAAGACTCATTAGAATGGTGGTCACTTTATCTCTGAGAAGAGATGTGACGACTATGCTCATTCACAAGAAGATGATTACAATGAGGCTCTGAAGGTCTTTTATGATAAATAGGAATGCCAAAACCATAGACATCCAAAACCCTAACCCAGGGAGATGAAACTCCAAAATTCATGTGGACCCCATTTGGGTAAGTTACGATCTTCGTTTTAGGCACGTGATAACCCATTGGAAAGGTATTTTCGAGAACTACGCATTATGTCGTCGAACTTTGACTTCGTCTATAGTTTGATTGTGGAAAGCCAAAAAAACATTGTTTAGGGCCTCAAAATGGCCCTGGAAGTACAAAAAGATGTACTGACATGAAAACATACAAAATAAGCCAATTGGATTAGGTGGGAGGCCACCAGTATCCACTTGGAAGATGTGTAGGTCTTCAGACATCCCCAGAAATGTAGAACCCACAATTAAAAAGAAGTAAAGAATAACATGTTGCACTAAAAACTAACAAGAGGAGCCAGTTGGAACAGGTAGGTGGCCACCAATATCCACATGGATCAATCCCCCCCCCCCTTAGGAAGAAATGGTCTCCATTGCATTGAGTGCTTAGGGAAGAGGGGAAAGAATTTTCTGAATCTGAAGCTTGGTGAGTTGCGTGCCTTGTTGGAGAAATTGTTCTTCTTGGCTTGTGGAAGACTATCACAAACCTGTTGTTGGAGGGGTTGAATTTGTGCCACCAACTTATTGTCTCTAGGTTGGATGGGTAATTTTGTAGGCACCATTGTAGGTGAAGAAACAATATCTTATGTATCTTCGACAAACTGTTTTTGTTGGATATAAGGTGTTGAGGTTGTAGTGGTTGTAGTGGTATTCTGTGAATCCTTTGAATAGACCTTGAAGAGGATGCATTTTGCAGTATGAGAGATTACCTTACGACGCTATTTTGGTGGAGCATTAGTTAGAACTACCTCTGGTATCCTGTAGAGATGACCTCCCAGAGTACTAATGACACTACGTGGCCTAGAATCATAGATGTTTCCACATATATGGTTGGCCCAAAAAAACATCACATACATCAAAAGGGGCAATATGACACACTACCTCATCCTAGAAGGGATGGATTCCATAGGACAGGTGACACTATTGGATGACGCAAAGATATCGTCCCTAGTGAAGCCACCCGATGTTGTATGGTTGTGGGTGTGGTGTTGTCAACAACCCCAATTGTTTGATGACCTTAGTTGAGATGAGGTTCTTCTGGCTGTCATTATAAAAACTGAATGCAATGGGATCCCCTTCACCCACATCTGTGAATGGAAGAGGTGCTCCCCCTCTTCAGGATCTATTGGTTCTTCTAGCTAAATTGTTGTTGTCGCGACAGTAACAATGGGGTCTGCATCAATGATCTGTCTGTTTTCAATATTTTCTGGATCAGATTCTGAATCAGGGTTTGGCTCTGTGTCTGTGACCTCAGCCACAAATGATTGTTTCGAGCGACATTCATCAGTGTTGTCCCATGGGATTTTGTAGCAATCACTCCACTTCCCAGTGTCATTCTTCGTCTTTACTTTACCCTTTTTTTCCTGTGTCTTGGACTGGTTTTCTAGAGGTTGTTCGCTAGGTTCGTCTTTACCATGATTTGGTTGTTGTAGATTTGCAGACTTGAATTCCCATTTGTTTTGGTTCCTAAATTTCTGCTCGATTTCGACAGCATATCGATAGGCAGCTCCCAATAATGAGATGTTCCATTTCAGTTTGGATGTACCTCTACAGAGTAGGGATGATTTTAAGGATGGAAATTTATTTTAAAATGTAGAAACTTTGGCGAATATTACTGATCCTTCACATTCCAACTATAAATGTTTGGCGATATTTTTGTAAAAATATTCAAATTTCTAAGGATTTTTTACATTTTTTTATAAAATTTTGGAAATTTTTAAGTTAAAATAATTGTATCCTATAGAATTTGGGCAAATCATTTTTAAAATAGCGAATCTCTTTTTTGGAAAAACCATGGAAAATTATCCCATGGGAGAAATTTAGCCCCTAAAATCATCCCTGAATTGTAGAGCCCCACGGTATTTCAGAACCAGATGTTGCTCAGAGTCTTTGATACCCATCTTGGTGCGCAAGGTATGGAAAGTATTTGTGAACTCTGGCATTGTTTGGATCTTCTCTTGTTGTAGTGTGGTCCATCTCATGTACTGGTCTTCATAGTTATCAACAGGATATTACTGTTCTTTGACCACATCCACAAAAACATCCCAAGTGGGCTCGACCCCATATATTCCATATTCCTTTGTGGAACTTTTCTCCGAGTAAGTTTCCCACCAATGTTTGACATGGGGGAGATACTTGAGGAGTGCAAAGGTGATATTTTCCCTGTCAGAAAAATTTTGAACAGAGAAATAACCTTCTGATAGATTTAACCATTTTTCTAGGGCATTCGCATCTATCTAACCTTTAAATATGGGAATATAAAAATTAACTTGTACCTTGAAGGGAGTGGTTCCTCCAAAATGGTCTCTTGATGAAGATATACATGTTTTTATTGGTAGGCGTTGAAGAATGTGTGCAAAATTATCTATCATTCTGTCCCTGTGTCGCACGAGAGCTTGCTCAAGAAATGGGTTAATATAATCTTTTGCTCCGTCGTTTTTATTTTCTACCACCATCAAGGGTTTCTTGGGCATGCGAGAGTGATTTTCCTTAAGAGAGATAAACTTGAGACCCAACTGGCTATACTCGGACCTCGTCGGGGACATGCGCTGAAAAAAAAAAACGATCAAGAGCAGCCTGCTCTGATACCACTGATCCATATTATTTTTCAAAACAAAATGAAAAAAGAGAAATTACAATGAAATACTCATGAAAATTTCTAGAAACAGAGAAATATAGAAATACTTGATTTCTATTAATGAAATAATTGTAAAGAGACTGTAAAAATACAGAGTGCAAGACTCGCTAGAATGGTGACATATTTATCTCTGAGAAGAGATGTGATGACTACTCTCATTCACAAGAAGATGATTACAATGAAGCTTTGAAGGCCTTTTTATCATAAACAAGAATTCAAAAACCCTATACATCCAAAACCTAACTCTAGGAGATGAAACCCCAAAAGTCATGTGGGCCTTGTTTGGGTAAGTTAGTACAGTAACTTCTCGAGGTCGTAACTTTTTCATATGATCTCCGTTTTAGGCGCATGATAGCCCATTGGAAAGGTATTTTTGATAACTATGCATTACACCATCAAAATATGAATCCGTCTAAAATTTGATTATGTCAAGCCAATAAAACATTGTTTAGGGCCCCAAAACGGCCTTGGAAGTACAACAAGATGTGTTGACATGAAAACAAAAAAAATAATCCAGTTGGATTATGTAATGATCCCAAGCCATTATGCAAGGATCATCACTGTTTTGGTGTCTTTTTAAAACTTTTTCTGAGTGAGGTATTTCGTCAAACACTTTGTTGATCTACCTTTTAGATGTGTTTATATGTGTGTATGCAGCAAATAATAGAAACAAATAACCATGGAACATACCTCAACCATATGCAATAAGATAGACAAGCCAAAACATCTCAATTCTTCTTTATTCATAAAATAGAGAAACCTGCTACAATGAAGATGCCGATCTGGAATGCTCAACAGATGGCCAAGAGGATAGACAATAGATAAGAGCTGCTACAAAATGCTCCCGCTAATACAAAAGATGCCTCCAAAGGCTGAATAAGAAATGAAGATCAATACAAGCAGATCTGAATGCCAAACTCTCCAGCTGAAGAATGCCACGCTCCAATAGAAG
>ML786679.1:920785-940731 GCA_009831015.1 Picea engelmannii
TGTTGCTCCTCCCGATTCCAATGAGATATTACACTGAGAGGTTCCTCCAAGTAATGTGCCCAAAATGACCTCTTCAGTGAATTCCATTGACTTATAGCTCAAAATAGTCAAAATCATGGAAATCGTCGGAATGCAACGAAACCGAAGCCAACCTATGCGAAATGGATCATTATGATGGAATATGATCATCAATGCAAGATGGACCCCACAATGCCTCTCAAATACCCCTGTACTCTCTCTAGCACCCATCTGGCTACTCTGGTCATCATAAAGCTTTGCCCTGTGATGATGTCCCAAAGTGGGGACATTACAGATTAGGTGGGAGTCCACCAATATCCACCTAGAAGATGTGTAGGGATTCATACATCCCCAGAAGTGTAGAATCCACAATTACAAAGAAGTACAGAATAACGTGTTGCACTAAAAATTGACAAGAGGATTCAGTTGGAACAGGTGGGTGGCCACCAATATCCACTTGAATCAGAAGTAATATTTCAATGTATCCTTGTTTAATTCTAGGAAATCGATACAAATCCACAATTTACCATTATTTTTGGGCACTATGAAAAGCGGTGAAACCCATTGACTGTTTGAAATTGGGTAAATGAAATGCATGCGTCTTTGGGGCTGCCTAATGGGTTGGGCATCCTACTGAATATAAATGTGATGAACATAATTGTTAGGGTGAATGTCTCTCATTTCACTATACTCCCATGAAAATATAATTGAATTATTTTTAGTATCTTGATTAATTGTTCCTAATGTAAACGATCAAGTTTATTATTAATTTCCAGAAATATTCCTCGACTGATTTCAACAGGGATAGTAAAATATTTTGAAATCGCATTCATGGTTGGTGTAATATTTTGCAGTGATGAAAAAGTGTGTAAATTACAATTTTCCTGAAAATATTCATTAAATATATGATCAAAATAAAGAGAAGATAAACTAGAATATTGAAAAAATATGAATTAATGAGAAAATTTTAATTTTGGTTTTCTTCAATATTATTTTTAAAGTTCATAACTTGATCTATTGTGAAAAATGGTTGTATAAGTTTTTCATCACTGTTTAAATTATCCAACCATAAGGTGTTTTCCAACTTAGTAGAGGATTTTGCAGGTGGATATAGAGTAAATTTATTAATTGAATCACCATGTGAGATAAGCATGTTTCCAGATCTAAAACCAATAAATGCATCTACAATGGCTTACTAGGTCTTCCTAAGATTAATGGATTCCCCTTTCAACGAAATTTAGGTTGTAACACCATAAAATCAATAGGATGTTCCTAGGAATATAAATAAACAATAATATCATCCAACACACCTTCATGTCTTATTTTAGATTCATCTACTAATTCCATAATTGTTGGTGTAGGACGAAGATTAGATAATTACAATTGTTCCATGGTATATTTAGTCATTATGTTGATTGCATCTCCTAAATCAATTAAAGAATTCAAAATAAGGATATTATTGATGTGAACTGAAACAATGGGATTGCTACAATCAATATATTTATCCATACAAATCTGTCCTGACATCAAATCTATTGTTTTTCCAATAAATTGAATATTTTGTGACTCAATTTTCTTCCTTCCAGGTTTTTTAATACATAATTCCCCAACTGTTTTTGCATAAATTGGTATGTATTTTATAGCTTGAAGCAAGGTAATTTCGAGGCAAATGTTCTTCAATTCAGTTATTAAATCACATTCAAAGCGAATTATAGGTTCATCTGAATTTAACCTTTCCAGATAGGGAGGAGATTTAGATGATTAAGGTTGCTCTGATTTTTAAGAAGTTTTTTTTATAAGAATATGATATTATTATTGTTTAATGATTTAGGAGTTTCCTCTATTTGTTCTTCAATAATAATATGAGAATATTTATGAAATATTTTTCCTGATCTAACATAAATATCATTTAAATGAAGAGGGGTAATCATATAATATGGAAAATGTTTTAGCTCAACATTATAAGTGAGTTGATCTACTTTATTGTTGGTATTTGGAATGGTTTGTGCATGTAGTTGGGTAGGCCTTGGAGGAAGTTGGTTTGATGTTAATTATAATTGTTGTGGTTGGGATATTTGTGGTTGTTGACTTTGATTATGAAATGATTGTTGAACTTGTGGGAAATATTGAGTTTGTCGAGGATATTGTGGATATTGTTGTTACATAGGATAAGGGTAAGCATGCATGGTACCATAGGGGGGTTCTCTCCATCCTTGTTTCCAAGGATAATTTTGATCTTGTTGTGGAGGCCATGCTTTCCAAGATATTGGAGGATTCCAAACTTGAGGTTGCATATTGCAGATTCAGATAATGTGAAGGAAAATGTTGTGCATGTTCCTAAGTCATAAATGATCCTTGAGGTTGCCATAGTTTTTTTGGTGAAAGCATGTAGATGTTATCTGTTTCTTCATTTTCTCCTTCGTAAAGCACCTTGAGTTTAGGTATAGAGGGACAATTTTTTTTTGCATGTTTCCCTGCACAAATAAGACATATTTCAATATTATTTAAAGGAAATTCTCTCAATGGATGTTTCTTTTTACATCTTGGATAAAAAATAGACAAAAATGCATTCTCTTCTTCTTTCTTTTTCTTAATCTTTAATGTATCTAATTGTGAGCCAATATTAATAAGAATATAATTTTTGAAATTATCCAATAAATTTCCAATTTCATCTCTAATTACCCCATGATTGTTGATCTATTAACTCTAGAAATGATATCTCTGGGTCCCTTACCAGTTTTATCCTTTCCTTGAGAAATATGTGTGCACAAATCATAGATTTTTTGGATAAGTTAGTTGAGACACATCTCCTTTACCCCTGAGATTAAGTACATCTATCCATTCATCCTTGATTCCATGGAGAAAAATGACTTTAATAGTTTCTAAATCTGAATGATGTTGCTTAGCCCTTTTTACGGTATAATGAAATATTTCCACATAATATTCAAGTATTTCATCCTCTTTTGTGTCATTTTAAACATTTCTTCCTATGGAACTTGATTTGTACAATAGTATTTATACTTTAAAAGAAACATTTTATGCATTTCATCCCACATTTTGATAGAGTTAGTTCTCAATCCCATGAACCAACATGAACTTGCATCTTTAAGAGTATCTAGAAACAACTTAATTTTTTGTGCATCATTAGAGTATTCATAATCGTGAGATAATACATCAAATTCAAAAACAAAAGTTCCTGGATCCTCCATTACCATGACATGGAAGTTAGGTAATGATGATGGTGGAATATTCTTCATTTGAACTACTACAATTGGATCCAAAATGGGAAATCCAAACTCATCTTCTACATTTGATGTTCTTGTGCCTTATGTTTTTTCTTCTTGTCTTTTTTCTTGTTCTATGTTTCCACCTCCAAATATTCCTTCTTCTCTGGGCATATTATCTTGTCTGTAAATGACAGATTCTTCTGATGAAATGGAATGTTATGATTTTTTGATAATATTTATTATAGATGAGATCTTTGATTATTCTCCTCAGCCACTGATCAATTCTTCTTAATGTGTATGAGATGAAATTATTATAGCTTCTTGTGATTGAGATGTTTCTGGAACTCTTCCTTTGGAACTTCCTCCTTCTTTGGATTTGCCTTTTTCTTGAGAATCCATAATTCTTCTTGATCATCCTCCTTTTGTGATTCTACCTACATATGGATTAGTGGATGGAGTGGCTCTTATTATACCACGATTTGGAGTTGATGGAGTGGTGGGTGGATTGGATGGAGTATTTCTTTATATTATACTAGAAAATCTACCTCTAAGATCTCTACATCTATTCATGCAGTACCAACCTGGCAAGGTTTTGTAGAAACTCACTAAAGTGAATGTGAAGGTTCTTACCTCTCGTCTTACCATTTCTACTTCTTCAAGTCGAAAATGTGTGTACTGTAGAAGAACATAACTCAGAAATTCTAAAACTAATTCTTTTAACACTTCCTCGACAATGGCGCCAAAAATGTTAAGAAATTTATATGCTTTTAAATTTTGTTACATTTAATTATTGACCAGGGACATATTCTTGTGAAGTTCAGACACCATATGTGTATAGTTAGTTTATTAACAACTTAGATATTTAAAAAATATATGCTACTTGTGAAGGATATTTGACTATCTAAGAAAAATGAACTGAAAATAAAAACAATCAAATGCTACATTTCTTATCACTTGAAATTTCCATCTATTGAATCACAATTTTATCTAATAATATCACAGTCTTTCATTCAACAAAGAATTAAATATTATAATATTTACTCAAACAATTTGTTCAACGATAATTTATGCTTAGATATCCATGGAGCTCTGTAAAAAGATACACTCATCAACCATGCTCATTAGAAAGATTTCATGGAATTCATTTGTCACACAACAAAAGTAAGAAAAATTAAATTAAATAATAGAGCATAAATGAAACTATTTTAACAACAATAATGCAATGCATACCATTTCATAGGAGGGACTTCTAGGCTCAAGCTACGTTGCGGGAATGTTAGAAAGATAAACATGAATCAACAAGATATGTAAAGATCAGCAAATGAATTGTAGAATCAATAGTTTGTATTAAAAACTCATAATCAAGTTTTTACAACAGTGTTTCTCAATTGATACATAAAGATAGATATTGAACTCTCTCATGCTCTTTAAACCATCGTTTATATAATGTTTTACAATATTATTTAGAACAAATGTGAGTTACAATGTTGTCTCATAACCCAATGCTTGAGTATTGGTTACAACAGAAAACCAAAATAGAGGATTTCTTGGAGAGAGGATTTGATTTATCTTGAGAACATCCCAAAGAATTTCATGATAGAATGCATGAAATTCTTCTTGCGATCTATCAACTCTTCTTGAATTGATTCAGCATTGTCATGGCTCGAAATATCATATGACGATGCCTAGTTGACTCGTTATTTGACCAATCTCTACCGCTTACCCTATTTTTTTCCAGATATGTTTAATACACAACCATCTCGAAAGGATCAAGAACTTCCTCCAAGTGGTTGTTTCCCATTTGAACTTGTGCAACCATATGGAATGTCAAATCCACTACAAGAATTGACTAGTTGCTACAGGATTTGAAATTCCTATAGCCATGGATTAATAAAATGATATCCAAGCTTATTTGCATACCAAAAGGTGAAAAATGTATAAAATAGACAATTATACATTAAGATGTTTCTTGATATGCATATCTTGTAGATAATGAGAATACTATGACAAAAAATAAAAATCATGAGAATCAAAGTGAAGGATTAAAGGTTGAATGTTATGACTGGAAGTGACAAAAAAAAAAAAGTGTCAATACAAGAACCCAACAAACATTTTTCTTTCTATCATGATCATACTATTTTAAATTTCATAAAACAAAAAATGTGATCAACAAAAATGATGACCTTAAAACTAGAGTTGATAAGTTATTGAAACAAAAAATAACAAGCTTGCAAGTCAATGGAAGGAAACTTTAAAACTAGAGTTGATAAGTTATTGAAATAAAAAATAACATTAAAACTAGAGTTGATAAGTTACTGAAACAAAAAATAACAAGCTTGCAAGTCAATGGAAGGAAACTTTAAAACTAGAGTTGATAAGTTATTGAAATAAAAAATAACATGCTTGCAAGTCAATGGAAGGAAATTTCATAATAGATCTATACAAAATAGAGATGTTGTGTAAATTTTAAATCATCTCACTAAACATCACATAAATCACATGCACATAGATTAGTTAGGAACCTCCTTATGATAATATCTCCATCAAGTTATGGAAACACTCTTCATGTTTTCACATGTGTAATGATGCTTACTTTCTTGGACATGCAGTTAGTGTTGACTTTAAGGCATTTCTATGCTTATTTTCTTAGACATGCAACTAGTCTTGATTTTAAGGGTTGTCTAAATCAACATATTGAGTAGAAAAAAGATAATTTTCCATTATGAAAGCCATGCATAGAAGTATATTAGGAATCCATATTTTCAATGGAATTGTAGCCTAAGGCATTATGCACATTAATGCAATATAAGTTATATTTTTGCATAGTATTCTAAGGCCTTATGCACATTAATGCAATATAAGTTATATTTTTAATGATAGTGTATGTTGGACACACTAAGCACACTGAGAGGTGGGGGTGAATTAGTGTAGGGAATTTTTTCCACTTCCATTCACAAAAACATCTTAGTTAGCAATCACCATTTACTCATCACTTATTACTGTCATTTATAACTAGTTGTATGTGAAAATATATCAACAACATATATCATCACTAATCCATCACCACAAAGAACACAATATGTATGTACAGTTTTCTTTTTATCATGGACTACAATCCTTGGGTTTATCAGTGACAATTGAATAGAGTATCAACTCCACAAGAGCACCAGCTCTGCAATGCAAGACTCAGATTACACAACTCAACACCAACTGATAAGACAATTCAATCCTCAATAGATACCAATCTTTCAATAGTTACGCGACCTATCAGTAGTGCAACACACGCATGTACATGCCCTACCAATAGTGCAGCTCGCGTATGTACGCGACCTGGCTCACAACAGTCTGCGTGTCCCTCCTTAAGAACCAGGGTTTTCTCTCTCCATGAAAACTCAAATCTTCTACATCCTCTGTCACATCCATTACTTTCCTTTACTGTCAAATCTGTACCATAACCAATCACAACACATCTATGCTCTCCAACAACTTACTCATGCTCCTCAACCATACAATATGAATGTTACTCAATCATATATAAGAAACCAGTATACTGTGGCAACCATATCAGTATTGAAACATAACAGTGTTGCTCACTCAGTCAATGAACCAATAAAAACATATCACAACAACCATACCAAGAATCCCTTAAGCATTCACCATACCATAAGCAAGAGTATCCATCAAAACAATCATGTAACCATACCAGAACTTATATGGAAGATCTGAGCCCAAAGAATGCAGATCTGGAACTTGCTTCAACCTTTAGGAACCTGGCACTAGCTCACACTCAAGTCTCCATGAATTCCTTCAACTTTATGCGCTTTCATCACCTTCATCCTGCGTGTGTATGCACCCTGCCTCACTATAGCCCGCAGATGTATGTGCTCTGGCTCATTGCAGCCTGCGTGCTCCTTCAGAAACTAGGGTTTTTGAACTTCCAAAAATTTCGCCGTCAAGATTTCAGACTTACGAAAACTTTGATGCGTCCATGAGAACTTGCAATCACTCTCTTACTCAGAATATATCTTCAATATATACTCAAGAGAGATATGTTTACAAGAGACACTTGCCTCTTATTTATACTCTCCAAGTAGCTTCCTTAGAAGCATCCACTAGGCCACTTTGTCCACATATCCACTTTATCCACATAACCATTTTTCCACATAGTCACCTTTATCCAACTTTGTCCACTTAGCCATTTTGTTCACATAGCCACTTGTCCATTTAACCCTCTTTCCTTATTTTTAGGGCTAATCCATTTCTAACCACTTTCCATAATTAAAAAGTTATCCATTAACTTTATTATTTAAATAATCCTCTTTGACTTCATCACTTCACTTTATTATTTAAATAATTTATTCTTTGTAAACACTTTTACTTCTTTGACATTTTGGGAATTCTAGCCAACACATGAGGGTCCTCTAACTTCACAAGGCCATAACTCTCAAAACGTGAGGAGTTATGTGACGTTCCACATACCACCGGAAATGGAATTACAAGAACTATCCATCTAGGATATTTTCATTGAAAACTTCATTGATATTCATCTCATTATTCCACAATTAAACATGGGTTCTTGAACCATACTTCTAGGATAACTCAACCACAAAGCATCTTCCCGTGAGGGATTTCACCATAAGGGGACCTCTTTAGAGATCATCCATTTTTACTCACTATCAACCATGAAAAGACAATAATGAGTGCTGCAGGAGCATCGCCAACAACATCAAGCGAGCCAGCGTGGAGCGGAAGATAGCTGGACTAGCCAGCACAAATTTTGAAAATGCCTTGGAAACTGTTGCGCAAATATTAAATGAGTCATTTAAGAGGAAGCGCCTTTGTATATTGTAATGGACCTTGAGCCTTTAAGCTCTTGTCCTTAGGTAGATAGACGACATTTAATAGATTTAATGCAGTTAGATAGGAATTTAATTTTAGATTTGATAGATTTAGAGTCCAAGAGGGAGAACGAATATAGACACCCTCCTTTGTACATCGCAACAGGAGAATTATTCAAGAAGAGAAGAGCAAGCAGAGAACTGTGTGAAGAACACCCATGTACAGACATTTGAATTAATAGAAGAACTCTGATTCAAATTCATGGTGTGTGTTGATTCTCTGTGTGTTGATGTTGATATGCTCATGAATGTTTTCTTCCTGTTATACATTTTCTTTTATATGCTGTGTATGTGATTTCATGGTAAAACTGAAGTCTGAAGGGAAGAAGGAATTAGTTTCAATTGTTTCTCTATTTTGAACTAGAGGATTCCTGCAGGGAGGGCAGTCGAATTTGTCCATAGGGAGTGCGTTGACAGGAGGGTTCAAATTAGAGAAAGCTTCTGTTCTCATTTTCCTCGGAGGTGCAGTTGGCACAGTGCCGTGCAAGGAGTGTGCAGGCCAGGGAGAAGTCTTAGAGTTGCAATTCTGAGCGAAGCCTTGAAAGACTGTTACTGCAGGCATGCGCAAAATCAGGGAAGGTTGGGCACTAGAAATGTCTACAGAGTTGCCGCAAGGAGTGCGAGCAAGAAATTCTCATTTTCCAAAAGGTTGAGAAGTGGGAAAAAGCTCAGGAGGAGTAGGCCTTCGAATTCGTCGAGGGATTTCACAGAGAGGTTGTGCATTGAAGCGCTTGAGCAAGTGTTGAAGGCTTGTGCGTAGGTGAACAGGTCTTCATGGGGAAAAGTACTTTGTTCAGTTTGCAAAAATCCATTAGGAGGAACAGATGGTCGAGAGTCTCCGAGAGAATTACGTGAAGTTTCGAGAATCGTCGGATCTACACGTAGGATCGTGTATCGGGGTTTCGTAGGTTGAAGCCCTTGATCTTGGCAACAAAAGCCGCGAAGTCATGAAGCGCGATATTCTGACGAGATCAGAACTGTCCATCAGTGAGGACGCGTGTCAGGAGATCCCGAGGAGTCGGGGATCGGAGAATCGGAGTTTTTGAAGGCAAGAGACACTTGCAACTTGGAATCGCGACCCGCGATATCCCGATAGGAGAGTCGTGTGGGTCACAGCAGGGGATAGTGGAGTACAGGTGGCATAGTGTCGGGGATCGGGAAAAGGTAATTCATGCATCCTTTGGCATCAGGATTCACGATCCCGCGAATCTCGAAATCCCGATAAGAGGCGACGAGAGGTGGAAAAGTCAAACCGCACGTGTGCATCGGGGTATCGGCACATCGGGGTTCAGAGTGCAGAAATTTCATTCGTTGATGTCGCGAGTAGTGATTTCCCGATAGGGAGAACTCCGATAGCCAAGGAGAAATTCAACGTTGACTCGCATCGGGTGTCGGGGAATCGTAAGGCACAAAGTACACGACCACAGAATTCGCGAAATCATGAATTTCGATTTCCCGACCATTAAGGGAGATCAATTGAAGAGTTACTGTGGGAAAGGAAAATTTTCGATAGGGGATCAGAGGAACCTTTGAGTTCTTCGGGCCGTGAAAGAAAGAAGGTCCTGAGGAAGTGGACTTGCCAATGACGGCGCGGCTACGCCAGAGTGGTATCAGAGCGGGAAATTCTTTGCTTTCTATAGAAGAGGAGATAATTCACCATGCCGCCCAGAAGAGAGAGACAGTCACCCGATCCAGAGGATAGAGAGGTGAGAAGAAGAGGCAGGCTATTAGGAAATCCAGAAATGGAGAGACAGATGAGAGATCTCCAAGCAAGACTCGAGGAGATGGAGACAGCACAAAGACGCACAGCTAGTGCGGGGAATTTCAGTGATTCAGAGGATGAAGTCGAGGCTGAACGCGACGAGGAAGTTGCAGCCGAAGATGCAGCCAACGAGCGTTTGATCAAAGCCATCGCCAGAATGGGTGCAAAGGCGAAGATGGATATTCCAGTTTATGAGGGAAATCTGGATGCAGAAGAGCTTCTAGATTGGATAAGAGCTCTTGACACCTACTTCGATTATGAAGATATTGAAGAGGATAAGAAGGTCAGACATGCAGTTACACGCTTGAAAGGACATGCAACATTGTGGTGGGACGAGCTACAAGCTGATAGACGCTGCAAGAGCAAGTAGAAGATTAAGAGTTGGGATCGAATGATCGCGAAGATGAAGGCAAAGTTCATCCCAAGAGACTATCAAATTTCTATGTTCAGGAGAATGAAGAACCTGAGATAGAAGTTGATGACAGTGAAAGAATACACTGAGGAATTCTATCGACTAAACATCAAAGCAGGTCATTGGGAGAGCGATGATGAGAAAGTTGCTAGATATATGAATGGTTTGAGATACGACATTCAGGATGAATTAAGCATGGTTACCATCAGGACGGTGGAGGATGCTTATCAGATGGCTCTGAAAGCTAAGGAGAAGCTGAGCCGTAAGCAAGGTCAGCAAGGGCGAGGCAGAAGCCAGCCAAGAGGCAAAGCAGTTTCCCAGGACAAATACCAGAAGCCCAAAGAGGAATGGAAGAAACCTTAGGGTAAGGTTGAGAGAGGTGGGACCTCACAGAGAGGGCCATACATTGAGCAGAAAGGACAACATAATGAACAGAGAGGAGATTATGCTGACACAAACACTTTTCCTCATACCAGAGGTAGAGGAAGAGGCCGAGGTGGAGTAATCACATGTTTTACATGTGGAAAGAATGGGCACAAGTCTTACGAGTGTCCAGATAAAAACAAGGACATTGGAGAAGCTCACATCACCGAGGCGCAAAGGCGGGATGTTGAGGCCGAAGGCGCAGAAGGCGGAAGGTCATTGATGATGCGAAAAGTCCTTTTGACACCTGAGAAGGAGGTGAAAAGTTCAGTCCAAAGGACTAGACTGTTCAGAACAGCTTGCAAGATTAAGGGAAGGGTGTGCAAGGTTATTGTAGACAGTGGTAGCACGGACAATCTCGTATCTACCAAGATGGTGGAGAAACTGTAGCTGGAGATGACTGATCATCCAAGCCCATACAGAGTTTCGTGGCTACAAAAAGGACACTAGGTAACTGTTACTAAACAATGCTTGGTTAAGTTCAAAATAGGTGGATATAATGATAAGATTTTATGTGATGTTATTCCCATGGATGTATGTCATTTATTGTTGGGTAGACCATGGAAATATGATAGAAATGTGATTCATGATGGGAGAATGAACACATACACCCTAGAGAAAAATGGGAGAACACATATGTTACTTCCAATTAAAGATAAAGAAGTAAAACCAAAACCGAGAAATACTGTACTTCTCATGAGTGGGAAGGAACTTCTTACGGAGGTGAAGAAGAAAGAAGATCCACAATTCTTTGTAGTTAGGAAACCGAGGATTGTTCTGACTAGCACAAGAGTGGATGATTTACCGGATGAGATTCAGGAACTGTTGGAAGAGTTCGCTGATATCATAGTGGATGAATTACCTCACTCGTTGCCACCAATGAGGAGTGTGAGTCACCACATAGACCTCATACCAGGAGCCAGTTTTCCAAACAAAGCTGCGTACAGATTGACGCCGCAAGAAAATGAAGAGGTCAAGAGGCAGGTCCAGGAGCTATTGGACAAAGGGTTAGTCAGGGAGAGCTTGAGTCCGTGTGTCATTCCAACGGTATTGAGTCCAAAGAAAGACAGAGGATGGAGAATGTGCACCGATTCCAGAGCCATTAACAAGATAACCATCAGGTACAGGTTTCCATTGCCACAGATGGACGACTTGATGGATTGTTTAAGTGGAACCAATTTTTTTTCAAATGTTGATTTGAAAAGTGGATACCATCAGATTCGCATGAGGGAAGGCGATGAGTAGAAAACAACATTCAAGACAAACAAAGGTTTGTACAAGTGGTTGGTCATGCCGTTTGGTTTGACGAATGCTCTGAGTAACTTTATGAGGTTGATGAATGAAGTCCTGAGGGAATTCATCGGAAAGTTTGTCATTGTTTATTTGGATGACATACTAATTTATAGTAAATCAGAGGCTGAACACCTGAAGAATTTGGCCATTGTGATGAGGAAGCTATAGCAGGAGAAGTTGTTGATCAATATGAAGAAGTCCTCATTTACGAAGACAGAGCTCATTTACTTGGGTTTTGTTGTTTTGGCAAATGAGTTGAGAATGGATCCAGATAAGGTAGAAGTAATCAAGAATTGGCCATCACTGAGGAATGTATTCGAGGTGAGGAGTTTTAATGGTTTGGCTAGTTTCTACCGGAAATTCATCAGGAATTTCAGTGGAATTAGTGTAGCAATGATGGACACAGTCAAGAAAAGACATAAGTCTTTTCATTGGGCAGCAGAGGCTAAAAAGAGCTTCAATCTGTTGAAGCGGAAGATCACAGAACAACCAATGTTGGTGTTGTCGGATTTCATGAAGACAGTTCAGGTGAAATGTGATGCAAACGGGTTTTCCATAGGAGTGGTCTTGAGTCAGGAAGACAGACTAGTTGCATATTTCAGCGAGAAACTCGATGAAGCGAAGCTGAAATACTCCACGTATGATAAGGAATTTTACGCTATCATACAGGCGTTGAAGAAGTGGAGGCATTACTTGATCCCGAAAGAATTTGTTTTGTATAGTGATAATCATGCATTACAGTTTGTGACTCAACAAGAGAAGTTGAATCAGAAACATGCTAAATGGGTAGAGTATATGCAGAATTTCACATTTGTGATTAAGCATATTTCGGGTACTGCTAACAAAGTGGCTGATGCTTTGAGCAGGAAGTGTTTGTTGCTGTAGGAATTCCGAGTCAAAACATTGGGTTTTGAAAATCTTAAGGACATGTACGCAGGCGATGCAGATTTTGGAGAAGCGTATGAAGCAGCTGAGAATCCATTTCTCAGAGATAGGAGTCCTTGGATAGATTATATGATCCAGGAGGGATTTCTGTTTAGAGGCAATCAACTGTGTATTCCAAAATGCTCCATGAGGGAGAACTTGTTGAAAGAGAAGCACAGTGGTGGATTAGCAGGACATTTTGGTCATGACAAAACATTCGCGAAGCTCAATGAATCATACTTTTGGCCAGGAATGGAAGCAGATGTCAAGAGGTTCATTGACAGATGCAGAGTTTGCCAGCATTCGAAGGGAAGGAAACATAATGCAGGACTCTATCATCCATTGCCCATACCAGAGAGGCTGTGGGAAGCGATAAGCATGGATTTTGTATTGGGTTTGTCGAGGACACAAAGAGGTGTTGATTCCATCTTTGTAGTGGTGGACAGGTTTTCTAAAATGGCACTTTTCATTCCATTCCAGAAGACCAGCGATGCGACTCATATCACAAATTTGTTTTTCAAGGAGGTCATTCGACTCCATGGATTGCCGAAAAGCATAGTTTCAGACAAAGACACTAAATTCATAGGGCATTTTTGGAGGACCTTATGGAAGAAGATGGGAACTGATTTGATGTTTAGTTCTTCTTATCATCCTCAAATGGATGGACATACGGAAGTGGTCAACAGAATTCTGGGAGACTTGCTGAGAAGCTTGGTGATAGAGCACCATAGCAGTTGGGACCACATATTGCCACAGGCAGAGTTTGCATACAACGATTCGGTGAATTGGAGCACAGGGAAGAGTCCATTTCAGATTGTATATGGAATACAACCAAGAGCAGTTTCTGAACTGAGGGATTCAGAACAGACTGCGACTAGCAGTGCTAGTGCAGAGGAATTTGCTGAAGCAATGAAAGAACTTCACAGTAAGGTGAAGCAATGACTGATAGATTCAAATCAGGAGTACAAGCGCAGAGCGGATCAAAATCGGAAACAACTTCAGTTTTAAGTTGGTGATCTAGTCCTGGCACATTTAAGGAAAGAAAGGTTCTCGAGGGGAACATATAATAAGTTGAAAATGAAGAAAATCGGGCCATGCAAGGTCTTGAGAAAATTCGGGGAAAATGCTTATGAAATTGAGTTAACCGATGGGATCGGAATATCTCCGATATTCAATGTCTCAGATTTGTATCCATACAAAGCTGAGGAAATAGGAACAAGTGGTGAACAACCAGAGGTCCAGTGGCAGAAGCAGATGCCGATTGCAGAAAATCCACAGATGGAGCGCATACTCGACAAGAAGGTGAGCAAAAAGACTAGGCGGAAGCAATACTTCGAGTATCTGGTCAAGTGGAAAGAGCACCTAGTAGAAGATGCTAGATGGGAAAGTGAAGCAGGGATACAAAAGCATGGACATACCGTGCAAGAGCTCATGGGCAGGAGCCCATGGAAGTTTTCAAGCCGAGGAGTATGATGCAGGAGCATCGCCAGCAACATCAAGCGAGCCAGCGTGGAGCGGAAGATAGCTGGGCTAGCCAGCACAAATTTTGAAAATGCCTTGGCAACTGTTGCGCAAATCTTAAATGAGTCATTTAAGAGGAAGCACCTTTGTATATTGTAATGGACCTTGAGCCTTTAAGCTCTCGTCCTTAGGTAGATAAACGACATTTAATAGATTTAATGCAGTTAGATAGGAATTTAATTTTAGATTTGATGGCTTTAATGTCCAAGAGGGAGAACGAATATAAACACCCTCCTTTGTACATCGCAACAGGAGCATTATTTAAGAAGAGAAGAGCAAGCAGAGAACTGTGTGAAGAACACCCATGTACAGACATTTGAATTAATAAAAGAACTCTGATTCAAATTCATGGTGTGTGTTGATTCTCTGTGTGTTGATGTTGATATGCTCATGAATGTTTGCTTCCTTTTATACATTTTCTTTTATATGATTTGTATGTGATTTCATGGTAAAATTAAAGTTTGAAGGGAAGAAGGAATTAGTTTCAATTGTTTCTCTATTTTGAACTAGAGGATTCCTGCAGGGAGGGCAGTCGAATTTGTCTGCAGGGAGTGCGTTGACAGGAGGATTCAAATTAGAGAAAGATTTTGTTCTCATTTTCCTCGGAGGTGCAGTTGGCACAGTGCCATGAAAGGAGTGCGCAGGCCAGGGAGAAGTCTTAGAGTTGCGATTCTGAGCGAAGCCTTGAAAGACTGTTGCTGCAGGCGTGCGCAAAATTAGGGAAGGCTGGGCACTGGAAATGTCTACAGAGTTGCTGCAAGGAGTGCGAGCAAGAAATTATCATTTTCCAAAAGTTTGAGAAGTGGGAAAAAGCTCAAGAGGAGTAGGCCTTCGAATTCGTCGAGGGATTGCACAAAGAGGTTGTGCATTGAAGCGCTCGAGAAAGCGTTGAAGGCTCGCGCGCAGGTGAACATGTCTTCGTGGAAAAAAGTACTTTGTTCAGTTCGCAGAAATCCATTAGGAGGAACAGATGGTCAAGAGTCTCCGAGAGAATTACGCGAAGTTTCAAGAATCGTCGGATCTACATGTAGGATCGTGTATCGGGGTTTCGTAGGTTGAAGCCCGTGATCTTGGCAACAGAAGACGCGAAGCGCGATATTATGACGAGATCAGAACCATCCATCAGTGAGGACGCGTGTCAGGATATCCCGAGGAGTCGGGGATCGGAGAATCGGAGTTTTCGAAGGCAAGAGACACTTGCAACTTGGAATCGCGACCCGCGATATCCCGACAGGAGATTCGTGTGGGTCACAGTAGGCGATAGTGGAGTACAGGTGGCATAGTTTCGGGGATCGGGAAAAGGCAAGTCCCGCATCCTTTGGTATCAGGATTCGCGATCCCGCGAATCCCGAAATCCTGATAAGAGGCGACGGGAGGTGGAAAAGTCAAACCACACGTGTGCATCAGGGTATCGGCACATCGGGGTTCGGAGTGCAGAAATTTCATTCGTTGACGTCGCGAGTAGGGATTTCCTGATAGGGAAAACTCCGATAGCCGAGGAGAAAGTCAACATTGACTCACATTGGGTGTCGGGGAATCGTAAGGCACAAAGTACGCGACCACAGAATTCGCGAAATCGCGAATTTCGATTTCTCGACCATTAAGGGAGATTAATTGAAGAGTTACTGTGGGTAAGGAAAATTTCCGATAGGGGATCAGAGGAACCTTTGAGTTCTTCGGGCCGTGAAAGAAAGAAGGTCATGAGGAAGAGGACGTGCCAGTGAGGGCGTGGCTACGCCAATGCGTCATCTTTACATCAATCCAACTGGAATAACCCATGACAATACATCACTATGACATTGTCCCTTCGTCGTTGATTCTATGCATGACTACATGATCCAACGATCAATACATTAATGCATCCATCCATATATGCATCACATATCAATGGCAACACATTGATCCATCTTCATCTATGCATGACATCATCTATGCATCATATATCAATAACAACACATTGATCCATCTGCATCTATGCATGACATCATCTATGCATCATATATCAATGACTTCACTTGACATCAATCCATTGAAAAAAATGATAATAAATACTACATCAATATACTATGACAAGACAATGTTCCTTTGGCATCAATGAAAACATGATCCCGTAATCTCTCCCTTTGGCATTGATGGCAATACCAACATTGATGTCAACAAAAATCATTGATGACAACATGTATACATGGCATTGCTCTTTATCAATGGTCATATCAATCATATCAATGTGATTATCTCTCCCTCTTTGACATCAATGGAAAAGGGTAGTTATGTCCTTGGGGTTTCTCCCCCTGCATGTACTCTCCTTGGGGATTCTCCCCCTGCCTGAATTCCTTTGATATTCCTCTGAATAATATCTCCCCTTTTGAACAAGGGATATCACTATGATGTAATGCTGAATATATATCGCTCATGCTCCACGTGTGACCATCGCTCCCCCTGGAACCATGCCTTTGTTCTCTTTCTCCAAGTATTTATCTTTGCATCTGATAAATCTCTCCTCCTGGAATCATGGGAAGAAGAATGAATCCCCCTATGGGTATGTCTCCCCCAATATTCTCTGCAATATGAACAATATGCTACCACTGCAATATGCTTTTGTTGCAAATGATATTGCTTAGTTGGATCATAGATCAACTGCTTCAAGAATATCCACTCTTCCTATGACGATCCTTGGACTTGTCCATGCATCAAACTCATGTCATACCATACATCATGAAGAAAAATATATGTCAAGAATGAATAGAGAATCATGAAAAAAACATCAACCAAGTACATCATGTGCCATATTGTGTTCCAACCATACACAACACCCATGTACATCCTTTGCCATATTGTGTGCCAACCATATGCCTCTACCAGCATGCCAACCATGTGCCTCAAACAAGTTTCATATCACTCATGATATTCCTCTACCATGAACCAAGTGCCACAACCATGTATCAAATCTCAACAAGATGAACTACAATCAAGATGTGTTCCCATGCATGTATGCCATATCAACCAAAATCCATGTGCCAATCATACTGCTAGCAAGTGCCTCTAACAATGTACCAAAAGTGTACCAAACATGCATCAACTATAGATCAAGTTATGACTCATCAATGATATACAACATAACCACTTCACCAACTCATCAACTACATGTCTCAATTTGTAGCTCAACCACATGCCAAATGCATGCACCAAGATATCCAATAGATATGCCTCAAACAATACATCATAAGATAGATCAATGGAGCTCAAATATGTACCTGCCATGTACCCTACCAGATTTTCCTTAACTTCCATTCACTACAGAAAATACTAAGCATCCAAAAATACATGTACTAGAAGTGTGCCTCAATAAATCAATGATATCTCTTGCTAGCATCATCATGATATATCTCATAACCAAAGTGCCATAAATTCATTGTCACAACCAGCATTGATACTCAACAAAAAAAGTCTCAATCCATAATCTAGAGTTAGTACAATGCATCAAAGATAGAATTTCAATACTCAAACATATGTCATCACCATACATACATCAATTATGTATGCCAACATGTAATTGTGAAAATCTGCAGCAAACCATGTCAGACCCTACAAAAAACCATGTCAAATCCTGCAACACAAAGTTATATCATCACATCAAGCTCCAACTTATTTGCATAGCCTTCTTTCCAAGGATTTTTCCACATGTATGTGGCCTGCTATATAGACAGCTCGTGTATGTACACGACCTAATTATAGGTCAACTCGTGTATGTATGCGACTGTTACCAATGTAACCCGCGTATTCTTCAGAAGAAGTCAAGCACGAGCTTTCCTTAGGGATGCCATTATGTTTTTATTGTTCAGTCTTCTTTACCCACTTCTGAAGGTGTCCTAGCTTCTCAGAACTTGATCTCTGAGCTTCCATCTTTCCAACATTGTCTTCTCTTCTAGCCTCATGTGTTCTTCTAGTCATACTATATGAAAAACTCCTCATGGATTGTCTTCTTGTGTTCCAACAATCCTGGGATTTGTGTCCAAATCCACTATAGTTGTAGCATCTCATGGTGTGACAATGAATAGTATTTTGTCCTACTTGATTACATCTCCAACACCTTAGGGTGTTATGAAATATTTCATTATCTCTCATTGCATAATATCTGCATTCCAAAGCTTTGTGACCATATTCATTACATGAGTAATAGTGACGATGAAAAATATTTTCATACCTTTATTGTGGTGTCCATCTTGAAGGTGTCTCTCTTCTATACTTTCTTTGAGGTGTAAATATGGCTTCTTGATGTCTTCATTGCTTTGTTCTTTTGAAATTTTCCTTCCCTTCTGTAGATGGTTGACTTGCAACATTATTTCCATCTTTTGAGAACGAGGGACTTACCTCAAGCTTATTTGAGGTGCTTGATTCAACATGTGTAGCTTCTTTGTTGTATCCTAGACTTGATTTACCATTTGGTGATCTTTGACTATCCAAGATTTCATTCTATATTGTTGAGATATTCAAGAATTTGTTTGATTTCTCTACTTTCTTTCTATGATCAACAACTTCAGCTTCCAACTTATGACATGACTCTTCCTTTTCATTTACTTGATTATTTATTAGTTCCTCTATCCTTTTGGATTCTTCAATTTGGGTCTTGAGATGGATATTAACTTCAAGACTTTTTCTAATCTCATCATCTACCTTTTTATTTTCTTCTATTTCATTCTTTAGTCTTTTGATATCTTCTTCTTTTTCTTATAATTGAGTCCTTTTACTTTATTCTTGTTCTTTGAGCATTTTATTTAGTTTCAAAATATGCTTTTGATTCTTTTCAATAAACCTTTTAGTGTTCTCAGAAAGATAGATGTAGTCTATATAACTATGGTATGTAGTCTATATAACTATGGTCATAATTGTATTCATATAGACCCCAATCAACTTTCTTTTTAAGCTTTAAAAGTTCTTCTTCTACTTCTTCCATGGGATAATTATCATATGATTCTTCACAAACTATTTCTATATCTTCTTCTTCACATGTAGAGAAACATTCAACATCATCAAATTTAGAATTATTGCAATCAGAGGATTGTGGAGATTCTTTACCTTCATTGTTCTTGATGGAGTTGTCTTTAGTGTTTTCCTTTTTTCCTTGGTATGTCTTCTCTATATTTAGCCATACATCCTTGGTGGAAGTGCATTGTCCCATGCTCTCTTTGATAGAACTTGAGATTCCATTGAGAATGGTCTTGAGATCCAATGCATCATTCTTCGTTTCTTCCTTTTGAGCTGCAAACTTTGACTTGTTCTTCAAAGGAACTGATCCACCAATAGTTTCTTTCCAAACACCTAGTCCTTTTTCCTTCAAATACACTTTCATTTATATTCTCCATGTTGAATAATTTTTCTCATCAAGGATTGGGACTTCATCATCCATTTGTGTGTCCATGGATCTCCTCCAAGCTTGTTAAGAATTTAGTGAAGGCCTTCTTTGATAC
>ML786679.1:940751-987107 GCA_009831015.1 Picea engelmannii
TGAATCAGTGTAGGGAACTTTTTCCACTTCCCTTCACAAAAAATCCTTAGTTAGAAATCACCATTTACATATCACTTATTACTGTCATTTATAACCAGTTGTATGTGAACATATATCAACAACATATATCATCAATAATCCATCACCACAAAGAACACAAGATGTATTTAGAATTTTCTTTTTATTATGGACTACAATCATTGGGTTTATCAGCAACAATTGAATATAATATCAACTTCACAAGAGAACCACCTCTAAAATGCAAGACTCAACTTACACAACTCAACACCAACTAAGAAGATGATTCAATCCTCAACAGATACAAATCTGTCAACAGGTGCGTGACCTATCAGCAGTGCAACATGCATATGTACACGCCCTACCAATAGTGCATCCCGCATATGTATGCGTCCTGCCTCACAACAGCCTGTGTGTGCCTCCTTAAGAACTAGGGTTTTGTCTCTCCATTAAAAATTAGATCTTCTCCATCCTCTATCACATCCAATTTTTCCCTTTACTATCCAATATGTACCATAACCAATCACAACACATCTATGCTCTCCAACAACTTACTCATGCTCCTCAACCATACAATATGAATGTTACTCAATCATGTATAAGTAACCAGTATACTTTGGCAACCATATCAGTACTAAAACATAAGAGTGTTTCTCACTCAGTCAATGAACCAATAAATCCATATCACAACAACCATACCAAGAATTCCTTAAGAATTCACCATACCATAAGCAAGAGTGTCCATCAAAACAATCATGTAACCATACCAGAACTTTTATGGTAGATCTGAGCCCATAGAATGCAAATCTGGAACTTGATTCAACCTTTAGGAACCTAGCACCAGCTCACATTCAAGTCTTCATTACTTCCTTCAACTGTACATGCTTTGATCTCCTTCAGCCCGTGTGTGTACGCACACTACCTCACTGTAGCCCACGTATGTACGCGCTCTGGCTCACTATAGCCCGTGTGCTCCTTCATAAACTAGGGTTTTTGAACTTCCAAAGCTTTCGTTGTCAAGATATCAGACTTACAGAAACTTTGATGCATCCATGAGAACTTTCAATCACTCTCTTACTCAAAATAGATCTTCAATATATGCTCAAGAGAGATATGTTTACAAGAGACCCTTGCCTCTTATTTATACTCTCCAAGTAGCTTCCTTAGAAGCATCCACTAGGCCACTTTGTCCACATATTCACTTTATCCACATAACCATTTGTCCACATAGTCACCTTTATCCAACCTTGTCCACTTAGTCATTTTGTTCACACGACAACTTGTACATTTAACTCTCTTTCTTTATTTTTAGGGTTAATCCATTTATAACCACTTTCCATAATTATAAAGTTATCCATTAACTTTATTATTTAAATAATCCTCTTTGAATTCATCACTTCACTTTATTATTTAAATAACTTCTTCTTTGTAAACACTTTGACTTCTTTGACCTTTTGGGGCTTCTAGCCAACACATGAGGATCCTCCAACTTCACAAGGCCATAAGCCTCAAACCGTGAGGAGTTATGTGACGTTCCACATACCACCGGAAATGACATGATAAGCACTATCCATATAGGATAGTTTCACTAACAAATTCATTGATATTCATCTCATTATTCCACAATTAAGCATGGTTTCTTGAACCATACTTCTAGGATAACTCAACTACAAAGTGTCTTACCGTGAGGAATTTCCCCATAAGGGGATCGCTTTTGAGTTCATCCATTGGTACTCCCTAACAACCATGAAAAGACAATAATGAGTCATCTTTACATCAATCCAACTGGAATAACCCATGACAATACATCACTATGACATTGTCCCTTTGTCATTGATTCTATGCATGACCACATGATCCAACGATCCATACATTAATGCATCCAACCATCTATGCATGATATATCAATGACAACACATTGATCCATCTTCGTCTATGCATGCCATCATCTATGCATCATATATCATTGACAACACATTGATCCATCTTCATCTATGCATGACATCATTTATGCATCATATATCAATGACTTCACTTGACATCAATCCATTGACACTAATGGAAATACATACTACATCAATATACTATGACAAGATATTGTTTCTTTGACATCAATGACAACATGATCCAACAATTCCTACATATTGAACATATTCAAGAACTGGGACATGGACATATATAAAATGGATTCAACCTTGGTTTCTATAAATGTTAACATTGAATTTCAATAACTATATACTTCAAAACAAATAAATTGTATTGATTTAAGTAAGCATCCCATAAAACTACCAATACTAATATATTAACGTTGAGGGTCAATTATATTACATATATTAATAGAATAAGAAAAACATTATGTAATAAAATGATGATAGAAATATGAGTAACATAATGTCTTAAAATGTGAAAAAATAGAATTCAACTATAATGAATGTGATTAAAAATACATAAATAAAATGCTTACAAATATGAGAAAATAAAATATGAATTATACATGGATGATTTTAAGGATGGAAATATATTTTAAAATGTAGAAACCTTGGCTAATCTTACTAATCCTTCATATGCCAACTATAAATGTTTGGTGATATTTTTGTAAAAGAATTCAAATTTCTAAGGATTTTATATAGTTTGTATAAAATATTGGTCATGTTAAAGTAAAATAATTTTATCATATAGAATTTGGGCGAATCATTTTTAGAATAGCCAATCTTTTTTTGGGAAAAACCATGGAAAATTAGCCCATGAGAAAAATTTAACCCCTAAAATCATCCCTGTATAACATGAATATAAGTTTTTGAATATCTTTATCATATTACTTTATTAACATAATTACTTTATTATTATTCATTTTGTGAATAATACAAATTACTAACCAACTAACCCAACATCTCCTCAATTAACATAATTACTTTATTATTATTCATTTGGTGAATGATACAAATTATTAACCAATTAACCCAAAACCTCCTCAATGAACATAATTACTTTATTTTATTATTTTGTGAATGATATTAATTTCATACATAATTACTTTATTTTATTATTTTGTGAATGATATTAATTTCATACATAATTACTTTATTTTATTATTTTGTGAATGATATTAATTTCATGATGATGATTGAAAATACTTTTTATGTAAAATTAGTATAAATCTGTGTAAAAAAAAATACATGCAATATTTTTTTTTAAAAGTTTTATTGATTTAAAAAGATTTAAACATTTGATTTCTATACACTTGGCATAAATTAAGCTAATTAATTTAATTAACTTTAGTGGGTCTCTTTACACATTTTTAAAAAAGTTTTATAGTTTTAAAAAGATTAACACATTTCATCTCCACACACTTGGTATAAATTAATTAAGTATAAATTAAACTAATTAATTTAAATTAACTTGAGTGGGTCTCTTTACATAATGGACTTAGATATCCTAGGTTTTTGCTCTCCATTCTTTATATTTCACTATCAGACTGACTTAGGAATCGTATGTTTTTGTTCTCCATATTATATATATATATATATATATATAAAATGCACTATTATGTATATAATGCAATAGTAACTAGCACAGTCGCTAAGTCGCGGCTGGTGAAAGCCGAAAGGTGCTGTTAAACTTTCGACTGGCGATGCTGGTGATGCCAGCACAAAAACACGGCTATCTATTTTTAAACACGATTAGGTAAATGTAAAAAAGTAAACATATAAACGGATGTCTTTATAACAGCTCGGAAGTTAATGGATGAAATCAGAGTCATTCATTTATTGTGACGACTAAGAATATTCTAAGCATATTTAATATCGTTCATAAAAAACGTATTAAAAACTAAAAACCTATTAAATGTGCCCATTGTCAATAGGTGTACGCCTTTCGGCATAATTACAACAGTCAAACGAATTAAGCGTAAGCCCGCAACACGCTGCACAACAATTATCCACATCTGATCTCATAAATTATCTGAGCACAAACGTCTAATAATGTAACTATTTTGGTAACGTTGCAGAGACCATAAAATCAATATCCAGAAATACTACAAAACATCTCCATTGCCTGCCGGTGGCCATAGCCGGTGATTAAGGTTGAAATCAGTGCATGCTCAATGGAGAGTGATAGATAAAAAAAAGCATAATAAGTAAATATAAATTGTCCAGTCTATAAAAGACTCAGATTGATTGATTAATTGCCAAAGTGATTGAATTGCCCTGTTGGGACGCCAACGCTTGCAGCTGCTGCAGTCATAGTTTCCAAAGTGATTTTAAGCCCAGATATTCTGTCCTGCATGCACAGAATAAAAAGAAAAATCTTCAGACGACATAGCGAATGAGCCAGAGAAATAGAATAACACAGGCACTGAGATATACCTATTCGTTCGATAATATCATGAGCTTCGGCTTCATTGGTGGGTTGAAACCGCCTCGGCCGCTACTCCTGACCGCAGAGAAGGGTTATATAAAGCCTGGACCAGGCAAACCATGCGCCAATGGTTTGCGGGAGAGAATGGATTCGGGGAAGATGCCACCAGCATATGCTCATTCTTTCAACTTTTTCCTTGTGAATTTCGAGAATCTTTTCTGCATCCTTTAGTTATTGCATTTCACAGTGTATTAGTTTAGTTTTCCAATTGCCTTTGCCATTGATATTCTTGTTTGTGAATGTGGTTGGACGCTGTCTGCGGTAATGAATTAAATGATACAAAAGTATAAAACACGTAAGCAGCCATTAGAAATAAGTTGCTTAAAGCTATCTGGATTCCACAGGTATCACGTGGCACGTTCGATTAAAGTGCTTACTCACATGGAAGGAAGGACTTCATTTGCCTTTCGAGGCAAGAAGTGTGTATATCCATCTCACACACTACCTCCTACCTCCTGTTAAAGCTACAGAATATGCATCGAATATATTTTGATGTGTTATTTTCATTTATTTATTTATTAGATTAAAGTTTATTCATTTTCTTAATAGCTCACATGATATGGTAGAGTTGAGTTGAGAATTCAATTTGAATATATGATGTATCTTGTATCGGTATAGTATTCTAAATTTTTTATATTTGAGTGGAGATTTCAGATATCAATGCTAAGAAGATGTATATAGCAATTTGTTATTTTGTCTCTATTATTTCTATCTTTTATACAAAAAACAATCTAGATAAAAATAGTCTCTATAAAAATTTAAAACAAGATATTTACAATATGAGAAATGAAGGTAGTATCCCACTGTTAGGAGACTTTAATTCTCTCTAGGTAGACCATGACATTGTTTTAGCAAATAGAAACAAAATTTATATGGTATTGAGCTAATCAGGCTTTGCAGTTCTCATTTCTAATCATTTGCAATGGTCTAATGAGGTGGACGTTTTTTATAACCAAATAGTAAACTTTGATCTTTTAAAGTAATGAGGTGGACTTTGTTTACAACCAAATAGTAAACTTTGATCTTTTAAAGTACCATGAGCCTTACTCTAATCATAGACCTTTAACCCTAACTCTAAACTTTATCATGCACAAAACCACACTATGGTAACCAAAGGAGTCTATTTATTTTTTGACAAAAATAAAGTTGATCTCTTTTTAAAGGACTTAAATACAGAATTAAATATTCTATCATATAAAATAATATTGAAGGAATCTATCATAATTTTACAACAATCTTCTCTACCTCCATAAAAAATTCTCTATAGAAGTGTTGTGTAAAAAGAAGAATAGAGTGGCCAACCATTGGTACAATAACTAGTGTAAACTTGCTAGAAAATCCATTATAGATTCTTTATTAGATATAAATCCCTAATTAAAAGAAAAAAAAAAGACACTACATAAATAAAAAACAAGAGAATATTTTGCACCTTTCTAAGCTAAATCTAAAGAAATTTTAGAGGCAAATTCTCACTTGTAAAACTAAAGTAAATTTTGGGGTTAAACGACTTGCAAATGGGAAATCTAAGAACATCGAGGGATAACAAGAAGAAATATTAAAAATTGGAGGGCTTATTCTAATCCATCACATACACAAGGTCTTCAATTTAGCATTCAAGCAGAGCTTCCCTAAACCTTGGACTCAAAGCCTCATTGTACCTATTTTTAAAAGTGGGGATAAAAGCAATTTCTTTATGATTAGCCCCCTTTTATCCAAGCTATATGGAAGTATTTTGGAAAAGAAGATAAGCATATGGATAGTAATCCATGGAAAAAGAGCTAAAGTTCAGGTCAGTTTTAGAGGTTATCATTCAGCTGTGGACCACCTTATCACACTTAGGATCATTGCAGAGGATTGTCGAAACAATAAAACTAATATCCTTTTTTGTTTCGTTGACTTTAGGAAATATTTTGACATTGTGCCTATGAACAACCTTTGGAATAGGTTAGAAGAGCTAAAAGTTCCCTCCGCGCTGAAAGGTCAAGTATGAGAACGATATTGCCAATTTTAAGAGAAATAAGGGTTGGTCAGAAGATATTAACTTCAATATAGGAGTTAAGCAAAGTTGTCCCCTATCCCCTACCATTTTTGGCATTTACATTGACAAGTTAGAAGATTGTTTGGAAGTCACGGGTTTTGTTGGACCAACTCTTGCTAGTATAGTAATCATCTTTTTTCTCTATGTCGATGATATTGTTCATATGGAAAGGAATACATGTGACCTTAGTAATCAACTTAGAATCCTCAAAAACTTCTTCTCTAGTACAGGTATGAATGTGAACACTGACAAAACAAAGGTTATGATTACTAAATCCAACAAGATCACCTACAATAGTGTCTTGGAGGAAGTGTATTTGTACAACTATCTTGGAATTAATATCCATCGCAAGATCAATTGGAACTATAACATTGAGAAAATGATAAATGGAGGGTGGAAAGCTTATTATGGTCTTGAAAATAATTGTAAATTATCAGACCTTTGGCTATGGGATAAGAAAAATCTCCTCTTTGAGACTCTTGTCACTCCTATTATCTTATATGGATGTGAATTTTTGGGATGCAGTATCTGTCGAGAATCTTGTAGAAAGATAGAGCAGATCCAAAAAACAATTATAACTTATAATCTCAAAATTAAGGGCAATACACCCTATCCTATCCTCCTCATCAAAGCGATCATTTCCCCCATTGGGAGAACAACTATGATTATGTACTTAATGTACAAGAACAAGATAAACAACATGGATAACATTACGCTCCCAAAAATTGCTTTAGACTCTAGCTAAAATCACCAACGACTCAAGCAGGGATGGCATAATGATGCCAAGTCTTGGCTAAATCATTGGAATAAAAGAAGAAGTTATTATGCAAAATACCAATGATATTAAAAATATTGTACAAGAAAAATTTAAGGAGAATCTATGGTGCGATAAAGAGTTAGAGGATAAAAGAAAATTAAGATATTATAAGAATGTGGTTAAACCTAACCTTGAAGATCAAAAGTGTCTCTTTGTTTTGACTAGAATAAAGAAGATAATCAATATTGCTAAAATAAGAACTAATTTTCATGAGCTACATAGTGAAACTGGGTGTTGGGAAATCCCCAAAACACCATGGAAAGAAATATTTTTTCACCTTTGTGATACCGAGAAGGTTGAATATGAAAATCACTTTCTCCTTGAATTCCCTGCGTATACCCAAATTAGATCCCCATTTCACAATATTTGTCACAATATTGACCTTTATAACATTCTAAGCCATCAAAACATTAGTGGGCTTGGAAGGCTTCTCTTAATACTTTTCAACCATCAAAATAACATTTTAAAGAAATCCAAGTAATCTGTTTCTTTTCTTAAGGTCTCATAGACCAATTTTGGTATTGGCAGACATTAACCATCATCATCATCATCATTTTTTATTTTTAGGCAACTATCACTTGAATATGGAAATGTAGTTGTTATTAAAATCACAATTTTACATTGCTTAAATAACATTTTTGAATGCATAAATAGTTTCAATGCCCTAAAGAAATCAATAACTGGAATATGTAATCTCAACCACTAAAATATGAAATTTTCTAAATTTCTGACTAAATTTATTGCAAAATAATATGAAAAACATCTATGGTCTAGGTCTAGGGTGTCTCCTCCCGACTATCACGATTTTTTAACCTTGTCCGCCTTATAGAAGGAAACCCTTGAAATCCAATCACGCTAGCGAGATTTGACTTATTTTTATTAAGATTCTTAGGGTAATATAAATGAATATATTTGGACAATTAATAATGATGATGATTAGTGTTTATGAGAGTAATTTTGGTTTATGGGGTCTTAGAAAAAATGATAGGAAATTAATTGATTTGAAAAACACTTTCTCTTAGATTGTCCAGCCTATACCCATATTAGATCTCATTTTCAAAATATTGATCACACTACCAACCTTCCTAACCTCTTAACTCAACAAAAGTATGGTGATCTTGGAAAGCTTCTCTTAATGTTTTTCGAGCACAGAAACAAAATTCTAAAGAATCACAAGTAATCACTTACCCTCTTAAGGTCCGATAGACCAATTAGGTCTTAGTGGACGTTAATCATCATCATCATCATCATCATAATGGTGTTTTTATGATGGAAAATACTATAAAAGAATTAACAACTCATGAAGATCTGTAATGACATAAATACTTAGAAAGACATAAATACTTAGAAACTGATATAGAATGTGGATATATGCATAACATTTTAAGACAAATCATTTGCATTTTGTCATCCCATGTTTTTATAGGTTTTATTTAATTTCTAGTTTCATTATGAAGTTAGTGAGATTTTGTTCTTATTTTAACAATGCTGATTTTCTTATTAATCTAGTTATAACAAAATCATAATCTTAATGTTCCAAATTGAGGTTAATGGTTTCTTTATCGTGAATTTTTTTTCTAGTTCTTTATTTCTTCATTACACCACAATTTTTATTTATTTAAATTTAATTTTTAGAGTGGCCTAGTCCTCTATTTGGTAATGCTAGCGTATCTTAAATTGCAAGTTATTTTTCCTCTTATCTTTCATGTTAGTTATTTTGTGCCACATACATAAGGTACCTAATCATATCCATATTCTAGATGGGTAGAAAACCATCTTATAAAAAAAATATTAAATATTAAAATTGTAAATTATAAATTTCTTATTTTTTCTCATTTTCTTCTAAAATTCTTTAAAATTGATGCAACCTCAAACTTCACATCTACATACTAAGATATCAAATATATAATCTCAAATTTTATATACTAAAGGAAAACCATAATGAAATAACAACTTTTAGTTATTAAATCAATGTAAACAAAATGTTATATTGAATAAAAATTGAGTTTATTTAAATTATTTTTAAATTAAAAAATAACTAAATAATTTTATCAATTATTAGTTTTAAATTTTTTAAAAATTGAAAATATATAAAATAAAATAAAGTTATATTTTAAAAATAAAAATTATTTTTAATATATAAAAAAATTAGAAATCATCTTAAAACTCCTATATATTTGTGATATTTGAAGTTTATAACAGTATATCATCATTTTTCATGTTTGAAATATTAAAACTATACAGTTTTTTTTTTTTAAGTAAAAAGGGGGTTGGATCCTATTGTATTAACTTTTCAAACTTACAAAAACACCTGGACTGCCAACTGTCCCGTCAGGTTAACGAAAACCGTGACAACTGACTTCCTATGCAGTATGTATAAAAAAAAAAAAACGGTCTGCCATCTGTCCTTCACGGAGGAAACCAGGACATATGGCAATCTTTAGTCTGAAAATGTTCCCTTATCTTCCTAATTACATCATATTGAAACCTTGACAGTGATAGAGCCATAGCTCTAATCAAAATGGAAGTTCTAACCATAACACTAACTAAAACAATTACCCGGTAGCACTGGGGTTTCCAAGTCAGCATCTCCTCCTTGCTTTCCCGCTTTGGCTGATAGCGTGAAGGGTTGTGCACATATCGGGCACCGTCGGCCTAGTGTCATGTTGGAGTAAGCATCATACAACATGTCTAGGCATTGACTGAGTTGGATGTCTCAGTGGATTTGGTCTTCCACGAGGCTTCTCATTTCAAACATCAGCTCCAGGTGTTCTGGGTGGAAGAATGGCGGTTGGACACGTCATGCTTCCTGCATGCTAGAGAGGGGACGTGGCATAGGGGCCATGCCACCCTCCCTCACCCAACTATCCTCCGAAAGTGCATCTCCTATCTTGATGGACTCCTTCTCACCCATCTCGTTCCTTCCTTATTGTCCCCTTTGAGCATTCTGGCAGTCCGCTTCTATGAAGAATACACCTATGCTTGAAGTCATGGTTGCATCCACATCATCCCGGAGTTCTTCTTCAATAAAGTAGGTAGTGTGTTCCTTAGTTTGGTCGACCTCTCCATGACAGCTATGCGTTTTCCCTGTGGCCTTTGTCGCAGCCTCCCCTAGAAATCAGGTTGGCGGATTCCAATTGTTGGGAACTGTAAAGAGGAGGTGTTCCAGAGGAGCCTGAATGGGTTCTTCGAGAAAAACCTCCTCCACGTAGGCCATGGGAGGCGTCCTAGGATTTCTAGCTTTGTGGATGAAATGCGTCTGATCCATGGACAACACCCGTTCGAATCTCTACTGCGTTTTCCAGTGAGAATCAAAGGCATACCAGGCAGCACCCATGTGGGGATTACCTCTTTCCCTTGGCATGTGAGTGAGCAGAACAAGGACCAGAGTGACAACGGGGTTGCTAACACTACACCAGAGCTCAGAAATGTCTGGCTTCTGTTGCTCGAGCTCAAAATGAATTTTCTCCTGGCCAAAAATGATGATATTCATGAGGGTGATCATGACGAGAACTTCTATTAAGGATACCCTCTTAGTGCTTTGTTCTTAGGTCCTCTTCACTCGCGTGAGAGGGCTCGTCCCATGGGCTTGGATGCTCGGGCTTGATCCCATCCTTAATGGTGAGGGGATGGGAGCCAGTGGCCTATGTTTAAGGCCCAACCTGGCTCCAAACTGCATGGCCTATCTATGCTACATGGCACCCCATACGGGGTATACAAACTATACAGTTACACATCAAACGAATTGGTAATTTGATTTGATTTTATTTTGTTTGTAACTATTTATGATTTTTGTTATTTTTTTAAGGAAATTTTTTTTTAGGCCTTTACTATTATATACAAAAGAAAGAAAGAGTTACATAAAAACCTCGGGATCTTCCATTATGGAAACCAAATCCTCTATCTGGTGATATGCAGATGAGTTTTCATACCAAAACTTATCATTTTTTTTAGTCCCATAGATGTTAATAACTAATACCAAAAAATACCATCCTATCATAGGTTTTGAAATTAACATTCCTTATGGGCCTAGTAGTGTCCATATATCCAAAAAAATATTTATCATAAAAAATAGTTTTAAACCAATCATCAAGCGGTTGGAGAATGAACTTCCTCTTCCTTATCTTCCTCCTAGACTATTGTTAGAGTCAGACAGTCGAATTCCAAGTCGATTGGGTTATCTTTGGTTCCTGTAAAGATGCATGATCCCCCTTCCTATTTCTTCTTAGTCCCTTGATCTCTTGTGGGAGAAACTTTGAATCTTGATTCCAAGCTCGGAGTAGCATAACAGTTCAAACTTCCCTTCAAAAATTTGTATGGCATGCAGGATATCCCTCCTCTCCTCCATAGTTTTTTTGAATTCTTGACCCACCATTTCCTTAACTATTTGATACTTCTCATGAATTTTGAAATACTTCGTGTCTCGGGTCCTGGAGTACACTGCATTCGTTACCCAGTCTTGTGTCTACTCTATAATTCGAGTGCCAAGGGTTGCAGTCTATATGCCCGAATAACTGCCTTCAATACCTCTACTTATTTCTTGGCTACTTCCAAGAAATGCACCTAGAATCAGTGCCATGCTTCCCGCGTCTCACGACCCACTCTAGTGGGAGAAATTGGACCATGAGAAAAAGAATTATTCTCATTCTTCCTCGAACCATGTATTCTCTCCCTACTTGATCCAGAATTGGATCTCGGGACCAAAATGGGTCCATGAAGGCTTAAAAATAAAGTTCTCAAAATCTCTTCAAAACATATGTGTGCATAGGCCTCCTCGATACGAACCCAACGCAACTTGAACAAGCTCAAACAGACATCATATACGAAATATATCGTGATATGTTAGTTTTTTCAAACAGGAAAAAACAAATGATGAATGTGCAGTCTATACAGTCTGTACAATGCTGACATGACAGTTGAATGTACAGGTCGTACGATCGCACAGATGACGTGGCAAGGTGTTTTGGCATTGGCGTGGGCAGGTATAGGTGGACGAATCAGATCATGACATGTTGCACCACTGCAAGGGTGAAACGTGGCATGGGATGACATGGCAAGGTTGTATAGCCATACAACACGTGGCATCTAGTTGAAGTGGCAGGTACAGTGGCATTGACTAGGTATGACAGTTGGAAGAGTGAATTGTTGACACGTGGTAGTTTTTTGGGCAAGTGGTATGGTGCCACGTGGCCCAGTCTTGGGCTACCACGTGGCCCAGTCTTGGGTTTCCACATGGAACCCATCTATTAGTCGACAGTTTTTGCCAAAAGTTTGGAGTTCACGGGAGTTGACCCCGTGACCTCTGGTCCGGGCTAATGGTTTGGCAGGGCCAGGCTACCAACTTGCCCTTGGTGATCCTTATTAAAATTAGTCCAAAACATTTATTTAAAGTGAAGTGGTGGTTCCATCGGCGGAGATTAGAGTTGGGGCCTAACCCCCAGCCCTGACACATTTCCGATGTGTCTATTCTATATGACCGGAGCCCATACCTTAAACCGATGGCGCACGCATATGTTCGAACTTATCCTCCAGTTCGACAAAACAACATGTGACCATGCCATAAGACTCGGTCCTTGAACCATTCGTGCGGATAAGTATGGTTAGCACCTGGTTGGTTGGGCAAGCCTGCCGACCAAGGTGCTTAACCAACGAATAACAAATTTGGGCTATAATTGTATTAGCATGTGGAGGAACAGGACAGGGCCATATGGCCACTACACAAGACCATACACCAACGGATAAGGGGCCAGTGCACCAACAGCCTAGCGCTAGGCCACATGGAGGCGCCCAGGTGACCAGGAGCCCGCGTAAAAGGGGCTGCACCCTTCATTTTTTCCATATTTGGGTTTTATACCATATATTATGATTTCAATTGGATTTTTCAGCAGTTTTGTGGGATTTGGGTCATTTTTGGAGGATCTTGGGCCCTTTTTGAGGCCATATATTGGGGAGAAGTTGGGAGGTTGTTACCCACTTCAATTCTATATAAACTAGAGGTTCTTGAAGCCATGAGGGAGGTTCAGAACAGGAAAATGTTTAAGGATTGTGGAGCCAAAGCCATTTTTATGTAGGGAAATCATTGAGGAGAGCACCTTTGCGGGCCATTTCTGGGAGCTCCGTTCATCCATTTTTAGTGTTGTCAGTTTTGTTGGGTTCTTGAGATTTGGTAGAACATGACCAGATCAGTTTGTAATCCTTTTGGAACTGTTATGATGTACTTTTAAATCTTTGAACATAAATAAGAAAGACTCACCCACTGAGACAAAGGCCGAGAGACGTAGGCAAGATTGCCGAACTCCGTAATCAACTTCTCTTATTATGGTTTGTTGATGTTTTTTGCTTATTTCCATATCTGTATATTCTTAATGGTTGCTATGTTTCCTCTTTCATTCTTCCACTTTCATTCTTCCTCTTTCATTCATTTCCTAAATGGTAAAATAACTCATGCTTTAATAACTCAACCATTTTTGTTAAAAGATATTTTCAGATCAAGTGGTGTCAGAGCTAGTTGACGATTGGTTTTTGAGTTTGCATGATTACCAGGGAAATGTTTAATTTTGGTGAAGGAAATCTTGTTGAAGAGAATCTTGAGATTCTATCGAGAAATAGAACTTCTCAAATTGAGAAGATGGCATCAGAAGAGGGACTTTCTCATGATGAGAAATATTTTCGAAAAAAATTCTTCGCCATGTCGGAGATGATGAAGTTTCTATATGAGGATTATTTGGAACGGAAGAGGCCAATTCTAGGTGAATCTTCAAAGGTCAAAATTGAAGAAGGAGAGGATCCTCCTCAAATTCCTCCTTCACCTCCTTCTTCTCCATCAAGTTCTTCTTCTTCTTTAAGTTCAAGTTCTAAATCCACTACAAGAAAACATTCCCATAAACATAAACATGATATGCCTTTACTAAAAATTGATGTGAAATTTGAATTACCTATGTATGATGGTGAAGTCAATGCATAGAGGCTTGATAATTGCGTCAGACAGATGGAGGTTTATTGCAGTGTGAAAGAAATCAAGGATGAGGAAACTCAGATCAAGTTGGCATCACTTAGACTTGCATACACAACACTCATCTGGTGGCAAAGTAAGTTTCAAAATGGCATGCAACAAGTGGGTAATGTATTTCCACCATGGCAAGTTTTTGTTTCTGCACTTAGAAATAAATTTGATCCTTTGGGTTATAAAGAAAAATCTTTAATTGAATGGAAAGATCTTAAACTAAGAAAAGGAAAAACAGTGCAAGAATACACAGATGGATTTCGTAAAATGGTATTGATATTAGATATTCCATTACATACCCAAGAAACTCTTATGAAGTATATAGGAGGTTTACCTGAACTTATTCGTAACATTATATTTATGTTTGGACCTACTAACTTGATGAGATTTATGTTCAAGAAACATACATTGAGACAGGGAAAACATGAGTTGGTGTATCAGGGGAATCATCTTCAATGAAAGAGGACAAAAAGAGGTGGAATGGTAAGAAGGAAAATTTAGTGGCAAGAAAGGAAGAGAAGTCATCTTGCAAGCATTGCAAGAAAGAGGGGCATGATGATGATGATTGCTAGAAATTTCATCCTGAGAAGAGACCGAACTGGTTCAAAGAGAGGAAAGGGAGGCCAACAGTTGCAGCAGCCACACGACCAACAGACTTGGGATCAGATTCAGGTGATGAATCTAAAGTCTCATTGGTTGGTTTGAAATGTAAAATTGGTGATGGATTTGATTCTAGAAGTAAATTGTTTCACATAAGGTTCATAATGAGGCATATTAAGGTCAACACATTGATACATAGTTGATCTCAGTCTAACTCAATTTCAGAGGAAGTGGTTAAAAAATTGGGATTAAACACTCAGATGCATCATAAGCCTTACTCACTTAAATGGATAAGAAACAACCATAAATTGCACATAACAAAGCAATGCACATTAAAGTTTGCAATTTCATCTAAGATTGTGGATGAGGTAACATGTGATGTGGTGCAACTCAATGAATGTGGAATGGTCTTAGGTAGTCCTTATTTGTATGATCGCAAAGCAATCTTCTACATGGAACATAATCAATATCACTTAATCAAAGTAGGAAAATAATATGTGGTACATGCTCATAATTTAAAGGAAAATAATTCTCTTCAAACAATGGAACAATTAAGAAAGGTAGCTCATGCAAGAAATACACCTATAATTGTTTCAAATCAAGTAATTGATCTTAAGCAAGAACATGTGATGATTGTAGAATGGAAGATCAATCACACTTTGCTTCAAGATAAGATAATGTCGTGCAAATACTACAAACATATTAGCTCATTTGTAGTCATATTTCTGATGTTTTCATTAGTAATGTTGTCAACATGGATGATAGTGGCTTCAGTAAGATGAGACAGAGTACAAGTGGCTAACAATATGTTGTCCGTTATCATGATTGTTTTACAATTGATCTTGATGAGACAGGTGAACGGGACATAGTTTAAAGATAGGGAACAAGTGGGGTGGCCTATCCCACACTTGATGAATGGTTAGTAACCTTTTGGAGGACCAAAAGGTCTTTAGTGGGGAGGTGTGATCGAAAATTGGATCTCGGGACCAAAATGGGTCCAGAAAGGCCTAAAAATCAAAGTTCTCAATTTTTTTTCAAAATGGACGTGCGCGTAGGCCTCGTCGATTTGAACCCAACGTAACTTGAACGAGATCAAAGGAACGTCGTATGTAAAAGATATCATGATTTGTTCATTTTGTCAAACAAGCAAAAAAAATGATAATTGTGCAGTTCATACAATGATGCGTGGTAGCTAACTGTACAGGCCATACGATAGTACAAATGACATGGAAGGGTGTGTTGGTGCTGATGTGGGAAGATATAGGTGGATGATTCAGATCGTGACACGTGGCAAGGTCATACAACCGTATGACATGTGGTAGTTGGCTGACGTGGCAGGTATAGTGGCACTAACTAGGTATGAAATTTGGAGGAATGAACTTTTGACATGTGGCAGTTTTTGGGCAAGTGGTATGGTGCCATGTGGCCTACTCCTGGGCTTCCATGTGGAACCCATCTATTGGTTGACAGTTTTTGGAAAACGTTTAGAGTTCACAGGAGTCGACCCCGTGACCTCTGGTCTTGGCTAATGGTTTGGAAGGGTCAGGATACTAGCCCACCCTCGGTGATCCTTGTTAACCATAGTCCAAAACATTTATTTAAATTGAAGTGGTGGTCCCATCGGCGAAGATTAGGGCTGGGGCCTAGTCCCCAGCCCCAACTCATAACTTAAACTAATGGTGTGTGCATATGTTGGAACTTAGCTCCCGGTTCGACGAAACAACATGCGACCACGCCATAAGACTCTATTCTTCGACCATTCCTGTAGCTAAGTACGGTTAGCATTCGGTTGGTTGGGATAGCCTGCCAAATAAGGTGCTTAACCAACGACTAAAAACTTTGGGCTATAAATGTATTAGCGCGTGGAGGAACAGGACAGGGCCATATGGCGACTGCACAAGACCAGAGGCCAACGGATAAGGGGCCAATGCACCAATAGCCTAGCGCTAGGCCACATGGAGGCGCCTAGGTGACCAGGAGCCCGAGAAAAAGGGTTTGCACCCTTAAGTTTTTCCATTTTGGGGTTTTATACCATATATTATGATTTTAATTGGATTTTTCAGCAGTTTTGTGGGATTTTGGTAATTTTTGGAGGATCTTGGGCCCTTTTTGAGGCCATATCTTGGGGAGAAGTTGGGAGGTTGTTACTGACTTCAATTCTATAAAAACCATAGGTTCTTGAAGCCATGAGGGAGGTTCATAACAGGAAAATGTTGAAATATTGTTGAGTCAAAGCCATTTTTATGCAGGGAAGCCATTGAGGAGAGCACCCTTGCGGGCCATTTCTAGGAGCTCCATTCATCTGTTTTCAGTGTTGTCAGTTTTTTTTGGGTCTTGAGATCTGGTAGAACATGACCAGATCAGTTTGTAATCCTTTTGGAACCATTATGATGTACTTTTGAAGATTTTAACAGAAATAAAAAATCGTCACCCACTGAGACAAAGGCCTGGAGACGTAGGCGAGATTGCCGAACTATGTAATCAACTTCTCTTTTTATGGTTTGTTGTTGTTTTATGCTTATTTCCATATCTGTATATGCTTAATGTATTCTACATTTCCTCTTTCATTCTTCCTCATTCATTCATTTCCTAAATGGTAAAATAACTCATGCTTTAATAACTCAACCATTGTCGTTAAAAGATCTATTCAGATCACTAACCCCCTTATTGTATCCCTTAGCCATCCTATAAATCAATCCACAACATAGAACATTGTCTAAATATGGAACACCCTTTCCAACTAACCACTCCAAACTATCCACCACCTTGAAAGGATACCCAAACCTGCGTTCTAGTTCAAGAGCTCTCTTAGCCTCTTGATTTCTTCTGAAAACACTCAAACCTTTAAAGTCAAGACACACTCTTTATCACTGGGATGAAACACCCCCCCAAAACCTGTATTTCCTAATGGCGTAGAGGTAAAAGTGGCCAATAGATACCCAAGACGAGCTATCCCCCATGACCCAACCCCCACTAAATTTCCATGGCCAGTCCTCTGAGATGACCCCTATTCGAAAGATCCATCCCCCAAGCATACATAATAGAGAACAAAGCATTGTGATGTTGAGCATATTCATCATCTTCAGAACGCTCGAGCTTCTCCTCATCCAAAAACTATTCTCCTAGATTATCACTATACCCCCACCATTAAACTTCCAACTTAGCAACTTCAATCGTTGCATCATTTCCTTGTACTATCCCAGACCTACGTTAATTGCAATCATATTTTCATATATTGGAAACCGTAGGGATGTAATCCCCATGAACTAAACCCTCCCTTGCCTCATTCAACTGAGGGTCTTCTATATACCTTATTACCCTTGACCTCATCTAGGGGACTTATGAATTTTGTTATTATGAATAAAATCAAAAGTCAATTATCATTCATAAATTAGTTTTGACATATCAAAATAATAAAATAAATTAATTAGTTTTTTTAATTAAATGAATTGGAAGTAGAAATTTTGAGTTCTCTTTGTTTTGGATGTGTTCATAGGTTATATAGTCCATTTTATTACATTTATTTTCAAAATTAAATCTAATGCCTTTGTAAGTTGGGTTTTTTAAGATAAAGTGTTTTTCTATTCTTTCATGGAAAATTGTTTTAGGTCTTGTCCAACACCTAGTTTCATTTTGAAGCTTATATGAATTTGTTCTTACTTTTGTAATACTCATTTTCTTTCTTGCATCCACAATAACAGAAAGATAGTTTTTATTTGTTTACTATGGTAAATGATTTATTTGCACTAATTTCAATGTTCTCTTATTTTTGGTATCCAATATATCACTCTAAACACACTTAAAAATAAATTATAATAATGTTTTTAACTACATTGATATATCAGAGGAAGTCCTCTTCGATTATCCCCTAATAATTTATCCAATAAACTATGTTTGTAGTCTAATCTCTTTTGATCCTTTAGTGAATTTTATTGATGTTTGAAGTAGTGATAAGAATCCTCTCATTCTTCATGTAAATTATCTTGTATGTGTACATTATTTACCTAACTTTAGCCTTAATCTCAATGGGTGGGAGCTCAACTATTGAAAGAAGAATTGGGGAAGATATAATATTGAACTTAATTTTAAGGTTACTAACTATAAAATCTTATGAATTTTCTCAATTTTCCTCCAACTTTCCTTAGAAATACTACATCCCCAAACCTCACATCCCTATAGAATTACTAGGATAACAACGATATCGATGATAACCTTCAATGTTTGCTAAATCCAAAATTTTAGAACTTTACAATGTTCTTAAGTCGAAAATAATCTTCCCAAATGCCATTGATACTTTTTTCAACACTAAATTTCCAATTTATCTTGTGATGAAAATCTCTTTCGAGATACTAATAAAAATGGATTTTGTCTTAGTTGCTATTATTATAAAAAAAATTAAGGTATGTGATTTGTTTCAATTCAATGGTCATTAACTTTTTGTTTATTTGTATTTATACACATCATAGTGTTAGTACATGTATCTTTAAGAATTTTAAGTTTCTTATCAAAATCACAAGGGATCCTTACTTAAAGAACACTTTGAATTGCATATAGAAGAGGATGATGACTAAATTCTAACTTAGGCTCATACAACTCGTCTCCTCGAGATAGTCCTCTAACTTGTCAATATAAATACCTTAGATAGTAGGAAATAAGGGGTATTATTTGTTAATCCATGTATTACAATTGATTTTCTTTGACCAACCCTTTTTATTTCAAAACATGGAAATGACCTTGTCATAAAGCCTTAGCAAAACAACCCTCAACCTAGAAGCCACCCTAAAATTTTCTAGCCTCTTCTAGAGGTTATTTCTAGCAATTATGTGAAAAGATTTTCTAAAGTCAACAAAACAATAAAGGAGATTAATCTTGATGTTCCGACAATATTCAACTATAATCTTGAGAATAATTTTGTGGTCTAAAGTTAAATGATAACTTCAAAAACTAGCTTTCCCCTTATCTCTTTTATAAAGAATTTCAAGCCATGAGATAATATTATTCTTAGAAATTAATCCATATAAATTAAATAGAATAGGTATTATCATAATATCTCTATAATTGGAAGGATTATTTTATCATCACTTTTTCAATAGGAAAAACAAAGTTTCCCATCCAAGGATTAGGAAATCATTCCTTGAATGCTTGATTAAAGAGGTTACCAATGTGAGAAATAATAACAGAGCCTTCAAACTTTAAAATTTCATATTATCAACATTTTATGTATTTTTTATGGATAAATACCCCTTGCAGAGAGGCGATCTCTCCCTCGGATTTTCCCACGATCCAACATAGATTTTAGGATAGATAAAAACAATTTTTTCCACTATATCTACTAGATTTGATCCTAAATTATGCTATGAGAAGGAGATATAATGGTTGAAAATTGATTCCCATCAGTTGTCCATGCATATTCTTGGTTGATGCAGCTCCATAGTTCTAGATACAACTCTTAACACCTTCTTCCTACACACAAGAAAACAACCAATACCAATCTCAAAACTTCAAGCACTAGGAATGTCAAATATAAGATAGATCTAACCTGATCTACTTAAGCACTATCAAATCCACCATTCACCATTGTGCATTACTGAACACACTAGAAATGGAAAGGGGAAACCATGCATATATAAATTAATAAGTAGAGAATAATACATCAACCAAGTTTTACCTTGAGTCTCGATTGAGTCATCTCCTTGATCATTGCTCTGGCTCCTCCTTATACCTTACACAAGCAATAATGACCTAATATGAAGACTGATTACAAGAGAGATTAGATTAAAAACTATAGCATAAGTGTTGGATGTTATGGGTTGACCCAGGTTCTACCTTAGTTCTCCAACAAAACCCTATAAACCATCCGGCCTTCTGGTAAACCAGAAAGCTACACTGCGCACAGAGTGTACAACACAGTCTCACCCAAGATGGCTTATGGGTGACTGCAGGATGCAAATGTCTGCAGTCATGGAAGGGATTGGAGATATTTTACTTCTTATACTTTCTCTTTAACATGTGTCACATTATGTACCCCATTATATTATCCATCTATATCTAACAATTAGCTCATTCTGCATTATCAGTACTGCACGCTAGAAAATACCATTTTAACCATGCGTCATTTGAATTCATAATTGCAGAAAAAACAAAAAGAACATCATTCAGACACATTGCAACACATGATTTTATGGTAGTTCACCCCCCTAGGCTACATCCACAAAGATCTTCTTTATTATTATGCTTCATCAAAATCTGGTGTTGCAGGCACTACATCATAGGTGTAATAATGGTCCATGATATTGACCGGCATCTAACCATGCTCCACATCTTGTGACCTGACCCTCAGATACAATCCATACATTTCAAAAATGAATCCATCTGAGATCCACAACTTTTATAAATATTACTATGACTTAAACTAAAAAAGACTCTCAAAAGATATAGTTCTTTTACCTCAAGTTATCATAAAAAAAAAGGTACCCTAGCTACCTCATACATCCTCAATTTATACAACAAGGTGGGTAAAAACACTTACATTATGACTCAAAACCCTAATTCTAAGTGGACTCCATTTTTCCATTTTCCAACTCCTTGTGCATGGTTGGTCTTCGATCCAATCATTCCTTTCTTTGACTTTCCATTGATATTCCTTAATTTTTGGTGTGCTACTTCCTTTGTTCTCTGTCGCACTGCTTTCCCTTCTTTCTTGGTGTGCGTTGCTTCCTTTGGTCCCTTCTTCCTCGTTTACTGCACTGAACCCCAAAATTTCCTGCTCCAACAAGCCCCCAACACTAACTTTTGGCTCTTCCCAATCCACTTAGGTCGTGTGTGCCTCCTGCATAGACTTCTCCAAGGCCCAAAACTTCTTTGTGAGTGTATCGACTTGTGTCTTCACCTACACACTCTTTTATGTCAGGTTTTCCACCACCTGCACTATTATGTGCTCCCCCAACACTCTTATACTCTCTGAATGTGCATGTTCCAGTCTTCCTTTCTTTGTTTCCATCTATACTATCATCTTCTCTAATTTCTCTTGAAGTGGCTCCAACTGATCCTATATTGTCTATTTTCCCCATGGATTGTCTTCACTTCTTCTTGTAGATTTTTCATCTCCTGTGTGCTTTTCAATCTATCTGAAATACTCATCTTCTTTTTACTTAGCTTCAAATAATTCATTGCAGCATTCAACTTCTCTTCTCTCTAATCCAATTGTTGGATCCTTTCATCTTATTCAAGGCTCATCCAAATCTGCGTGGTCCTTTCGTAGATCTCTTCTACTTTTTTCACTTCCATTGTGATGATATATGTGTTCTTTGTTTCCCATTGTTCCCTCTCCGATCTAACTTCTGGAGGTGTGGTTTATGTCAAATTCCAAACCAATTCAACTATCTCTTGTTTATACCCCTCCATCGTTTGCGCTATCCTCTTTATCTTTTCTTACACGTTTATTTCTCCTACTAGTGCATTGTCTGGGATCGTCTGAAATATTTCCTCAATTATTTTCTCCAGTTTGTCGATGCATTGTTTTTCCTCCTCCTGTTTGATCTACACTTCTTTGAGGAATGTCTCTAGAACTTATTTTTTTCCTTAGTTGTCTCCAAGTTTGTTACATTTGTCCTGGCTCTGGATTGTACTTCTTATGCCATGATGATATGTAACTTATATAGCACTTTTGTTGGTATCTTAGCGAATACCAATTCCATCTGTTCTACATCCTTGACCTGTTTATGTACCATATATTCGTCCATTTGTTTCATGTATTTAGTAATGATGAAGTTTTAACTTGCCAGTATCGTTATCTGTACTGTCTCCTCACTCTACGATGGTATGTCATGTTCTTGGGTTGTTTGTTTCTATTGTGTTTCCCCTTTGTGTTGCATCTAGATAAATTGTATATGCTCCAATACATGTTTAACCTCTGTCATCTCTTTCATTATCTTCTCTCTTTGTTTTTTTGCATCTTCATATACTTCTATGGTGCAGTCTCGTACTTTTTCTACTACTAATTCCGCATCATATTATATTATGGTATATTGGGGTACCTCCTTATGCACCTTCATATTCTTGTGCGCTCCATCTGACTGTACAATTGTTCTCTTGTGTAGCCTTGAATTTGTTTTTTCTGTTGTGATTCAGGTACCTATTCCTAGTATGTCCCATCTTGCTTGTCCCTCCTGCACAGGGATGTTATCTTCCTTATGTGTCTCTCCATTATTGGGATTTGTGTGGTCTTTCTAATGTGTGACATGCTTGGGGATATCCTTTTTCTATCTAAGTGTTCTTGTTGTTTCACTCCCCCCTTTCTACTTCATTTGCGTTGTTGCTTTTCTTGTATTTTCTACTGGGGTACTCTTCTTCTGTGAGGGGCTCGATTCAGTTGGTTGATTTTATTTTGTTGGCTCCACTGGAACCTTCAATTCCTCCTTCCAATATTTCATTTCCCATTGCACTTCCTCTTCTGTGATGCAGTATCTCATATGTAGCCACTCCTTCTCTGGATCCCTTTTTGCCTGGATCCACATATTGTGCCTTGATGCTTTGAATTTGGATATCTTCTTATATTCCTCCACTGCCTCCACTGGTATCCTCCAAGTTTTGACCACATTTTCCTGTATTTCTTCGAGTTATGTCGCGAATATGTTTGAGTTTGTCGTTCTTTACCTTGCAACAATTGTGTGCCACAATGTTTCGTACTATATTGTGTGCCACTTTCCAGTTCTCTGATAGAACATGTTGTATTTGGGATATTTCCATCCCACTAATGCAATAAGAATGATCATCCATGAGTAATGAAACTCCATTCCCAAATCCTGGGTGCCTTTGCAATCATCTAGAAACAAGTTTAAAAAATATGGAATCTAGCTCAGTAGAGTTCCCTTCACGCATTGCGTGACTGCTGCTATTACCCCTAGGGCACCTCTTCTTTGCAACATTTACTTAGCAATTTACATGTCGTAAAATTTGTTGATAGCCCCATTGCAGGTTCACTGATTTTGTTTATAATGATCCCCCTAGATCCTCTCTTCGTTCCATAGGTTTGATTCATTTCCTCTGCCAAGGATTTCTCCTTGGTCTTGTCATCCAGATATTGTGCAAGTTTCTTGCCATCTTTGTGTAGACCTATTATTTTTGCAATTAATTCAACGTCAATCGACACTTGTGTATCTAGCCAAAAATGTCTTGCGTGCACTACTGCTAGTAATTGTTTGGCGTAGTTATTTACGTCTTTACCCCTTCCAAAATTCAAGATCTCTAGCAAGTTCATTATGCCTATGTTATATAAACCTACGTTCCATTGTTTTGTTCCTAGTATTTGTACTCCTATTGCATTGACCCCTTTTCTCTCCATGTATACTTGTTTCTCAAACTTAGGAAATTTGTCTGTGTCTTTTACATCGTGGTTGACATAGCACAGTTTGTCTACGCATCCTAGAAAATATGGTAAAACCTTCACTCCTGCTCGTATGTGTGGTAACAAAAGAGTTACCTCTGGTTACTTGTGTGTTGATATATGGACAGGTTGTTTTCCTTTCCCCTTTGTTGGTTCCTTTGAGGGCCCTACCTCCTAGTGCATTTGCTCTTCCTCTTCCTCTTCTACGCTAGACTCTTGCTGCTGTGTGATCTCTTCTACTTGTATTTTCTCTTATTTTTCTATCTTTGTGCCAGATCGAACCCTCGACTCGTCAAACTCAATTCATTCCTCATCTTCTTCCTTTGTTGGCTGGACTATTTCCACGTTGGGTTTCTACATCGGGTGTTTCTCCTTTGTTGTGTTCTGTGAATCAATATGCATTGGTTCTGTCGCAGGGGTTGACTCCTTCTCCTCAACCATTGTAGGACTCATTGGTTCGATCACCAGGGAAGGAATGGAATCCACATCCACCACTTCCTCCTTTTGCATAGGGTTTTTCGCTTCCACTGTTGGCTCCTATGGTGACCTTGTGGCACTGCGTGTTTTGCTCGCTATCTTTCTAGGAGCTTCAATCTTTTTTGGTGCCATCTTACTCAAATCTATGTGGGTTTTCTTAGAAATATTCATTGAGTTCCCTCTCACTTTCCTATTTTCTATTAGCTTCTCACTCCTTAGCTCTATGTTCGCTCGAAGTCACAATGTGGCTTGTCACATTTTTTTTTTCTTCTACAGTGTTGTCATAAATGCTCCAAATCTTTTCAAGAATGCTTCGTATTCTTTCATAAATGTTTTTTTCACACCTCATTTTTTTCGATGTCCAGTTTTTCTTTTCTCTACTATTCCAGTTTTCTGTTGCGCAGTATTTTTCTATTGTCTTGTCTCTCTGGCGCATTAGAGTATCTGCATTTCTTTTCACCCTAATTTTTTGTCTGTTGTGCATTTGTTTGTTCTGGCACTATCATTCCACTTATTATATTTTGTTGTGGGTCGTATCCTACAACTATCTGTCGATCTATGATCCATCTACCTACTTCTTTTTTACTTTTTCTCATTTTTCTCATTTTTTCTTCCTTTTTCTTCTTTGAACTCCTATTATTTACAATATGTACAAGTCTAACTTTTTCATTGCAATTACTCAGGGTTAGTGGATCGACTGTCCCTATATAGTTTCAGTCGACTACCATTCACCAGTCCTTGAACTTCCTTGCATGTTAAATCATGCAGTTGCACAGAACCTCCATTTGTAACAGATTTTATCTGATATGGCCCTAGTCAATGCATTCTAAGATTCCCTGGTTGTTGTAAGTATTTATTGTCATAGAAGAGAACTAGATATCCTTCTTATAAGTTCTTCTCCTTAATGTGTCTTTCATGCCAAGATTTATCCTTTTCTTTTTATACCTCCTGATGGAAACCAACTATAATTCTATCTTCTTCTAATTCCATGAGTTGAGCTAGTCTTTCCTACATTGGGCCCCTTTTTGTCATGTCTGTAATGGCTGCAATGCACAGGCTTGGTATCAAATATTCCAAGGGAACTACTTCTTCATTTCCATACACTAATCTGAAGGGTGTTTTTCCTGTTAACTTCTTGCATGCAGTTCTATAGGCCTATAGTATTATTGGTACCTTCAAGTCCCAATCATCTATGTTCACATTACAAATATTTGTTAAGGAATTCTCCAATATCTTATTAAATTCTTCCATTGTTCCATTAGCTTGAGGATGATACAGAGTTATCTTCTGATGATATATCTCAAACTATTCAAGCATTTCCTGGATTGTACTGTTAATGAAATGAGTTCCTTTATCACTCATCAAAATTCTAGGGAAACCAAACCTTGTAACTACATGTTCTAATAAAAACCATGTTACAGTCTCTGCACTGCAATCCTTCACTATTGTTGCCTCATCCCATTTGGTTAAGTATTATGTCGTTGTAATGATATATCTATCCCCTAATCTTCTTGTTGGTGAATTAATAGGTCCTACAAAGTATACTACCCATTTTTCAAATACTTGCAAAGTAACCTGAGGTATCAATGGCATCTCATCCCTCCTAGATGGCTTTCCAACCCTTTGACAAACATCACAATTTTGATAGTACTCCTTTGAATCCTTGTGAACTGTTGGCCACCATAATCCTGCGTGAAATACCTTCTGCATAGTGGATTTCCTTGCGTAGTGTCCTCCAGTTATTCCTTCATGTTCTTGTGCCAAAATGATAGGCCTTTCATGCTCCATAGAAAATCTCCTCAAAATGTTGTCTGCACCAAGTTTGTATAAATGACCTCCAATCAGTTGATAATCTTCATCTCTTACTACCATGTCTTTTTTTCTGCGCAGTGTTAAATTCCTTCGATGTAACTCATGTACTCAAAAACTCAATAATGTCAGCAAAATATTCATCTACAACCTATACTGAAAATAGTTGACGATTAGGAAATTTATCTTCCAAACTACTTGGTTCCTCTCCATTGGTAGTTCTGCACAGATGATCTGGTCCTACATTCAATCTTCTAGAATTCACCACAACTTCAAAGTCAAACTCTTGAAATAGTAACAACCATCTGCATATTCTTCCCCAAAACACTGGCTCATTGACTAAATATCTAAGAGCAAAATGATTTGTAAACATCTTTAAATGTTTCCCTAACAAATAATGTATGAATTTCTGCAAAGCATATACCATAGTTAGACCTTCACTTTCTGTAGTATTGTAGTTTTTCTCTCAATCAGATAGCTTCCTTCTTGCAAATTCTATAGGATGGTCTATATAAACCTCTCATGGCTGTGTCAAGAATTCTCCAAGCATTATTGATGATGCATCCACATGCACATGGAATTCCTTTGACTAATTTGGGAATACTTGAATTGGCGCAGTCACCATTTTCTCCTTCAGAATATCCAAAATTTGTTGGAACTCATCATTCCACTGATTCTTAATGTCCTTCTTCAACAATTTCTCCATTGGCACAGTAATTTGTGAATATCCCCTTATGAACTTCCTATAATACCCTGTATGACCAAGTGTACTCTTCGACTAGTGCACTGATTTTGGTGGTTGCAAGTTAACTATGACAACAATTTTTGCAGCATCAACCAGTAGACCCTATTTACACAACACATGCCCTAACAAAATACCAAACGGTGCATTGAAAATGCATTTCTTAATATTCAATGAGATCTGACACTGCCTACACATGTCCAACATCAGCCTTAATAGTTCAACATGATCCTTTAATAAACTAAATATTTTCCAATCATCCAAGTAAACTTCCAAAAACTTATGTATGAAATCCTTAAAATTTTCTACTACTACCCTTGAAAAAATTGCAGGTGCATTCATTAATACAAATGGCATTACTGTATACTGAAATGATCCCCATTCTGTAGAAAATGTTGTCTTATGTCTATCTTTTGGTGCTATCTTGATCTAATGATATCCTGAAAACCCATATGTAAATGAATAATCTTCTTTCCCTCCTACATTATCCAATACTTCATTTGTAAATGCGGTAGAGAAAGGATCATGCAAGAAAGCATCGTTCAGTTTCCTTAAATCTCCAGATATCTTGATTCCCCCCTACTTCTTTTCCCGCACTATCATGGGACTGATCCATCATGATTCTTACATAGGTTCTATGACACCAGCTTCTAACATATTGTCAATTTCTTCCTTCACTTTATCCTTGTATATTGGATTCAACCTGTAAGTTATCTGTCTCATAGGTCTGAAATATGGCTTCAAAGGGATCTTCATCTCTCCAATTTCTCTTGCTATCCCCTTCATCTCTAAAAATGTTGCGGGGAACAAGTCACTATATTCGGGCAATAATTTTGTGATGCTCCTTACTGTCTAGTTTTCCCAATAATCTCCAATACTTGCCATCTTTGGGTTTTCTGTTATGCCAATAATTACCTTATTTATCTTTAAGGGTGCATCATAGTCTGTTGATTCTAATTGGGATCCTTCTACTTCTCTTTCTCCTTCAATTTCTGGAATATGTATATTGTGTAGGTTGTCTTCTTCTAGCTCTTCTTCTTATGCGACATGATAATAGTGTAACAATTGTCTGATAGTCTGTCTAGTCTAATTTTGATATTTTGTGACTATTTCAAGTTCGGGTTCTTCAAATGTCCTGTCTCTGATCACCTTTAGTGTTGTATCTATTTATGGGCTCTCATGTTCAAAGGAAAATTTAACCATAAAATTCTACCGCATTTCTTCCTGTTATGTGTACCAGTTCCTTGGAATACCTTCTAATGTGTGAATGAAATGGCGTGTCCATTATTCTAGTGGTACTAATCTCCATTGAACCATGCACCTATAAATATGTTCTTTGGGCTGTCCAAATCCATCATATTTCTCCAAAAACATGTTCTCCTGCTCTGGGCCAAATCTAATGCACAGTAACATTTTGCATTGGAACCAATTATTGATATTTTCCTTATGTGGTTCCCACCATCTTGCAGGTTTATCTTTCAAAGAAATATCTAATGTTGGTCATCTTTGATTCTCCAAAAATTCTACCTCATACTTCATTAGAAACTCTTCTAAATTATTCAGACCATAAAAAGTAGGAGGTTCCCTTACCTCTATACCAACCCATCTTAGTGCACGTCATTTTGGCGCATCTTCTGGTTGATCATTCATGTAGTCGTTGTTTCCAGTTTTCCAGTACTATCTCAGAGTGTGAGGCACAAGAACTAATACTCCTCCAACTCAAAATTCCATTTGTAGTTGGGTTGATGTAATCCTCTTCGCGCGCGGTAGTTCTATTTAAATGGTTTATGTCTTTTGTAAAGATATTTTTTGTCACAGGTTCCACATACCTTCCTCCTTCTGAGGGATCCAATGGTGTAATAACTCTGTACTCCCCTAATTCAAACATCACCTTCCTTTTCTTCAAATTGATAATAGTATGGTTATCAAAGTCCCAATCCATACCCAACAGTGTTGGATATGATGAAGTGTTATCCACAATGTCAATGACTTCAAAGTATACCATGGTGCACACACCATCTAAATCTACTGGTATCCCCTTCAATCTACCAATTTGCACCACTCTATGCTGATTTGTTAGCTTCAACTGAATAGGTGAGTATCCCAGTTGAGGTTCTCCCATAGCTTCCCATGTCAACTTTGGGAAGAACATTGATTTCAGATCTTAAGTCTAGTATGATGTCCCCCATATTAAAATATCCTATGTTTTCATTCAACATGAATTCCTTGCTTGTTCTTCTCTTATTTCAAACTTGATTCACTGTATTTACCCCTTCTTCCCCAGGATTACACTTTTCTAACAGATTTTTCAATATTTATAAAGAGTTTCTATCATTCAATAACTTCACACAAGACCCCAAAATTTTTATTAAGTTACTTAATTGTTCTGAAGGCTGCTCTTTTCTATTTTGATCGAATGAGGGAGGCATGTCATAAACTGGTACCTCATATCCTAGATTTGTTCCTAAAGTATATGCAATAAATATCTTGTCTAGATTCTTTGATTGTCTCCTTCTCTTTGCATGCATCAAACTTCTGTTCAGGCGTTGTATTCTTCCTAACCCACTAGTACTGATACTGATCCTTCTTTGTTGGATCTTCTCTCATCTTGGCTCCACCTCTAGTAACTATGTTGATCTTTTTCCCATTCTCTTCTTTGTTCTCCAAAACAATCCATTGAACATTATGGTTTTTTTGGTTCCTCTTGTCCTGTATCTTTGTCAACAATGTCAAATAGTCTTCTATCTCATGGTTTGTTGTGCGACAATACATACATGTCACAGGCGGTTTTGGACAATCTCGTGCATAGTGTCCATGTTTCTAACAGTTGTGACACACTACTAGTCCTCGACCTCCTACAAATCCTCTTCCTCCATGACATCCTCCTCTGAATCCTCCTCTGTTTCCTTGATTATCTTTGCGCGGTGTATTATACTGAGGTTCTTTATTATATTTCAGTTGTGAATTATTGTATTGAGGTTTCACATTATTGTATTGTGGTTGCACTGCACATTGTTGTGCATTGTTATATTGTGGTGGTCCTTGAAACTCTTGCACGTTATTGTACTGCGATTGTGCTATAAATTGTTATGTGTTATTATATTGTGACTATTGCGTAGGTTGTCCTGTCATGTGTTCAACCTGCACTCTGTATGTATCTAAAATCCTCTCTTTCATCATCTCCAAAGTTCTTCAGTCCTTGTCTTCATGCCCAAATGACTTGCAAATATTACAAAATGTACTCTTTGGAACTGTTTGATACTTCTGCATAATGGGACAGTGATATGGATCATGTCCATGTGTTTTACATATCTCACACCATGATCCTCTTGAAGATAAAGGGTTTGGCATACCTAGTCCTATATACTACTCAAATAATGTACACTCATTCGTATGGTTCCCTTGTGTTCTACATAGTGTACTTCATACATCTTCTCTTTTCTCCTTACCTTTATTCTGATTCAACTAAAATGTTAAGTTCTTGAAATCTAGTATCATCCCTTCCATATCTAGATATGTATGTTTATTGGTTTTCCTCCAATTGCAAAGTTTCTTGCAAGGCCTCAACCTAACTTTGGAATTTTTGTTTCCTCAAAGGATACTTCAAGTGTGGAAATAAATAATTTACAAACAAATGTCTATGTTGCATATCAGTAATTGGGAATTTCAACTTACCTTTTAGTCTTTTGAACTTTTGGTCCACCTCCCAGACTGATTCTCCTAGTTTATTCTTAATCTCTATCATCTCATTCATGAACTGATCCTCTGAAATTGGTTTTTGAAATTCATTTATTAATTTCCTCTTCACTTGTGCAATGGTTGTAGGTGCTCCCATTAGATTATTTACTATGAGAGCCATGTACCAGTCTAGTGCATTGTATCTGAATGTGATTTCCAACTGTGCAACCTTTGTATCTTCATCTATAATATGTTTAGCGGCCCAAATATTCTCACAAATGAACAAATGCTTATGTGGGTCCTCCGACCCTTATCCTCGGAAATCTGGTAGTCTGATAGTTGGATCTAGTCCTGCCATTGTGAAATATGTTGAACTACCACCTTTGCGCGGTGTATATACCTGACTGCTACATGTTGAACTTAAATTTTTTCTTGAAATTCCACTGGACCCACGTCCTACAAATATCCTTCTACCACTAATCACTTATTGGTTAACCGTTTTTCTTCCTTATTTTTCTTAGTCGCACATGGGGTTGTGGATTCCAAACTAATTCGGATATGGAATGGAGAGCCTTCTTCTACGCCAAACCCATGACCTTTTATTTTCCTCTCATATGTGGTGTGAAAGATATCCTCAATCTACCACATGGCGTGGAGATCCTCTACCTCTTCCTCATCACTATCCAATCCCTCTCACTCGGATACCTCCCTCTTCTGCCTATTCATCTTATATTGATAGGGTCTTTTGTTGAATGTCACACTTTCTTTATGTATTATATCCTTGGTATGTTCCTCATCCATCATAATATGTTCCATTTATTCCTTCTTCTTGCCTCTCTCCAGAACCTTCTCCATATCTCAGATCTTCCTTAGTGCTTCCCCTAGTTCCCCCATGCGTGCAAAGTTATTTAGCTATTTGATTCCATGGTCATCACACATTTATCATGTAATACGATCTTGATCAATGTGTAAAGAGACTTAATGTACCTCCCTCTTGGTCCCTTCAAGAATTCTTTCTTTGTAGTAGTATATGACTTTGTTGTATCGACTGCAAATTCAGTAATAAACCCTGTAGTAATATTATCTAACTAGAAATCCACTACGTATGTGAATTTGTTATTAACCCTTTCCAACCATGAAATGTTCACAATAGACCACTCTATAGCCTTATTTGATTAGTTATATGGGTGTACTTCAACCTCAATAACCACTCTTGTAATAATTCTGGAAAATAATAGAAATATGCTTCATGCAAATCAGTAAACACATACCTCTGCAGATACTGGCACAGTGTATATCTGGAAATTTTGTTATCTTTCTATGTGAACTCAAGCTCCCTTGTGTCCAACCATATTTCAATCTCTTTTTTTATAGGATTCCATGGCCTAAACATCCCCTTTTACCTCATCATTCTCTTCATCAAACCCCTTCCAGGTTGTTCTTCCGATTTCTAGGAAGCAACAGAACCATTTATTGGATGTTATGGGCTGACCCAGGTTCTACCTTAATTCTCCAACAAAACCCTAGAAACCATCGACCCTTCTGGTAAACCAAAAGTCTACACTACGCACAGAGTGCATAGCGTAGTCTCACCCGAGATGGCTTATGGGTGACTGTAGGATGCATATATCTACAGTCATGGAAGGGATTGGGGATGTTTGTTTTACTTATTCTACTTTCACTTTAACATGTATCATATTATGTACCCCATTATACCATTCATCTATATCTAAAATTTAGCTCATTTTGCATTATCATTACTATGCACTAGAAAATACTATTTTAACCATTCATCATTCATTCATAATTGCATAAACAACAAAAAGAACATCATTCAGACACATTGCACCACATGATTTTACAGTGGTTCACCCTCGTGGGCGACATCCACATAGATATTTTTCTTTATTATTATGCATCATGAAAATATAGCACTGTGTGCGCTACATAATAGGTGTAATAATGGTCCATGAGGCTAACCAGCGTCACACCAAGCTCCCCAGCTTGTGACCTGACCCTCATATACAATCCATACCTTTCACAACTGACTCCATCTTAGATCCACAACTCTCAGAACTATTACTGCGAATTAAACTCACAAAGACTCTCAAAAGATATAGTTCTTATACCTCAAGTTATCATAAAAAAAACAAGGTACCCTTAGCTACCTCATACATCCTCTATTTATACAACAAGGTGGGTAAAAAACCTTACATTATGACTCAAAACCCTAATTCTAAGTGGACTCCATTTGTCCACTTTCTAACTCCTTGCGCGTGGTTCGTCTTCGATCCAACCATCCCTTTCTTTGACTCTATATTGATCTTCCTTAATTCCTGGCATGTTGCTTCCTTTGTCCTCTTTCATGTTGCTTTCACTTCTTTCCTCGTGTGTGTTTCTTCCTTTGGTCCCTTATGCCTCATTTACTGCGCTGAACCCCAAAATTTCCTGCTCGAATAATAAGTTTTCTTCTCAATTCTTCCTCTTGTCTTCCCTTGGAATTCCTTTCTTTTATATATTGATGGAGGAGCCTAGGGGGATGCTTCTATATCTCTATAACTTAGTGAACTCCAAGTCTAGTATGAGTTCCCAATATCCTCATTCTAGATCAACAACTCACCCAACGTTGATCTCTTTGTAACTCATCAAATATAGAAGGTGACATGGACGATTGCGTGTTTCTAGTGATGCAACTAGTGATTGCACCTTGTGAGTGGTGCAGTGTGTGACTAGTCACAACTTACTAGGCATGCAAGGCATGAATTCCCTCAAAAAATGAGAAATACAAGGTAGAATAGTATGTTTCAATGATATCATTAGTAGGTCCTCCACATGTCTCTAGGGTGGAAAATAGAGCTATAAAATATTCCCCCTAATGTGTTTTCTCAAAAGAGGAACTAATGGCCAAAACACATTATAATATCCATAAACAAGAGGCAGGATAGGGAAGGGGCTAAGAGATCAAGGAACTCTTGAGTACCTACAATAAATGGTAAACCAAACAGATATAGATCATCCCCAAGGTAGGCTTACCCATGCTTAAAATAGAAACAAAGCATGGTTTCCAACATAATACATTGCGGACCCATGAAGTGAAATGCAAGACCATGTCCATGAAAAATTACATGGTGGATCCATGTCGTCAAAGAGATCATAGCCATGAAAAAATAAAATGTGGATATATTTCATAGTATACATCAAAGTGATGATATAATAGTGAAATACTACATCGTAACTTGGGAGGAGTATCTTGAATGAGTGATACCCCTTAGGCCCAAGGTCTTCACCCCAAACCTGATGGTACGATTATACAACATGGGAATAGATGAGATGATGTCAAGAATGGTAGAGACCATATGATTACTCGTCATTAATGAATAACATTAACATTCTGGAGGGGACCCACCGATAATTAAAATGGACCCCAAGGTAGCTAATATAATCTAGCAAGTGTGAATAGAGGATCAAATGTCAAATACTCATAGAATCAATCAATCTTGAGTTAATGATGTAAACCAATTTTCGATTGCAAGAAATAATGGCATTAAGGATTAACGATTTCTATTAAAATGAGACAGTAGAGTATTACACACCAAACAATGGACAAATCATATCTCACACACTACTACATACATAACAAAAATTCAGTCTCAACTATCTACTCTACTCTCTACATGTTCATGGGCACTGCCTTAATGGAGTCAAGCCCAATCTCGCTCTGATACTATATTAAAATGGGAGAGTATATTTTATGACACACGAGGATGTGTTGAATGATCAATTGAATCAAAATAATAATACATATAAATACAACAAGGTTTGTCTCAAGATAAACAAACTACCTTCATCACTCAATCTATCAGTTGAGAAAATATCTTAACCTCACAGCATTCTATGAATCTTAGTTGCAGAGAATTTCTCTCACAACCAACTATCTAACAACCTCCTAAATACTAGGATCAAACCAGTCACGTAGAGATTGTTATCTACCTCACAAACATAATCTCCTCACACATGATTAAGACACGTAGGAGTTATATATTCCAACAAATGCAAGCTCCAATGTACTATTTGTTTTCTAGATCCCTCCCCTAGATAATGTGTTGAATTTGATAGAATGATATCCATTGAAGGAGAGCCTTAATGTATCCCCCATCAATCGACATGAAACATACACTGAGATATGTTGTAAAAAGATAAAATCACCAAGTAAAACTAACATAGGGATGTATGACACTGATGGCCAACAAGACAAGAGATGGTAGACTCATGATTACTTCCCTTGAACATATAGCATGACATAATGATGACCCGGTAGCATTGAATCAAGAGAACCACTGATATAGTGTGACAACACATGAGTAATTAAAGCTCTTTCCATAGTGACTGGAATATTTTTCAGCTGGAGTAGTATATGACTCATACTGATGGTATGGATCCTAGGCAAGCTATAACCCAACTATAATAAAAATATGCAAATAGGTGCCATGTTCAAGGGAGACATGTTTTCCACTGCTACTTTTTATAATACAAATCAATGGTAAAAAGAAATCCCTCACTCTTTTTGTTTATAATTGTCTCCTTCATGGTTTTGTGAGTGCGAAAGAGAGATAAAATTTCTCGATAGTGTCTTTTTCATATATTTTTATGAGTCGGAAAAAGAGGTGACATTTACTTGAGAAAGTGTCTTTTTCATGATTTAATGAGAATGAAAAATAGTTAAAAGTGAGCTCATCTAGAGAGATCGAGTGGCTCAATGGAGTGCTTCTATGTTCCAAGTGCATGGAACTAACCTATACAAAATGAATGAAAAATGGTAATGGAAGGTGATTTCCACTCATGGAAGTGGTTTTGTCCATGGGTAAAAGGTCAAAAAATAGAGGCAAGATAATGTAAAAGGAAAGAGGTGAAGTGTGAATGCAATGGTCGTAAGTGGGATCAAGGAAAAACACAACATAGTAGTAGATACCAAGACATAAGTAGAAATATTTTTACACATTATTTTGGTCACCCTTGTGATCAGCTGACGATATGTGCATAACGCACTTCCATGTTCCTCAAGATAATAAATGAGACTTTCTCCATGAGAAAAGTGGATCATCTTTTCTTCCTTAAAAACCATATCAAATAATATCGTCGCATCCTGCTCAATGCTTGGGGTGCGACGATTCTTGATCGTTGCATGCTACACCAAAAATGGACTGCATTGTTGCCGCAGGATGCTTGTGGATAGGGTGCGAAGATGTTGAAAAAAGAGGAAAAGGTGAAATTCATGAAAGTTCTAGAAGGGAATCTTCTAGAAGATGAGGTGGCCTCCGATCGGTTTGGATCTTAATCACTTCTCTAATTTAGTGGGATCATCCTAGTATTCTCATCCATCCCTATTTCACCCTATATAAAGAGGGATCTCTCATGGGAAAGGCTAGGTTGGCTTATGCATGAAGAGTTATGCTAAATATTGTACTTGTGATAACTTTGCTTTAGCTCTCCAAGTCAGGTTGTGAATTCTCTTCATCAAAAGCATTGGAGAAAAGGTGTGTGTGTTGAAGCAAAGCACCATTGAAAGGGACCTTTCAACATCAAGGTTGGGGTTGTATTTTCCACTTTCATTCAATATAATGAAGTAATACATTTCTTCCCTATAAAGGTGTCTCTACTTTTATTGTATAATGCCTTGATCTTATACATAGACTTCATTGGAATATATATATCGTTGTTCTTTCTCTTTGTTGTTTTGTGCTTCTTAACAGGTTCACACTCCCACAAATACAAAGATGGGGCAAGGGTGACACTAGTGAGGATCAAACGTCGTTTAAATTGTATGTCATTTGTCCCTCTCTGAACTAGTTTATATTACAATGAAATCTAAGGAGAAACTTGTATTCTGCCATGTTTTGTTCTAGCTTATTTTTGAAGTTAGGGAGATTAGTTTGTGTCCTCACTTATCGATTTTTCCGATAAAAAAATTGCCGACCATACTTGGGAACATCCTCTTTTGGTTTTTGCTTCCTTTTTTCTTTTATCTTGCCTGATTTTGGTCAATTTCATTCTCTGAGTCTTTGGATGATCCATCTTGACTCCCTAGTTCTGAAATTTCATTGAGGAACTCTGTGCTTTTTCCATTTTTTCCTTATGTTCAATAATCATCGCATCCTTCTTGTGTGAACTAGAGCGATGATGTCGCACTATGTTTTTCCTTTTTCCTGCGACGATCCTTCATTGTCACACTGTGTTATTCTGCGTCTTGTGACGATTCTTGTAGAATTTTTTTGGAGTGACAATCAACTTTTTCTCCTTTCCCATATTTTTGATTACTTCTTGGGGTGAACTTTTAGTCTTGGTGAATGATTAGTTTGCATCTTTTAGCCTGAATTTGATTGTTTCTCAAGTATTGAGAGTCTTTTTCATAAGATTTATAAGTTTTATCTTTTACTTCTTATTGCAAGGATATAATCTCAAGGCTTCGTCCTTGAGTGCTTGCTAGATAAGTTGTTATTGATCTTTTTGAGTTTTGGATTGTTGTTGATTGGAAAACATTTTTTGATTGCATTAGAGAAATAAGTTTTCTTAATTTTCCTTTTTTGCATTATGAGTTTAGTTTGGGAAATAGTGTTGTGAGTGCATTGATCTTATTAGACAACGTTTTCTTTTTGAATTAGATATTTGTTTCTATTTGAAAATAAAAGGATTGAATTTTGTTCTTCTATTGGTAGTATTTACAATAAATCTTTTCATTCAAATATTTGTTGAAAAAGAGAAAATTGGAAAATTTAGTAGATTTGATTGTTTGGAATCAATGTCATTCAAAGATTGAAGAAATTGTGCTTTGTAACTTTTTGTATTCTAGAAAGAGAAACCTTCTCCCTTATGTAATTAGAGTTCATTGAACGAATAGATTTCATCTCATCTATCTTTGCATTTTGTTGGGTCAAGGTCAAATACTTCATCAATTTCATCTCTGTTTCCCTTTTTGAGTAAGCAACAACCATTAAAATTCAACGTAATTTTAAAATATATTTAGAAACTTTTATTTTCTATAAATTTTATACACCAACATTATCTAGGATAGCACTTTGGAATATGTTGTGAGGCACACTCTTCAAAGCATCAAAACACATAGTAGTATATTGTGATAGGGAAAGTTTAAATCCACTTGCTACATTTTGTCCTGGGAAGCCCTTCTAACACAAGGTTCAATCACGAGGTCGCATTAGGGTCGACAGAGTTACCCTAATTTGGTTGGTCTTAGTGTAGATATTGTGCATATTATTGGGGGTCACTTGAGAAGAAAATCATGTGCAAACCTTCTCGAGGAGATTTCGGGCTTAGATACCCTTCCCTTGCGCACAGATCAGACTGTCGACTACTTCCTGAGGAATCATACAACCTATGTCATCACATACACCCATGACTTCCATAGCTTATACAGTACCTTTAGATCATTTTACTGGCATGACCAGTAATGTCGTTACGGTTTCAGACCAGTTGTTGGTTGGTTCTCATACAATCCTTCCTCTCCAACTCACTAGCTCTACCATGATCCCACAAGTTACACCTGTTTCTATCGGAAGTTCGTTCATAACTCAAGATCCTATTGGAACGCCACTTCCACCTAGATCAATTCCATCACTTCAACCTGGGTATAATTCTCTTCATAGTTCTATTCCTAATCATGCTCAGAGTCCATCTGAAGGGCCTAATATTTTTGTAACACCTGGGTATCATCTTGCTAGTGTTTTCTTTCCCACACCTACCCAGGTTTTCTTCAGAGGTCCTAACATTCCTCCTCCACCTCCACCTGGAGGATATAATATTCCTGACCCAATTAGCTCTAATCAAGTTGGAGGCACCAATCATTCTATCGCTTCTAGTTTTCAAATTCCCATTGGAGGCCAACCTCAAGTTGGGGGGAAACCCCAAGTTGGGGGTCATAATTTAGTGTACCAGAAATATATACCTAGATTACAATATCAACCTTGGAATTTTCCTTTCCAAGGAAATCAAAAACCTCCTGGGGGGGGGAATCCTAGGCAACCATATCCAGGCTCTATAAATCCTACCTAGGGTCAATATTTTCATTCTAATGCTCCTTTTCAAGGTAGCATTCTTAATCAACCAACACATGTTGGTTACTTGACTCAAAACCCTTCACAACTAAATTTGACAGGACCCTCTAACTATCTAAAGACTGCTTATGGTCCTACTGGTATACCTACGGGATTAGATCCTCAAAATTACCAGTTTCCTCAAGTGAATAGATAGTTGTCATTTCTAGCTACTTTGGATTTACCAGATTTATCTAGGATTTTGAATGATCCTATTTTGCATTCTCCTTATTTTCCGGTCATACCTTCCAAGTTACCATCTGACATTCCTAAGTTTGACGGTCGATTAGGAGAAGACCCAAATAATTGCGTCATGACATTTTATCTTTGGTGTTCATCCAACTCCTTGATGGATGACTCCATTCGATTACATATTTTCCAATGAAATCTTATGGGTTAGACAACCAAATGGTATATTGAATTTCCATAAGGATTATTCAATTATTTCAACACCTTAGTTATGGCTTTCTTAACGCATCACCAGTTACCGATACGATATGAGACTGGAACCAAAATTTTGAGTTCATTTAAACAATCCTATTCTACTCATATTTCATATCATATTCGCGAGTGGAGGAGGAGGAGATGATTAATAAAATTTCCCCTTCCTGATCAATTGTTGGTTGAGTGGTTTACCTAATCACTCATTGGTCCTATATCCCATGATGTTTCCATGGGCGGTGTTTTCACTGAAGAGAAGGAGATTAGTCTTGATCAATACTAAGATCTTGTTTACTCACAAACGGGCACACTATACGACTTGATCCCTGATGCTCCTTGCCCATCTACAAATCCAACACCAACGTCTCTTATAACTTCTCATGTTGTTGATGGTGTGATTGACACTTTTCATGCTGAGACTCACTCCAAATAAGCCAGTCATTGCAATCCAAAATATACTACTGCTAATATGCAAAATGTTACTCCTCTAACTCCCTCTCCTGGTAAAACCTCTAAGGTCAATACAGTTCAGCCTACACCTACCGTTAAAAATCAAGATAAAAAAAAGGGAAGGGTAATAATAAAGAGGATAAAAATAACAATCAACAATCAGATAAACCCGAGACTTAGCATGTTGATGATAAATAAAATAGAAAACTTTGTTATCCTTGTCTTATCTGTGGTGAGTATCATTATATGAAAGATTTTCCAAGACGTTTTGAGGTTACTTAGTTCCTACAAGGGATCGGGACTCCTCCTACACCTGTCGTTTTGTCACAACCTTTTCCTTCTCAATAGTAGGCCCAATTGGTTATTCGTGACCAACCTTCTCCCTCTACCACATATTATGTACTTATGTTTACTAGTGACTCCAAGAAGAACGAAGTTGTAGTTGCTACTCGAACCAAATATTATTCTCCTTCCAAAGAGAAATTTCATGATTCACCGCCTCCATTGGTTCAACCTCCTCCATCGACTTCACCTCCCAATGGTTGTCTTCATCTCGAACGACCGATTCTAGATACAGTTCTTCATTCGCCTCCTAAGGGCATTGTTCATAAGTCATCATTTAACCCCCACACACGTGCCACTCAAAACTACAGTATTATAGAAGATCTTTCATAGGCACCTTCTACGATGTCGGCTCTCGAAGTCCTTCAAAGTTGTCCTATGCAATGAAAGGCATTGTTAAAGGCTATTGGTGAAATTGATCCTACCGATACAAAATTGATAATCGTTGACTTGGAAGATCACATTCCAAGGCTCCTTCATCAATTAGCATTTCAAATACAAGTCATTGTGGAAAATAATAACATTTGTCAAACGGTTGTTGATGAAGGAGCTTCGACTTGTGTCATGTCTGTTACTTGCTGGAAATCCATTGAATCTCCTTCCCTTACCGAGTCACACAATACTTTAAAATATTTTAATGGTATAGGGTTTAAACCTTATGGTGTTCTTCCTTCATTATCTATTGCGTTGGAAGGCAAAGTGGTTACTGTTGAAGTTGAGGTGTTTTATGCACCTCTCGATTACAAACTTCTACTTGGTCGTAGTTGAATTGATTCTATGCATGCAGTTGTTTCTACTCTTTTCTAGGTGATACGTTTCCCTCACCAAAGAAAATTTGTTACCGTAGATCAGATCACCTTCTTTAGTTCCAAATCGTGCACTAGTAAAGTTCCTTTCATTGCGAAAACACCTCTTGGTTATGATAATGTCGGTGTGGGTCTTTTAAAGGATTCATCATTAATGGGTACTTTCCCCATTCCACCACTCAATGTTCCTCCTCCTTTTTTCGAATCGATTAGCATGATCTCGACCACTGTTGGTGAAACTCCTGAGACTTATGACCCTTGGATAGTACCTAGCTTGGATGATTGTCTTTGTTATGGCGACCAAATGCCTTTAAGTTCGGTGGAATTGGCCTATCAAGCTATTCAATCGACAACTCCTTCTCCTCGTTCTCTCTTAGATACGTCTCCTGATATGTTTCACGTGGTATTTCACACCGATGAAATGATCATGAAAGTTATGTCCATGGAATATACCTTGTGGGATGATGGGCATCATCGTTCTATTCTCTTCCTAGAACCTGAGACTATCGAGAGTTACCGATGGATTTCGAATTAGTCTATTGTCATTACTATTCCCCCATTTTCTGAACCAATATGAGATGTTTTGTACGAAGGGAACTTGGGAAATATTTCACCTACTATGCTTCTAGATATTTCGATTAAGCCTGGAATAGTGGAAAATGTTCATATCGGTGCCTCATGTTATCTTGATGAGATCCAAATTTACAAGGCCCTTTTCCCAAAGATAATTATGCAACCCATTTCATCGACCATATCGTTGACGATTATTCCAGGAGTGAAATCTTCTCTTTGATGGATGAATTCTCTGGTGATAATCAAATCAATATTTTACCTGTGGATCAACATCAGACTGTTTTTATTTTCCCTTGGGGTACCTTCACATACCATAAACTTCCCTTTGGTCTCAAGAATGATGGTGCGACTTTTCAACGCATTATGTCTTATGATTTTCATGATATTCAACACATTGTACAACCTTACCTAGATGACTTACCAGTGCATTCCTTGTGTCGCCAAGATCACCTGACACACTTATGAGCCATTTTCCTACGTTGTCGATATTATCACATAAGATTGAATCCACACAAATGATTTTTTTTTGTGGAGTGTGGATGAATTCTTCATTTTATTGTTTCTATACATGGGATTAGGGTGGATCCTTTGAAGGTTGAAGCTATTCTAAATTTTCCTCCTCCTTCTACCTTACGCCAACTCCAAAGTTTGCAAGGGAAGGAAATTTTTTTACGTCGATTCATTCCCAATTATGCTGAACTAATGAAAGGTTTCACTCGACTTCTTAAGAAGGGTCACTATTTTGTATGGGACGACACTGCCAACAAAGCCTTTGAATCTTTGAAACTTTCCTTAACCTGTACATCACTCTTATTTCCCCCCAATTATAGTCGAGATTATTTATTATACTTGGTTACTTCGGAATCTACCATAGCTATGGTTCTAGTCCAATAGAATGATTCGCATGATGAACACGTTATTTACTATTTGAGTCAAAGTATCACGACCACCGAAACCAAATATATGCATGTGGAGAAATTGGCCTTGGCGGCTGTGTTAGAGAAAGATTTGCCTCACTCTATGCAATCTTGCAGAGAGGGCCTTATTCCATTCCCCCATGCAGACTTACTTTCCCTGATGATAAATCCAGAGACAAAAATATAAATTTTTCCACTTGTACGCATCTTGCACCTTATACATCAGGCGTATACCCTGGCTACTCCACTATAGCCCGTGTACATCGGGATTTGTGCCAGAAAATCAAAATTAAATGTCAGGTTTCCATGTCATGAGAGGATATCTTTGATCCTTGGCCTTCCATATAATGGAAATGTTCCAACTCATCCCTTTAGTTGCATTTTGAAGGCTATAAAGAGCCCAATTCCGAGCTATGGAAAGGAGAGAGAATTCAACTTTGAGAGCAAAGTTACTCTGGAGAAATTATTTACTTCATATTGAGTCTGTATCCCTTTTCCCTTTAAGTATGAACATAGGGTTCATCCCCCAAGCTCTTCCCTTATTGATGGAGAACCTCATTGTCTCCCTTATATGAGATTACATTTGGTGGAGGATTGAAGTGGTGGAGGCCCAGTTGGAAGGAACTTGGTTTCTTGGTTATGAACCGTGCCGACATGGAAGTCTGTAATATTTTCACTTTTGTTGATCATTTATGAATAGAAATACTCCTTTCCCATCCAATTTATATCTTGCAAATATATGTATTCTTATCCATGGGAGTATTTGTTATGTATATTGATGGATTATGATATCTAATGTGATAACCTTTTATATTTCCACCATATGCTTGTTTTTTCTTGTTTGTTGAGAAATTGTTGCAGATATATAGCTTTGGGTTGAAGTGCTCAACGATGGACATCATCGAACATATGGATGAGGTGGGTGATCTAAAAATGAAGAAGACTTGTATTCTTGAAAATATTTGCAAGTAAAATTTATGTGTTAAAATGCAAATGGATCATCTTTGCAACACAATTTTTAATAGGATTTACTCATTCAATATGCATATAAACAACAACATAATCAATGAACAAAAAACACATAACACAACAAATGATAAATGAGTTCACCCCTCTCTTGGGCTACATCTCCTGGTCCAGCTTCCAATAGATCATTTGTATTATTTTATCAAAGTTCTCAGAAATGTGCTTTACAATGATCAAAATGCCAAATAGATTGCTCCAATGGCTTCAGAACGTCCAAAAACCCCTAGTTGGGCTTTTTCGGCACCTCGTTTGGCCAAAAAATGAAGAAGATAGGCTTCCTGGAAGTCCCCCCTTCAAACTTGCTGTCTTTGCATCTACAAAACACACCCTTTTTGGCTCAACCTAGCCCACACGCATATTTAAGCGTAAAAACCTAGCACCAGACGCAACCACGTGAACCGTGCAAACCGTAGGACAATTACGACCGCACCTAGCCCCTAACCGTCAAGGGCCAGGTCGTATGACCCATGCGTCCACGCGCTAGCGTTAACATAGGCTCCCGTTACATAAGCCAATGATCAAAGGCCAAATGGCAGGTCATTGATATAACCGTTGGAACAAACACAACCGCGCACGTGTGTCCATATGATATAGTTGTGGGTTATATGTAACATATCATGTGACCAAGGGTTGGGGCTAAGCCCCGGCCTGGTCGCGCCCCAAACCACACGCATATACAAACATATATATATATATATATATATATATATTGCACCATATATATAACAAGGAACAACTGGTGGTGTGCCAATTGGTGGCTCTTTGCCAAGTCTTTTCCCCTGCCCGGAGGTCGCGGGGTCGACTCCGGCCGACGACATAAGTTTTAAACCAATAAATGGATGACACGTGGTGGCCATTGACTAGGCCATGTGTCGTCATTCCATTCGCTTCCAAAAATGCCAAGTCACCTGTCAACTTTCCAAATGCCTGTCTACCATGTGTCGTATGGCCTGCCACATCAGTGTCCATATGAACTGTACGGACTGTACAGTCAGCAACACTTTGTTTTGCCTGTTTGTAAATTTGAACAGAACGCGATATCTCTCTCTCCCAACGTCCGTTTGAACCCAAAAAAGTTGTGTTGGGTTTGTAACAACGAGGCCTACGTTCTCATTAGATTTGAAGCGATTCTGAGCACTTTGAATGTTTGAGCAAAATTTGATCCCCTGATCACACCTCCCCATTGGAAAGCTTTTGGACCTCCAAAAGACTATTTTCAGTCTATTTGAAGATGAGGGTATAGTTCCCTCACTCTTCCAACCTCAATCCACTTGGCTTTTCTTGGATTTGTTCCTTTAAGACCAACTCAAAGATACTCCACATTTCCTCGTTTTGAAATTCGCATTCTCCTATCAAGGATGGTGTCTTCATGCAGTTCTGTAAGATATTCTGGGGAAAAATCATCTATAGAAGGAATATGAACATGCTCTCCATGATCATAAATCAACGGAGGCTCGTACAATTTCAAATTCTCAACATTAACAACTGTATACATTTGCATATAAGGAGGCAAATCTAAACGAAAGGCATTGTTGCCAATCTTGTCGATAATCTTGAAAGGACCATATCGAATCGATTTCAATTTTTTACCTTCTCCTTTAAGCCTCTCCTTACTAATGTAAATCCAAACTTCATCTCCAAATTGGAAACTGTGATCAACATGATGCTTGTCATGTCTCGTCTTGTACTTGGCTTGACTCTTTTCCAACTGCTTTTGCACCATTTGATGTATCGACTGAATTTGTTCAATGAACTTTTCTACCCTATCAATGTCATATTGACCATCGATATCAATATCTTTCCCAAAGATAAAATCTAAAGGAGATTTGGGCAAATAGCCAAAACATGCTTCAAATAGCGACGTTTGAGTTGAAGAGTGTTTATCTTGATTGTAAGCATGCTGAATGTAGTGTAAATGCTCATCCCAAAGTTTAGGATGCTTGTTTCAATAAGAATGAAGAAGATTCACCACTATTTGATTTACCACTTCTGTCTGACCATCTGTTTGCGGATGAAAAGCTGTGCTCTTTTTCAGTTTGGTGTCCATGAGTGCCCATAAACTCGACCAAAAACTTCCAACAAATCGAGAACCCCGATCAGAAATAATGGATTTAGGAAATCCAAAATGCACCCAAACATTTTGAAAGAAAATTTGTGTCATTTGTTCAGCTGTAACCTGCTTCGTACAAGGCATCAAAATACACATTTTTCTAAATTGATCAACCACAACATAAAGATAATCATTATTTCGTCTAGACATAGGTAAACCTCCTACAAAATCCATGGAAATACTTTCCCAGGGACAAGAAGGAACCGAAAGTGGAGTATACAAACCCAACTTTCGATTGCTAGGTTTACTTGTAGCACATAACAAACATCCTCGAACATATCTTAAAACACTTTCATTCATTTTAGGCCAGTAGCAGTATCTTTGCAAATTAGCCACTGTCTTGCCTACACCAAAATGACCAGCAATAAGAGAAGAATGTGCTTCTCTTATAATGTTGATTCTTTCCCCCTGTGGAATACATAACTTGCCAAGATGATACAAAAGATTATCATGCACATGCTAATCCAATTCTTCAACATGGTTAGAATGACACAAAGTTTCATATACTTCTTTAAAATCAGTATCCAAAGCATATTGCTCAACATAACTTTCATGCATGATAGGACTATGCTTAAGAATAATTGAAGCACTAATAATAGGCCT
>ML786679.1:990957-1012970 GCA_009831015.1 Picea engelmannii
ACAAGGAACAACTAGTGGCACGCCGGTTGGCGGCTCTTTGCCAAGTCTTTTCCCCTTCCCGGAGGTCGCGGGGTCGACTCCGGCCAACGACATAGGTTTTAAACCAATAAATGGATGACATGTGGCGACCATTGACTGGGCCACGTGTTGTCATTCCATTCACTGCCAAACATGCCAAGTCACCTGCCAACTGTCCGAATGCCTGTCTGCCATGTGTCGTATGGTCTGCCACGTCAGCATCCATATGGACTATACAGTCAGCAACCCTTTTTTTTGCCTATTTGTAAATTTGAAAAAAATGTGATATCTCTCGCTCTCAATGTCCGTTTGAACCCAAACAAGTTGCATTGGGTTCGTAACGATGAGGCCTATGCTCTTGTTCGATTTGAAGTGATTCCGAGGAATTTGAATTTTTGAGCAAAATTTGATCCACTGATCAGTAGGCCTCTTTATTATCTTGCTTTCACATTGATTTATATAGCATATGTTTGGAATGGAGTTGATTTCTGCACTCATTTCTGTTTGTTTTGGTTCACCCTAGCTATAGAGAGATTTTCCTCATAACAGAATTGGTGACCATATTGGGAATACATCTTCTTTCTTAGGGTTTGAAGTACGTTTCTCCTTAGATTTCTCTCGTTTCTATTGTGGTTCTTGTCGTATCATTGCTTCATAGATCATGTTCACTCTGGGTCTAAGTTTTCATCCTTTATCCCTTGCCTGACCTTGTTTCAGAGCATATATGCATTTTTTTCCCTGACAGTCACATATACACGCAAGTTGTCTCACTGCAAGCTACGTATATACGCTCTGTTTTCCCAAACAGTCGTGTACACCTTTTCTCCTTGGCTGTTTTATTGGTCGGGTGTTTTCTCGATGGGATTTGATGCTTTTTGAGCCTTCTTAGGTCTCTGTAGTGCCTGTTGAGTGCCCGTGGGATGACAGGAAACCCTCTTTTGGTTGAATTTATGGGCGAATTCTTTCTCTTCATCTTTTCATTTTTGTTGTCCTTGTACATTGGGCTAGGTGTTTTGGTGCTTGATATCCTGCTTGAGTTATCTCCTTTTTATACATAGTAAGGTTATATATCAAGTTACTTTTCAGTCCATGCATTTTCAGTTTTGATATATTGAAAATACAAAAACAAATAGGCATTTTTCATTGCTTGACAGTTTTTGTCTTTTGAGTCTTTACCATTAGCTTAGTGCATATAGTGAAAGATTGCATTTTTACTTCTGAATTGCCGAGCTGAATTTGAAAATTTCATCGTTTTTAGGAGCATATCATACATTGAAAGTTAAAGTTAGGACTTTGCATTATTTTCATATTTAATTTTCTTGCAGAGTCATAACACCCTGAGTTTCGCCACCATACCTTTTTAAGTAATCACGGCCATAAAATCAATTCTATAATTTAAAATTTATTAGTAACAATTTTATTTTCTAGGGTGCACAAACTAGCCTAGGATTTAGTGCCTTGGAATAGGATTTTGTGAGTAAACTTCTCCAAGGAAATTAAATTGACATATGTGTCTGAGTCAAGGAGTGGAGAAATCCATTATATAATTGGTAAGATCAGGAGGCTCTGCTCACACCAGAGTTAATCATGAGGTCGCATGAAGTCGGTTGAAGGGATATCCACCCGATACCTTCCTAGCATCATAGATATTTCTGGGATCTATTCATATTTGGGGATCTTTTTAGTGCCCTTACCTTCGTGAGAGGTGGTACTTCCAAGGTTTCGGGCTTTGCTACCCTACCCATATGGTGGACCTAACTTAAGACTTCTCTCCTGTGCATCGATTATACAGTGGTTTATTAGTTTCTTAACTTAGGTGTCTCATAGGTTACTTGTAGGGGTTATTCTGCAGGTAACCTGGGTCAAATAAGGGTCGGACAACACACAACCTTTATGGAGGATTACCTCTCCGGGGGGATTTGACCAACTGGTTGTTAAGCCCACAAGGGCCCTTATAACTAATTTTGTTACCTCCGATCTTTAGCAGGGAGTCTCAAGCCCCTCTTGGGTGAGACACAAATTCTTTAGGGAGGGAGGCCACTCAGTCACTTTACCCCATTTGCATGCATATTGGTCGTTTGACTTTTGGTGTGCTCTTTTCTTACTATTTGGCCTTAGGATATATTTTCTATCTTTAGAGTCTTAAGTCATCGTGGAGTCAGACCAGCCTCCCCGCCAGTCCCGTCGCTCATTACAGTTACCCCCAAATTTTGTGTCCTTTCCTTATAAAAGGCATAGAGTGTTTCTACGTGGTACAAACACATCCACCGTTCAAACTTGTGATTCTACAAGGATGAGTACTGAACCTAGTCTTCAAAATTCTGGGATCCCTTCGACTCCCATATCCACTATAGTTAATGGCACCCCTTTGACTTCTGCAACCTCCATGGTTGTAGCACCAGAGAAACCTATTGTTACTATACCTTAGCCTATAGTGAATGCTCACGCTACCGCCTCAAACCCCTTTGGGTCTCTTGGCCACTCATCGGGCTACAATGTTTAGTCCATCCCTATGGCTTCTAGTCCATTTTCTTATGGTATGCCTAACTTCACCTCGTAGATTTTGAACTCCATCCTAGCTATTGGCCCTAATTCTAGCATTGGGCTTGGGGGCAGTACAACTCCCTACACTCCTTTTCATTTGCTGGATCTCAAATCCCTAAAATGACTCCTAGTATGGGAGGAATGCCTGTTTTTGACCCTAGTTCCAATCCTCCTACTTCTGGGTGGAATAGTCAACCTAGTGGAAAAGATTCAACTCAAGTTCCATCCTACAATCCTACCTTCTCCGCAAAGATTCTGAACAATACTTTTGGCATGACGAATCTTCCTCTATCCTCTAGATTTCAACTCGGAGGAGGTCAGTTTCACACTTTGGGAAACCCCCAACCTGGATCTAATCTATCTGGGGGAAATTTCTATAACCCTCAACAGAACATTCCAGCTAGAATGATGCCCAACCAACCTTATATGAATCAGCCTAGAGGAGGGACTTATAATTTTGGACAGGGCCATGGTGTTTACCAGAACTCTGGATAGCCTCCAAATCCACAAGCACAATCTTTCCCAGGAGGTTGGGGCCAGATGTCACAACCCCATCTCCCTTTTCTGGACATGATTAATCTGCTAGATTTGTCTAAGTTAATGAATGACCCTGTGAGTCATGATCCTACTTGGCCCTTGGTCCCCACCCAACTTCCTTCAGACATCCCAAAGTTCGAGGGTAAGAATGGAGAGGATCCTAGTGATCACGTTAGTACTTTTCACCTTTGGTTCTCATCAAACTCCCTTAATGACGAATCTATTCGTTTGATATTATTTCAACGCACCCTCATCGAAGTTACTGTGAAATGGTAGATTGAGCTACCTCAGAGGACATATGGGACTTTCAGTCAGTTGGTTTTGGTCTTTCTTAACCACTTCTGGTTGCCCATTCGTTATGATGTTGGCCTAGAATTGTTTTCAACTTTACGCCAGGATATCACCACTCATATCTCGGACCATATCCAGGAGTGGAAAAGATGAAAGAGGTTGATTAAGACCCCTATACCCTCAACCTTTCCTTTAGAATGATTTCTTAAGTATTTTCACCCTCCTATCTCGAAGGACGTTGCTACTTCTAGGATTACCATTGAGGAGGAAGAGATCTTTAGGGCCCAACAATTAGTTTTGATATATACTCAATATAGGATGTTATACCATCTTCTTCCTAATTCACCGCGGTCTACTTACGACCCTAGGAAAAATCCTGGACCTCATGTTGATGGCATTGTTGGCTTCGCCAATGTAAAGTCCGCAGGCTCAGTGAAAAACTAGTTGAAAGAGTTGTCTTTAAGACAATCTGCAGGAGGTCTAGTTTCATCTGTGTCTTTCAACCCCACTCAGTCAGTATATGTACAATCTGTGAAATCGTCAACCAACCCGAATGGTGACCAACAACAAGGAGGGAATAAGAAGAAAACGCGTAATAACCGTAAGGGTGGGAAAAATGGTAATAAACCCAAGGACAATAATAATAATTAGAAGACGGATAGTAATGTTGGAGAGGGAAAACGAGAAAGACATAAGGTGAAGTTTCCTTGTAATATTTGCAAAGATGATTACCTTTCCCATTTGTGCCCCAAACTTGCAGAATCTGCAAGGCTATTGGCTCAATTGCCTATCGTGATGATGAATCCATTCCCACATAATCAACAGTTAGCCTCAAGCTCATTAAACACTGGAAATTTGGCTGGTGGAGGTCAAAACCAGTAGTCGCAAGATGGCGACCGTTTATGTATCAATATGGTCGATACAAAAATTGATGTAGCCACTTGATCTCGAGACTATAGTTCTAAACAAAATATTCCTGGTCTAGAATCTCCTCCTCCTCCTCTAGAGACAAATTTATATATTGAGAAACCAGATCCACCGCCTCATATTCTGAAAGGTGTAATCAAGATCTCTACCCATAATTCAAATGTTAGAGCCGCCTAGAACTACTCTATTGTTGAGGACCTGGGCCAAACCCCTTGTGTGATGTTGGCTTTGGAGGTACTCCAGATGTGTCCTTCAAAGAGGAATGCCTTACTCTCTACTTTAGGAGCTCTAGAACCCAATGGCTCAAAGGTTATCAATTTTGACATTACATATGTTAAGCTTCGCTTGCCTTACCATGTGGATTTCCAAATCCATGTGGAGTACTCAAAGTATACCATCAAACATGAAGTTGTTGATGAAGGTGTTGCTATGTGTGTGATGTCCTTGGTATATTGGAAAGATATCGTTTCTCCAACTCTTTCCAAGTCATTGAACATGTTGACTTCTTTTTACGGTCATTCCTTCCGCCCTCACAGTATTATCCCTGCCTTTCCGGTCCAGTTAGGTGGGAAGATGGTATAGGTGGAAGTAGAGGTAGTTGATGTGCCTCTTAATTATAACTTGTTACTAGGTCGCAATTGGACTTATGCTATGATCGTCGTCGTGTCGTTCATCTTCTGTATTCTTTGTTTTCCTCATGATGGGAAGATTGTGATGATTGATCAATTATCCTTTGCGTTCTCTAGTCCTAATGCATCTCTTGGACCGTCAATCCCTGTGATTGACAATTCTCAGCCGGCAACTGAGAATATTGGTGTTGGAATGTATTATTCCCTTATGGATAATTTCGACTTCTCGACACCAAACCATCACATTTACGCCATGACCACTAAGCCTATCTCAACTAGGAGGTCCATTCCTTTCTGCACGTCTTATTTTAATGATCCATGGACCCTACCTTCTTCGGCTTCATCTTGTGAAGGTCAGTCGCATGTTGGGATGGCCATGCCACTATCGACAGCAGAGATTGTGTATGAAGTTGTTCTCGACTCTTCCGCCGATCCTGATCCTGCACCCTCTAAATGTGAGAGGTTTATTCTCTCCCCCAGTTCTCTCCCTCCAAGTCTCGAGGAAGTTCCTTTCTATTGGGATGGTCTTGTAGGGTATCCCATGCCCCCACCTATATCATTGAGAGACATTATTTGTTCTATCATGGAAACTATACACTCTGCTACTGCTTTATCCTCTTCAAACTGGAGAGATTTCGGTTTTCCCAAGCTTGTGTCGGCTATCCGTAAGATACTGACTTTCCATAGAAATCCTACTCGAGAGCCTTGGCTTCCCCCATGACTTTTCGCCTAGAATATCCCAAACGAGTTTAATTTAAGCTCTTTTCCATCTCATCTTTAAAAAGTGAAAATATTTCCGAGTGACTTGTCCCTTTCACACTCATTAAATTGTATTTGAAAGGTCATGAGTCTTAGTTAAGATCTTTTCCGACTCGTTGCCAAAAATAGAAAATATCACTGAGTGAACTTGTCTTTTTCACACTCGTAAATTGGATTTGAAAAGACATCTATTTCGCACAAGTTTATCCCTTTTTCACACCAAGTAGACTAAAAGACATAAAAAATGACATTTTTTTGGTGTTAAGTTGTTATTTCATCTCATTCCCTTGCTTGCAGTATTGAGCCTATAGTCGGTTCTCTCTTTGCGTTATAAACCGTTTGCCTCAGCAGTTTTGCATCCTCAACCAAGCAGAGCCTTATTTATATCCTTCACAATTTGACACCCTATACCTAGGAGGGAACATCCCCCGAGTGTCCATCTCACGCATGTACTCCCATGAATTGAGCATAGGTATGTTCCACTGCTGGAACTAGTTTTTATTACTTGCGACACTTGTTTCCTCATCTTTATCATAGCATTCATTTGTCTATGAAAAAAAAAAAAAGACGGGCGGGAAGGGAGCATTATCTTATGTTGGCAGCAGTCATGTTGCCTTTGAATAGAGAAAAAAATTATTTGATTCCATTAATCATCATAATCTTGGGGATTAGCATGGCCTTAGGAAGTTGAGCTCGTTACAGAGTCTTCTCTATCGACTGGTTACTCTTCCAGTACCTACAGAGAATTTCATTGATGCCTCATGCATCTCATGGTTTCATCATTGGGTCTATGATGCCAGAGTCCTCCATATGTCTCATGCTCTTGTTCAAAGGAAGTCTATCAACCTTTGTCGGCCACTCCTCATAACCATTGACTTTTCATGTCATCCATACCCTCAATTTGTCTCAGAATCGCATGATACTTTAGTCCTATCATGCACCCTGGCCCTACTTTCATCATTGGTAGGTCACCTTGAACCCAATAGTTGACATTTCATCATTGGTCATTGATTGGGTGGTTTCCCTTGTGTTCGACAGAAAGACATCTATTCACACATTGGGATTCATGCAATGTCTTGGATGCCATTATCCTTATTGGTGGTTTCCTCGCCATTGTCATCATTTTTCATCATTGGATTCTATTCATAGGGTCGTTTTCGTGTACCTCTTGCACTTGGCACACGTGAAAGAAGCATCAGGTCGTTGGTTCGTGAAACTTGTTCTTCGTCCGATTTCTACCAAATCATGAAGTTGCTTCTTTGTACCTTGTGATGAATGATGAGAGATTCCTTAATGCTCTCCTTTCAGTGGGTCTCTTTCCATTGACATCAACCCATTTATTCTGGAAACAAGGCCTAGAGTCTTATTAGTACCATGAGGCTTGTAGTCATTAGTGGTAGGCTGTCTCGCCATCGATAGTTGGGAATACATCAATGTCTCCCGATCGATGGATTCTTTAGGTGTTCGACACCAAATTCTCTAGTTAGACTTGTAAGAATGTACTCGATGCCTTGGTAGTCTATCTCACGTTTGTTAATGGTATACATCAATGACCGGTAATCAAACAATGTTTCATTGTGCTTGACCTCAACTCCCTTATTCACGTGATGTAGACTTGCACCTTTAGCAGATTGTGTAGAAGACTTGAAGACATCACTATGTGACTGTTGGCCCTTGACCAAGTTTTGAGGATCCTTGGTCATGTTTGACCTATTTTGGGACTTCGACAGGTTTTCGAACTCAGAGCACAAGTCGAAGCGGAGATAATGGGATATCGGCCTCTTTTTAGGGATTTTTGGGTTATGGGATTATGTAACGGGTATGGGGATGTCGGCCCATGGGTTTACCCATGTTTAGGCCCATTTTGTAATGTATAAATAGAAATCTAGGTGATGTAAGTAGGAGACGCAAGGGTGTGATGCTAAGTGCTAAGTGCACGTGATAGTTGTACAAGATTTGTGCATACGGTGTGAGACTTGTAAGGCTAAGTGCAAGTGGCTATAAGAGATTGTGTAAAGGCTTAGTGTTGCACCCTATCTCAGGGAAGGAGGATCTCACGTGGTGCGTGCAGATCTCATGTCTTCTGCGGAGTATTATTTTGATGCTATGTGCCTGTAAGAAGCTTGACCGAAGATAATAAAGAAGAGAAAAGTTGGTGGACATAGCCCCACGCTGGGGGTGAACCAAGTATATCTTGTGTTGTGGCTGCTTTGTGCATTGTGGTTTCTTTGTGCATTTTGAATGTTTTATGGTTTATATGACTGATACTTAGTGTAATGATGTATGTTTAGATGAATGTGATAGCTTAGTGCCTAATATGTGAATAAGATGCTAGATTTGATCTACGTTGATGTGCTTAGTGCTTGAATTATTAGATCTGAATGAATACTGCACTGCTCTGTAATTAGGGTTTATTTGTGTTGTAAAAAAAGGTTAAATACTAATGAAATATAACTTCTAAGTGCTCTATTGAGGTGTTACAATCACAGATCTTTGTCCCAGCTAAGGTTGTAGACACTAGATTCCTCCAATCACCCCTGCCTCTACCTCGGGTGAGACTTCATCTGCTTCGCAGGTGTTGCCGAAAGGGTCGGTAGTTAGGATTTTGTTGGTGCGTTGAACCTTGGATCTACCTCTGTGTTCCAAAAAATGGTTTTGTTGTCGGGACTTGAAACTGTGATTGCTGGGAACTGAAGAAAAGGAAGCTTTGTGCATAGATCAGACTGAAACTCTGATTGCTAGGAACTGAAGAAAAGGAATCTTTGTGCGTAGATCCAATTGAAACTGTAATTGCTGGGAGCTGGAGAAAAGGAAGCTCTGTGCACAGATCTGACTGAAACTGTGGTTGTTGGGAACTAAGGAAAAGAAAGAAAGCTTTGTGCGTAGATCTATTGCTTTAGTGCGCAATATTCTATTTTTCTGAAGCTTTGTGCTAAGAAAGGAAGAGGATATGAAGAAAAGAGGTAAGATCTGGAAGCTTTGTTCTCTAAAAAAGGTAAGACTAGTGAAATTTTTTAGATCTGAAATATTTTTTCTCTGTCGGAGGTAAGATAAGTGAAAATTTTTGTTTCAAAATTATGGATCTATGTGTGTTTGATAAATTTTGTCCTATTCTAAAAACTAGGGCACAATTAGAAGAAAGAAGGTTTGATATGAATAGACCTAATAGAAATAATGAAAGATATGTTATTCCTATGCATAGAAAGAATGTTTGGACTAACAAATGGATGCAGGATCCTAGAAAGAATTTTCTGCAGGTTAGCTACTATGATCCTAGCGCACAGTAAAGGAGAAGTTGGGGATCATTTAAAATAAAGAGAGGACTAACCCTTTGTTACAGTTGTAGAAGGTCGAGCCATCTTGCTAAGGATTTCCATGATAGAAGACCTAGTTGTCTTTGTTGTAAAGCTATGGACCATGATGTTCTGGATTTCCCTAGAATGATTTCTAAGGTTGAAAGAATGAATATGAGACAAGAAAATCCTGAGAAAATCCAAGAAACTGAGACCATGATAGAACCCTAGAAAGAATCAAAGACTGTATTGTTAGAAATGAAAGAAACCTTGAATGACCACAAAAAATCAACTTGTCATAGATCTTCAAAGAAAAAGAGTGCATAGAAACAAGGATAGGAGACTTCGACATTGACTATGTTCTGGATGAGGGGATACAACTAAATATTATAACAAAAAGAACTTGGGAAATTTTAGGAAATCCTACTATGACTCCTTCATTGGGAGGAATAGTATTATTTAGAGGAAATCTGATAACCCTATGTGGAACACTCACCCAGAGATATATGAGTTTTTATGGAACTTCAACAGAGGAATAATTTGAGGTTGCTAAATTTATTGAGAACAACGCCCCATTTTCTATGTTACTAGGAAAAACCTGGATTGAGAAAGATCAGATCTGAAGAAAACAAGAAGAGGAAGCCCTAAAACAGAAGAAGCAAGAACTGAGAGACTTCATGACGAAGAGGATAGCACAATTACTAAAAGAACAAGAGGACCTACCGAAGCTATTGAGGACCAACCATCCAGATGTCGAAGATGAAAGAACCCAAGAAGACTTACAATATCTGTCTGTATAGGAGAATAGAGCACCTACCCCAGATGAAGAATAAGTATTACTCCCTAAACCTAGGAAAGAATCTGAACAATGTGAAGTTACTATGTTGAGTACAGATAAGAATTAGAATGCAAAGACGAATATCACAGGGAAGAAGGCTAGAAAGCTCAAAAAGAAGAGAGCAAAGCTAGAAACGTTGCAGGAGGTTCCAGAGGGAACTTCGCAGAAGGAAGGTCTCTAGAATTCGAACTTCGTCGGAATATAAAAGCAACTCAGAATGGCACTTTGCCATGGCAGAGCGATATGACCATTGGAGGCATTATGACCCTTAGAACGATGCTCCTGAATAGTTAGAACAATAGTTATGACCAGAAATCTTGCCATCAGACCACTAGAACCACGCCATAACAGACATAACTGCATTGATGAGGGATTCTCGGCTGTTGGAGATATATGTTACCTCGCTGTCTACATATTCCGTCAACTATTGCACCTAGAACACTTTTGTGAATTGTATTCGAGGCAACTCATTACTACCGCGTTGTGCTTACTGAGATTTCACCACTTGATCTATTGCGTTGAGCATCCAATCATTGACCTGAGTCATCCAATCTTGAGTGTGCATGTCGAACGAAATCAATGCCGTAGAGAAGTCGGTTGAAGAAGTTATAATTGATATGATGGTCTAGAGAGTGATGTCCACAAGAGTTCAAGATTCACCGATGCGAGGAGTGAAAGCCTCCCCATCGACTGCTCACAGATCTGGACCATCTCTTGTTGTAGTAGAGAAAATAATCAAGCATCGAGATGACTTGGCAAATGTGAAGTTAATCCTGACTATCCTGCCCAACTACATCCCACCTATGGCTCGTGCGGTGAGTCATGACAATGTCTTGAGGGACTTCGATTACACTCTGGTTACTGCGTACCTCCTGAAGGGGATACGTGCAGTTCGACCGCAGCTGGATAAGATCATGGCATTAAAATTCAACGACTTAAACCTAGGGGATCGCAAGAACTACATTATTCTCACTCCTCACATGTATTTGACTAGGATAAAGGGGAAGAACTCGAGGATAATCCCCCAAAAATGGACTATGTACCTCGCGCAGTCCACTATCATGAATGTAATGAAGATACCGCATTTTGGAAGGCACCAGGAGGTTAACGCGTGTGTTAAGCTCCTGTTGTCATGCTTCCATGGAGGCTACCTGTGGCTAGATAGACACATCACCGTCAATCTAGTGTTGATCCATAGGATCAACGGATTGAGCATGCAGGGACCCGACTCGCAAGACTTCTACCCAGTGAAGGTTGCAGACCATGCACTGAAACAGAGGATTAAGGATACATATGGCAATGTAGAAAAGGGGACGCGAGGCTACAAGGTAGCTTCCATCCATAATGGTGTAGTGTGTGTGGCCTTCTAGCTGATCACAAGAAAGCTAGTGAGAAAGAACAGACCCATGCAGGTCACAGGGTTTGTTGTTGAACTCGCTAGAAAATGCGTGGAAGGACTCTAGATGAACTGGGAAAAGTACTTAGTCAACAAGTTAGAATTGGATTACCGCAAAGCTTAGGATCAGGGCTATGAGTTCCATTTTAGCTGGTTGTTGATCCTCATCATGTTTACTTCTTGGGAGATGCCGGAAGGTGAGACCTTCCCAGACATCGAGCCATTCGAGTTTCTTGCTGCAAATTTCACCACGCTCTGGTACTCGAGCGATATGGGGAAACAACGGCTGTCGAACACGGTATTCCATACATACTATCTCTAGTTGAAGAGGGTTATTGAAGTTGTCCCTCATATGAGGCCGAACACTTTTCATCGGTTCAGACCCCTTATGAAGTTCCTTGCAAATCGACACTTCATTTATATCACTGCACATGCAGATGAGAGTAAAGAAGAGCTTCAATCATACTATAAGATCACAAAGGAAGACTTTGAAGAGATAATCAAGGACTGGCCTGCAGATCTCCTTAACCTTGTTGACCTCATAGAATTATCCGACCCTGAACAAATCGGAATTCAGGAGACCACTCGCAAAGCACGTGATATGCCTGGAACTAGCAAAAGGAAGAAAACAGAAGAATTCCAGCACCTGAGCAGTGCATCAGAAGAAACTTCTTCAGACTCACCTAGGGGAGGAGGTGATGACAAAGTAGATAAAGAAGATACCAATGGAAAACAAGACTAGCAGAAGAAAAGTGACGTAACACTGCCTAGGGATCCTATTAATGAGGCTGATCCCTCCAACAAAAGGAAGGTTTCTCCCACGAAACCTACTTCCCGGAAGAAGTCCAAAGATACTAAGACTAAGCTGTAGACTATACTCATGCTCGATGACTTCGACTTCATCATCACAGCTGTATCATATGCCTCGCAAGAACTCTTGCAGAGTACTAAAACCAAACAAGCAGCCATGTATGATAGAATTGAAACATAACTCAAAGGGGTACAACAGGCCCTCCAATCCAGTCGCATAATGTCCATTTCTCCCCCGCCATCATAAGAAATAGAGGTGGGAGATGAGCCTACCCAACTCCGCAGAATAGTTGATGCAACCGAAGCTCACCTTCATCGCGCATTAGAAGAAAACGAATAGGCCACAGTGGCCCTGAAGAAATCACAGGAGGAAGTAGTAGAGAAACGTCAAATTGTGCAGCAGGAGAAGGATGCCCTCCAAGAAAAGTTTGAAGAGGAAAATATGTAGATCCAGCATGAGAAAGAATAGATGCTCGCGGAGAAGATTGGAGTAAAAGAAGAAGTCAGCATAGCACTTTTCTCTGTGACAGGATTAGAGAAAAAAGTGGAAGAACCAGTGGAGAATCAAGTAGTGCATCAAGAACCACAGGAGGAAGTAGTAGAGAAATGTCAAATTGTGCAGCAGGAGAAGGATGCCCTCCAAGAAAATTTTGAATAGGAAAATATGCATATCTAGCATGAGAAAGAATAGATGCTCATGGAGCAGATTGGAGTAAAAGAAGAAGTCAGCAGAGCACTTTGCTCTATGACAGGATTAGAGAAAAAAGTGGAAGAACCAGTGGAGCATCAAGTAGCGCATCTTGTTGAAGCCATCCAACAACTTCAATAGAGAATAATAGATCTAGAGATACAAACAGTGCCAAGCACTCCACAAGATGTGTGAGATAAAAGAGAAGCAACTTCTCAGAGCGCAGTTGAGAGAATCAAGGTCCTCGCCGTGAAATGTAAAAGCTAAGTAATCACAGTGCCCAGACTTATCAGCGACTCATTGAGGATCCTGAATTGAAGGAACTAGAGTTACAAATCCAGGAGGTAAAGAAAAAAGAAACAACAATTTAGGCACAGTTAAACTTCTTGTAAGCAGTTGAAAGGATAAATCAATCCCAGGAACAGTGCACTACACAACAACAGGTCCACACCATTCAAAGCAAAGTTATGGAAGTGACTCAGAGACTCCATCCAGTCTAGGATGCAGCTTGCCAACTGTTTCAGGAAATTGAAGGATGAGGATTAGAGATGAAACAAGTAGTCACTTCAATCGAACATCTCTTATAGGGACCTGTCAATGAAGCAGTTATACAAGAGTTCGTCGAGCAGGAGGTCATGGCGTAGCAGCATATCGAAGCATCTCAAGCCAGGGTCGAGGATTTTGAGGCAGAGCTACCTAGAGCAGTGTGACTCAGGATGATTCACAGGTGATTTTTGGGGGCTTGTTGGCCCTTGACCAAGTTTTGACGATCCTTGGTCATGTTTGACCTATTTTGGGACTTCGATAGGCTGTCGAAGGTGGAACACAAGTCAAAGTGGAGATCATGGGATCTCGGCCCCGTTTTAGGGATTTTTGGGTTATGGGCTTATGTAACGGGTATTGGGATTTCATCCCATGGGTTTATCTATGTTTAGGACCATTTTGTAATGTATAAACAGAAAGCTAGGCAATGTAAGTAAGCGGCACAAGGGTGTGATGCTAAGTGCACGTGATAGTTGTATAGGATTTGTGCATATGGTGTGAGACTTGCAAGGATAAGTGCAAGTGAATATAAGAGACTGTGTAATGTCTTAGTGCTGCACCCTAGCTCGGGGAAGGAGGATCAGGTGAGGTGCATGTAGATCTCTTGTCTTCTACGGAGTAGGATTTTGATGTTATGTGCCTGTAAGAAGCTTGACCGAAGATAATAAAGAAGAGAAGAGTTGGTGGACGTAAAACCCAGGCTGCGGGTGAACCACATATATCTTGTGTTGTGGTTTCTTTGTGCATTGTGAAGGTTTTATGGTTTATATGACTGATACTTAGTGTAATGATGTATGTTTAGATGAATGTGATATCTTAGTGCCTAAGATGTGAATAAGATGCTATATCCGATCTACGTTGATGTGCTTGGTTATTGAATATATTAGATCTAGATGAATACTGCGTTGCTCTTTAATTAGGGTTTATATGCGTTGTAAACAAAGGTTAAATACTAATGACCTATAAATGCTAAGTGCTCTGTTGAGGTGTTACAATCATATATCTGTGTCCCAGCTAAGGTTGCAGACACTGGAGTCCTCCAACCACCCCTGCCTCTACCTTGGGTGAGACTTCATCTGCTTCGCAGGTGTTTCCGAAAGGGCCGGTAGTTAGGGTTTTGTTGATGCATTGTTGAAGCGTTGAACCCTGGGTTTGCCCCTGTGTGCCAAAAGTGACCACAACTTTCCTGATTTGTTGTTTTCTGTTCATTGGAATAATAACTATATGACTTCAGTGATCATAAGAGATCATATTATACTCCATGGTATACAGATATCTTCATATTGGTTTTGAGACTATTTCTATTGGTCCTTGTTCATGACTATGACAGTTGTTGGCATGTAACCACATTTGTATTTTCCTATTCATGGTCACAGACACTTCTTTGGTATATTTTCACATGGATCTGTAGTGTATTTTTGGCAGCCATGTATGCAAAGTCAGTGCATAATGTGATGAGTGATTGAGTTTGTCTAGTTGGTTCTCTACCACTCCACTCCTATGTTATTTATAATGTATTTCGGCCATCGCAGGTACTCCTCTGACCTCACACATTAGGGGGCATATGTTAGAGAAATATTTTCCTCACCCTATTTAATATTGTAGAGAGGGCCTTATTCCATTCCCCCATGCAAAATTACTTTCCTTGATGATAAAATCCAGAGACAAAAATATAAAATTTTCCAATTGTACGCATCTTGCACCTTATACAATAGGCATATACGCTAGCTGCTCCACTACAACCCGCATACATCGGGATTTGTGCCAGAAAATCAAAATTAAATGTTAGGTTTCCATGTCAAAATAGGAGATCTCTAATCCTTGGCCTTCCATATACTGGAAACGTTCTGACTCATCCCTTCAGTTTCATTTTGAAGGCTATAAAGAGCCCAATTCCGAGCTATGGAAAGTAGAGATAATTCAACTTTGAGAGCAAAATTACTCTGGAGAAATTATTTACTTCATATTGAGTCAGCATCCCTTTGTCCTTTAAGTTTGAACATAGTGTTCATCCCCCAATATATTTCCTTATTGATGGAGAACCTCTTTGTCTCCTTTATATCAGCTTTCTTTTGGTGGAGGATTGAAGTGGTTGAGGCCCAGTTGGAAGGAACTCAGTTTCTTGGTTCCGAATCGTGCTGACACGAAAGTTTGTAATATTTTCACTTCTGTTGATCATTTATTAATAGAAATACTCATTTCCAATCCAATTGATATCTTGTGAATATGTGTATTCTTATCCATGGGTGTATTTGTTATGTATATTGATGGATTATGCTATCTAATGTGCTAACTTTTTATATTTTCACCATATGCTTGTTTTTTCTTGTTTGTTGCGAACTTGTTGGAGGTATATAGCTTTGGGTTGAAGTGCTCAATGGTGGACATCATCAAACATCTGGATGAGGTAGGCCTCTTTCTTATCTTACTTGCACATTGATTTATATAGCATATGTTTGGAATGGAGTCGATATTTGTAGTCATTTATGTCTGTTGTGGTTCACCCTAGCCAGAGAGAGATTTTCCTCGTAACATGTTGTTTGGGTTATTTCAAAGTTTTCGTCATTATATCTTATTGTGCAAAACGACCATGATTTCTGATTGTAACCCTATGAAACATATCCTTACACTAAATTTTTTTGGGGAAAAATACTCCAAATGGATAGCGATTCTCTAGGAGTTTGATTTGGAGTTTGAGGAAGCCAAGTCAAATAAATATTTCGTTTTTATCGATTGATATGTGGCATTCCCTTCACCGAGACAGAAACTCTGGCAGAGGATTCCTTTCTTGATGAGTCTCTCTTTCTGATTAGTTCATACGAAATCTAGTATGGAGACATGATCATTTATCTCCAAACCCAAACATATCGGCCTAATATTTCTCATGTATATCATCGTCGTATTCGGTATCAATCCCGTCAATACATAATCCTCGGTGATACCCTTTACCATCATGGTATTGATTTTGTATTTCGACGATGTCTAACCTATGATGAAGCTAAGAAATCTTTAAATGACTGTCATTCTGGAGCATGTGGCATTCATATGTCTGGGTATGCCACTGCCCAAAAGATCTTACGAGATGGTTACTTCTGGCCTTCATTGTTTAAGGATTTCATTACTGTCGTTCATAAATGCCACATTTGTCAAACGTATAACAATAAGATCTGGTCAAATCTCGCTCCTCTTTACCCTGTATTTTCTATTGGTCCATTCACTAAATGGGGCATTGAATTCATGACATGTAACCCTCACTCAGTCGGGGGACATAGATACATTATTGTAGTCGTGGATTATTTCACTAAACGGGTCGAGGCGATGACTACATTTGATAATATTGGGAAAACTACAACGTTTTTCATATTCAATCATATCATTACTAGGTTTGGTGTCTCGCAAGACATCATCACTAACCATGGCAGCCATTTTCGCAATTTCATGATGTATGAACTTACCGATAAGTTGGCTCTTCAACATGAAAAATCAACCCCTTACTATCCATAGGCCAATGGCAAGGTTGAAGCAATCAACAAAGTTCTAACTACTATGATTCGACAGATGGTAGGAATTCACAAGTCAAGATGACACACAATGCAGTTTTCAGCATTATGGGCCTATCGGACATCCGTTAAATCTTCCACAGGATTCACACCTTTTCAGTTAGTATATGGTATCAAAGCTATTCTTTCTATTGAATGTGGAATCCCATATTTGAAACTAGTTGTCGAACTTCTCCCTAACACCTCAGCCAAAGAAGAGAGTCTCTTGTATTTGATGCAATTAGATGAGACTCATCATGATGCTGATTTAGTCAGAGAAACTCAGTAAAAACGTTTCAAAGATCAATGAGAAAATCATGTCAAACCACTGTTTTTTCTGAGGGTGATTTAGTTCTCCTTTACGAACAATATCGTGACTTATTAGGGCCTAGTAAATTCGAGGCCATGTGGAGTGGCCCTTATATAGTTGAACAAGTGTTGGAGAAAGGGGCTTATGAGATGGTGGATTATGATGGAATTCCTTTGGGTGGACCCATAAATGGGCTTTACTTGAAGAAGTATTATGCTTAAAATATTTTTTGCATGATTTCTTTGTATTTTAGTGTATCATACTCTAGTGTGTGCTTTTCTCGTTTCTTGTTCTGCCTTTAAGTTGCTTACCTTTCCTTGTGCTTGGTTTCCAGATGTCAGTTTCTTCACTACCCTATATCGGCTTTGCTGGTGGTGCTAGTCACAATACTCAAAACCTAGCATCTGCTGCATGGGCAATCTATGCACCTATTGATGAATTGATTAGTCTACATTGTGTTTTCCTTGGTCATGCAACCAAAAATATATTGGAATACAGTGCAGTTATCGAGTTATTAACTAACACCATTTCATTTGGCATCCGTCATCTTATTGTATGGCTTGATTCACAACTAGTGGTATTGCAATTGAGTAACGTTTATTCCATCTGAAGTCCTACATTGTTACGGGTATACTTGAGCATTTGCCTCTTGGAAAGACATTTTGATTATATTGATTATCAACATATTCCTAGATGTCTAAACACATTAACGGATGCATTGGATAATTATATTTTAGACATACATTTGCACCATTTATAAATCCAAACACACATTTAAAAGACAAGTAAGTTGGTAGGAACTTTATATTAATACGTCAAAAGTTACAAAAAAGTGTTTTTCCTTAGACCAAAATGTCAAAGTGGTGAAGCTCATGGATTCATATACACAAGCATCAAGGATGATGCTTGCTATAAAAAATGACTTCCCATGCTACTCGACAGAGAAGTCGACCAATGGATGTTGATAAACCAACTGTATGGATTTGGTAGCGTCGAGGTAACTCGTCCACAGTGATGTCAAGGATGTTCATGGTCAATCCCTCAAAGTTCTATTTGATATCCTCGAGATGCTCAGTAGCCACCCCTCAACCCACCGCTGCGCTTATCTCTCCACGTCTCTGAATAGGAGATTATCCTGGAGGCTAGAAAGGTGCCACATCTGCATTATCAAGAGCACTTGATTAGTCTCAGATAAATAACAAAAAATATATATAATTAAAATAACAAAAACAAAAAATATAATGAAAAATCATTCTTACCTATCTCTCCCCATTGAGAACCCTTAGGTAATGCCAAGTCAGGATCTCCACGAAAGTCATTCCTGACATATGCATAGTCCTTAACCATGAATAGTTGATCCCTCGGCCACTGGAAGAAAGCTTGGTCATATGTGACGATTGGAACACCACCATGACGGGCCATACAATCTATCCATCTTTTCACTAGAGGATCTTTTGGAGCAGGTATTCCCCATTCCACATGTTGTAGGCGCAAAATTGGGACCCTCTCTAGGAATAAGGATACCAAAATAGATCCATACCCGAATTGTTTCAATCAACCGTTCCTACACTTTGCCAATTGTTTCTTCATGTTTTTCAAAAGACCCTTGCACCAATTGAAAACATGGGGCTTCATACACTCTATAGCATACTAAAAAATGGTTTTATAAATCCATGTGAGGAGCCGCACTCCCTTCCATCCGAGTGATAGTGTAGAGGATATTTCTCAAAGGAAAATCTCGAACATCCTTTATGGAAACTTTTCCACTATGCTTCTCTGTACCTAGTACGCAGTGATGTGAAATGTAATAGTCCATGGGTTCACCACTGCCTATGCTTCCTGATAGTGACACTCGGGAGCCTTGACGAGATAGCCCAGTCAATAAGTAAATGTAATCAATCTCTAAGGTGAGTGTATGCGCACCCACATGAAAGGCTTGCTAATTGATGTCCCACATGTGGACTAGGTACTCCAATAGCCTCAATTGGGCTCTCATTCCCTCAAATTTGAAAACTTTGAGCAAGCCACACTCTCGAAGGGACATGATAGTGCCCCGGTTCCCAACAAAGTAATATTCTTCCTCGTTTTCACATTCCCTCCACTTGAGCATAATGACCGATGAAAACCTGCCAAACAACATTACAAGATGATTAGGTTCATCAAAATTTAAAAGTTGGAAGTTTTCCTAGCTCTTTTTCTCTTTTTAAAATTTGAGTTGTGGTCGTCGCAGGGGATCAATTTTCCATAGTGCGGCGTCATCGCACCCTAATTGTGGAACCCCTACATCGATTTGGGATCATCGAAGTTCAAAATAGGGTGAGCCTAAGACGATCTCAAAGCGCAATAACCACTAAAAAAATTCCCATAACTCATAATTGAACTACTAAAAATGAAAAATTCAACCATGAAAAGAGAGAGGGGAAGAAGAATACCTTCTTGATGGAAGTGTCTCAAGAAATGGTCCATCGAGCTCTCCATAATCGCCAATTTAAATTCAAAGGAAAAAAGGGTTTTTTGGCACTAATTGGGTGAAAATGAAAATGAAATGGTAAATGAACTATTTTGACCTATTTTGTTCACTTTTTACCATTTTAATTTCAAATTAAATTAATTTTTGAATATTTTTGCCTATGCCCTAATCCTAATGAACTTTTCAAAGTGTCTCTATTGCAGGTTGAGAGTTCTGAGGACCAAACTTTTGATATGGATCCTTCCTTTTTGGTCATTTTTGCGTGTTTTTCTTATGTACATATACTTTTAGGGGTTTTCAGGAAAAACTGCGAGCATGGTCTTAATTCTTTCTGACGCTCGTGAAACTATGAGAATGTAATTGAGTAACCTTTTATCTCTTTTTTGGACTCGTAATGGTAATATGAAAAACAAACCCTATGGATTATCCTTTAATATCTTTTCAATATCCCTAAACACGAAAACATAGCCGAGCGACCTTGTTCTTTTCACGCTCATAAAAGTATTTGAAGAAAACGTTCGATGAGCAGTAGATTATCTATTTTTTGATCTCATTAGACTAACTTGTGAAAAATGACATTTTAGATTTTTCTTTAAGTGTTTTTCAGACTCTCTAAACATGAAAAACCTTTCAGTTTTCTTTCTTTGGACTTGTAAAACAAGCATCGAAAGGCCTTTATGGGACCGAACCACTCCTTCCTAGGGTTCGTTAAAAATACTCCGAGGGTATCATCTGAAGGATGATATTACATTACAAGCATATGTTATTCTCCTCAATCTTGCATAAAAATAAAGCAGTACTCGCCAGAAATGGTGGGGGAAAATTGGGAAAGAAATGTATATATGTATTTGTTTTATTGTCAGTAATTCGCTCTTGAACATGACACCCCTCTTGATCATTGTATCCGGGTTGGGAAATCCATTTGTCTCTTGTTTTACCATCTACAAGTCCATATGTTGGGTCCTCCTTGATTCAATGCTTCCAAGACAATTATCGTGTCTTTCATATGTTCAAGAGAAGTCCAACCTAAACAAGCCTTCTATCGAGTCGACCATCTACAGTCTTTAAAATTCCTACCATGTCGGTCGTCCCTGAGTCAGTTCTGAATCACTTCATTCTCTGATATACTTCAAAAATGTTACATATTTCATGTCATAGATGGGGGATACATTAAGTCCCTCCTATGATGAGTCTTTTCATGTCGACTTCAACTCATTATCTGGAAACAAGACTTATAAATCATTTAGTACCTTGGAACCTGCATGCATCAATGGCAGGTCTCCTCACTTTCAACAATGGGTTCACATCATTGGCCCTTGATTGGAATATTCCATCGAGTGTTCGAATTCAATTCATTTAGTCACATTTGTTGGATTGTACTAGATTACCTTGGGATTCATTGACATCAATGGTGATTTCCCTTGCACTTGTTAACGGTATTCATTAATGGTTGGTAATCGAGTGGTTTCTACCATGTTCGAATTCAACACCTGTAATCAAATGGCTAGATTAGTACTTCATAATGATAGAAATGAAGACCCTAAATCTCACCATATCAGTCCAGGTTGTGATGGAGTATTTATAAGTTTGTACTGACACATAGATCCACTGTGTATTTCTCGTGGCTATGTCCAAATTTGAATTCTTAAGAGCATAGATCCATGTATTTCTTTTGGATATGCTGAATCATGATGACATGGATCCAGAGTGTATGTTTAGTGGCCATGACTCACTTGACACTTATGATTATATTCACTTGTAGTCTAAGTATGGGAATTCCTACCTCAGAAGATGGTATATTATTATGAAGATGCTTGATTGTTTGCAGGTTCCCAACCGATGCGCTCCTTGTTTTAGACACACACATTCTACAAAGTATTTCATTTGTCACAGGTTCCAACTTCATACTTTGGGGGGAATTTTGTTACACATTATGTTGGACACCCCTGTGATCAACTGATGATATGTGCATAACTCACTTCCATGTTCCCTGTGTAAGTGTTTCATGGAAACCTGCATAGGAGACCTAGCTAAATCATACACAAACAAAGCTTATCAAGAAAAGGAAGAGAGATATAATATGAAGAATGATAATCAATGTATATTATGATATGATCAATGAGTGAGTGATATTCACTCATATAGGCAATGACATCCTATAATTAGGAATGCATGCATAATAGTGATGGTCTAAGATTATAAATTCTAAAATAGAATTAGTCAGTTAACTCCCATTGAACTAGTTTTACTCCTACTGAACTAGTGTGCCAAAAATAGAAATTTCTCCAACACCCCCCTTGAGACTCACTATGGAGTAAAAAATGAGTCTCGACTACTAGGCCATTTTAGGTACTCATGTACAATGCAACTAATGAACACTGAATAAAAGTGAGGAAAGAGGGAAAACCATGTGGGAACAAC
>ML786679.1:1013008-1042886 GCA_009831015.1 Picea engelmannii
CCCCCCCCCCCCACCTCAAAAGATAATGTATCAAAAGAAGAAAATGAAAGTTGCTAGGAAACTGTGTTCTTCACTGCAAGATGATCCCACAAAGTCTGAAACTTCTTCTCACTAAAAGTCTTCGTGAATATCTAGAAATATTTATGGATCTGATGAAGTCCTTTGGAAACCTATCTAGTTGTGTACCTCTTGATCCTGTGGACCCATCTGCACCTGAAAATATTCCTTTCTGGTGGAAGTGGAACCAGATGCGAAGTCTTATTCTTTAGGAGTGAGTCATACTCCTTTTGCATGGCTACTTTCCATAATGGATTTCCCACATACTTATTGTAGGTATGCGTATCATTAGACTGAACCATATAACAATGCATGGGCATCACAGGTTTTGAATATGAAAGTACATGAGAAGGCTCCTCATGTTGAGATCGAGTCCTCCTTGAATCCAATGGATTCCCTGCAAGGATACCTGCTGCCTCAAGTGTGGTATATGCCTTCTTGGGCATCTGTTTAAGCTTCAGAATTGGCTTCTTATATGGATGTTACCTGTTTATTTCCATGTACAGAATCTGAGTGTATGATATCATCTCTGATGTTTGAAACTCATGGAAGCACACGAGTATATGCATGTTGTACTGTAGGTGCATTCAAAGTACTCTCCTTATGTGTAAGTAGAAAATATGAGTCATCATCAGAAAACTTAGTGAATTTATACAACCTTGACTTATGATCCACCTCACCAACTGAAATAATGGAATTGTCATGCATGTCAATTACTGGAACTGAATCTGATGTAAATTAAACCTTTTTACCTTTTTGAGTGATCTGATAAACTGAGAGAAGATTCATAGAAGGTTTTGGAACATGTAAAACATTCTCAAAACTGCCATTGTGGAGTTCCACTCTCCCTTCTCCTGCTACTGCTACTGGAGTATCATCCCCCATGAGAATAGCGGGTCTTGAGCATGGACTCAAAGAAGAGAAAACTTCCTCTTTCTCTACCATATGATGGGATGCACCGGAATATATAATCCATGAATCAAATGAGGAATTAATTGCAAAAAGAGCATGATGATTACCTTTCTTAGGAGAAGCATCTTCTTCCTTCTACTTCTTGACTCCCTCTGGAATGAATTTTCCAAGGTTGTCTTGTTGAAGTGCATGTGCCATAAGATCGATTTGTTTCTTCATGCATGTGGATTCTTCATGATTCGATTTATTTCAGTAAGTGCACTTCTTTCCCTTCTTCTTCTTCTTGGAATCTGAAGACTCTTTGGAACCTGAAGAATCATTAAAGGGTTTGGAATATCCCTCATTCTTGTTCTATTTGGATGATCGTTTTCCATCATGCATGGTGAGTGCATGTGCTTTGGGATCTTTCATGAGGCCCATCTTTATGATTTTTGTCTTCTCTTGTGTAAGAGACTCAATGAACTGAGCTAACATAGGCATTTTCCAATTTGTTCCAAAAAGACATCTTCCAGAATGGAAATTGGAGACATATACAGCGTATTCTAGTCCTAGCTTCACCAAGATTGTTAGAATAAGTTGTTCCTCTTGTGTAGCCTTGTCAATACCACATTCACCCAAGCTCAAAATCAAATATTTAAATTTAGTAAAGAAATCATGTATACTATCAAAACTTTTAGGGTCTAAGGTATTCAACTCTACCTCAAGCATATGACCTCGCATCTCATCCTTCTTTCCAAAGAGTCATTCCAAGGTGGTCCAGATCTTATTTGTAGTCTTGCATGTGGAAAAATGAAACCATAAATCAATGGATATTAACTCAAGAATTATTCATGTGGTCTCATCCTTACAGTTCGCCCATCTCATCTTCTCAATCACTGATGTAGGTTCTGTTTCTATCGCCATCGTCAAATTATACAGTTTGTTCCTTATGAGTTGGAATTATGGCTTGGTATTCCAATCAAAATAATTGTATGGTGTGATTATTACCACCAGACTTTATTGAAAAAGTTGCATCGCCTCCATCCTGCTATTGATTCTGAAAAGATCCTGAAAACCTAGATTGTGGATTCTGAGATATGGTAGACGATTCTATAACAGCTATAGATATGATAAAATAACTATATATCCTAAAATATGATGTGGGTTTTGGATATTTTTGTGAGCATGATCATCCCTATGTTATACGTCTCTGGTAAAAATTTCAGCCCGACCTAGATCATGGATTTCGAGATATCAAAATTTTACTATAGAAAACCAATTTTTGGAGGGTTGTTGAATCGTCTCCCTAGAGAAGGATAAAGTGCGAAGGCGATAAATTGTCACACCCTAGAGAAGGACACAGTGTGAAGATTGTGAAAAACTAAATCGTCCCACCCTAGATGAATAACACAGTGCGATGGCGTCGCACCTTGGCTATGTATAGGTTGTGACGATGCAATCGTCGCACCCTTCGACAGGGACAGGCCGTGACGATTCCAATCGTCACACCTTTCGATAGGGATAGGTCACAACAATTTCAGAAACTAGGTTTACTCAAGGAATCTTTCGCTCTTCTCTGGATGTTTTGGGTTTCTCCAAGAAGCTCGGCTCTGATACCATGTTAATGTTTCATGGAAACCTGCACAGGAGACCTATCTAAAGCATACACAAACAAATCTTATCAAGAAAAGGAAGAGAGATACAATATGAAGAATGAGAATCATTGTATATTATGATTTGATCAATGAGTGAGTGATATTCACTCATATAGGCAATTACATCCTATAATTAGGAATGCATGCATAATAGTGATGGTTTAAGATTAGAAAGTCTAAAATAGAACTAGTCAGTTAACTCCCACTGAACTAGTGTTAATCCAACTAAACTAGTGTGCCGGAAATAGAAATTTCTCAAATACCCTGAAGATACTAAATGAGACTTTCTCCATGAGAAAAATGGATCATCTTTTCTTCCTTAAAAACCATATCAAAGAATATCGTCGCATCCTTCTCAATGATTGGGGTGCGATGATGCTTGATCGTTGCATGTTGCACCAAAACTGGACTACAACATTGTCGCAGGCTTCTTGTGCATAGGGTACAACGATGCTTGAACAAGAGGAAAAGGTGAAATTCACGAAATTTGTAGAAGGGAATATTCTAGAAGATGAGGTGGCCTCTGATCAGTTTGGATCTTACTTGCTTCTTTGATTTAGTGGGATCATCCTAATCTCCTCATCCATCCCTGTTTCACCCTATACAAAGAGGGATATCTCATGGGAAAGGCTAGTTTGGCTTATGCATGAAGAATTTTGCTGAATATTGTACTTGTAATAGCTTTCCTTTATCTCTCCCAGTGAGGTTGTGAATTCTCTTCATCAAAATCATTGGAGAAAAGGTGTGTGTGTTGAAGAAAAGGGCCATTGGAAGGGACCTTTCAACATCAAGACTTGGGTTATATTCTCCACTTTCATTCAATATAATGCAATAATATATTTCTTCTCTATAAAGGTGCCTCTACTTTTATTGTATAAATCCTTTATCTTATACATAGACGTCATTGGAATATATATATCGTTGTTCTTTCTCTTTGTCTGTTTGTGCTTCTTAACAGGTTCACCATCCCACAAATCCAAATATGGAGCAAGGGAAACACTAAAGAGGATCAAACTTCATGTAAATGGTATGTCATTTGTCCCTCTCTGAACTAGTTTATATTACAATGAAATCTAAGGAGAAACTTGTATTATGCCATGTTTTTTTCTAGATTCTTGTTGAAGTTAGGGAGATTAGTTTATGTTCACACTTACCAATTTTTCCGATAAAAAATACGCATGTACAAATGTAAAGTAACATAAAAGTGATGGGAACCCCCTCGTTATATGGCCAAAAAAAGGATGAAGGGAGAAGAATGAGGCTAAACTTCGAGTCATGGAGGGTCTACAAGAGGGTTCTTGGTCCTACAAGAAATAAAATCATGAGAACTATATGGAAATTAGTGTGCTAACTAGGGAACCCATGAAGGGTAGGCACTATTGTACAAGTTACAATGTGAAAAAGATAATGGCTAATGTCACAACATGATGGGATTGAACCTTAGGCTTTGTGATGAAAAAAGTGATGGTTAAGAATGAAAGATGGTATTGTAGGGAAAAACCTATCTTTATATGCTAGTTAGAGCACATACCTCAAGTTAAGTGAATGTTGTCATAAAACATATCGCAAAAAATGTCAGTGAGTCTTGTAAAACACATCTAGAAAAACTTGACTCAGGGTTAAAATTAGTGTTCCTTGATGATGCCCATAAGATAAAAAATAGTTCTCCTTGATGATTCCCATAAAGAAAAAAATGAGGTATGAGATGCTCATCTCCAACATGGTTAAGAGAATATAATTGGGTGGCAAGTTCTAAAAAAGAAATCTGAGGCACAAAAAGGTCAAGACGTGGAATTTCATTGGATGCCCCAGACAATACCCTCTGTCCTAAATTAAGACACATTGTGTCGACACTCATCCATTTTGAATTGGTAATAATGGGTGATCATTGATACACATATTCCCTTGTCTTATCAACTAAATCCATGACCTCCATGATGGCCTCATCTGAAGATAGCTCAATATCTAGGAAGTTATGTGAAATTGGGGAGTTAACAACTCAGATGGGAAGAGTGTGTTGATCATATTCCATATTGCAATGGATTTTTGACCAGTGTCAGCATACACTGATTGAATCACCTGATCAATTTTTAGGACCATGTCCCAAGAAGGAAAACATGACTGCAAAATCTCCTTTTTAGAAGCAATTGAACACTTAGAATATGATGCCACATAATTCACCCATGGTGGGGTAGAGTCCGCTCAAATATTAGGAACATAAAAATGGGGTAGAATGGTTAAGAATTTAATAAGGATGGTGATTATCAAATGAAAGTATATCAATAGTGAAAATTCTTCCATTGTGAGGAAAATGCATCACTCAAAATAGCATAGGCATCATAGCATTCATAGCATATACATAATCATGCTAAAGAATAATATTGAAGTATAATGGGCCATTCACCATTATCATATTGACCTTAATAGTATCCCCACATAATGTAATAGGAAACTGAGGAAGAATCCCCAAAGCTTCACTAGGTATTTTATCATAATCCAACAACTGACTAGGAGCTGACACAAGCTTCAGAGAAAGTATAGCTTGCTAAGATAAGGTGGATAAAATGCTTGTATAGGATCCTTAATCTACTATACATTGGTATATGGTTTTTGAATAAGATTTAACCCTTATTTGGAATGGTGCAAAAGAAGGAAGGTGATGCTCAACAAGACTATTTCAATTGAAGGAAACACTCCTATGACTTGGAGGGAGCATGCTTGAGGTGAGTGGGATGCCCCCTTGTTCAGAATGTTTTGAACTAGAAGTGAAGAAAATATGTTTGGTAGACACATCACTCTTTGAAAGAAGAGTGGGATCAACCAAATATTGAATTAGTGTGACCACTTCATCAACCAATGGTTGAGTATGCTGTTGAGAAACCAAAGGTGGTTCTAGAGTAGAAGGGCCTTTAGACATGTAAAACACTCTTTTTATCTCCAGAATAAGAGGAAACAAATGATTAAGATGATATCCCTTGCAAACTATACAAGGGAACTTAGTCTTGCATATTTCTTGTCTATATTTCTTGGAAATATCAATGCCCCCAACATGATTGCCAGTAGTTGGTTGCTTTCCTCCAATATGACTTGTAGTGACCAGTGGTGTGTCTCCAGAATGACTTGCAATAGCTGGTGATGTGTTTCTAGAATGACTTGCAGTGGTTGGTGACTTCTCTATTTGTCTTTTCTTCTTCTTCCTCCTCCTCTTTTTATTCCTTTTATACTTTTGTCTACTAGGAGATAGACTTTCACCAGAAGAAACAGAAGGAGGAAGAATAGATTTCATTGGTAGAGAAGATTTGTGGGAATTTGGAACATTTGGAGTGGACATCAACCAAACTAATATCCCCATAGAAAATCTAGGAATATTCAATATGGCCATCAAAGGGGCACCAACGTTTCCAAAGGAAGAAAAAACACAAGAGTCCCCATGGGAAGAGGTCCCTTGGATGGTAGTCACAAAATAATTTATGGGCACATGACCAATCATCGGTGAAAAGGGAGTGTTAGTGAAGCATGGTATCACTGATCCCCCCATATAACTACCCACGGGGACATAGGTTGTCCTAGAGACATAATTTCCCCCAACACTAGTAAAATTATTAGGGGTGGGACCATCCCTAGGGTTAAAATTCCAACCATATGGGAAACCAACATTTGGTATCATATGCTACCTATAGGGTTACCATAAGTAGATGGGAATCCACTTCTGGTAGTAAATCCAAGACCTTTCCCCCCTGTAGCGCACCTTTTCTGGCTACCAAGGCTTAAACACTCTTAAAATAAATCTATAACACCACTCTTGTACATAACTCATACAGGTATTATATAATCCACATGCATTTAAACAAATAAACACATTTAAGCTCAGAGTAAAAAATATTATTTACTTCTATAATTAACAATCAATAGCATTTCATATTAATTCATATACACAGTGGAAATCATGATAACATAAGTAGCAGAGTCATGCAAAACATGATTAAAGCATAATCAAATACTTATCTTTTAACAGTGGTAGAATCCACCAACCAAGTGCAGACCTTCCACGAACCTCCCAGCCTTAGACCGCACTGCTCATCATCTCAGCAATGGGTCACCCCTAAGCTGGGACTAAGCTCCACCCCAAGGCAAGGAATCCTAGGCTAGGCTGAGGTTACAGGGAAAACAACACAGAAAATCTGGAAGGATTCTTCCCAGGATGCCATCTTATTCCCACTACTACTAGACTCTCATTCCCCACATGCATGTTCCGTCCGGGAGTATACACCTTCACAAGCACAGTCCATCGGTGCTAACCTCCCTCTCTGGTTCTCGGCAACAGGCCGGATCAGGAAGTCTCAGAGCCCGAAGCTGGTGTTGGACACTCTCTGGAAGAAACCTCTTCCAACAACAACCACCTCCCTCACCTAGAGAGAGATCACACACAGGCTCAATCACAACTAGTGCTGGCCATCAAGCCACATGTAGTCCAGCTCTACATGGTCACCATAGCCAACTGGAATTACAAACACAACCTCTTAAACAGGCTCAACAATGTCTCGAGGCCTCACAGTGATGGTTCACGGAAATGCATGATGAGTAATTCCCGCAGGGGTTGACACAGACTCCACGGCTCAAAACGGAGGTGAAACCAGTTCTTCAGAAACAAACACAGGCTTCTCGTCTCACAGAATAGAGGTGTACATGGATTTACAGAGCCAAACACAGGATTTCCAACTAGTTCAACAATGGCGGAATGGTTCAGGGTCACGGCTTCGGGACAAAGCCTCCATGCATAGGTTTGATCAGTCGGACAGAGGTTGCACACGGACTATGAAAGTCAACACGAGATTTTCGACTCTCAGGAATGCATGAGTATTTCTCTGCAGGGGTCGGGTTGGTCATACTATCCAGGGCTCCGTACGCGTTCAGGCAATCAGGTAAAATGGAAGAGGAATCCTTCTCACGACTTACCCTGGTCGTTTTATTCGCATGGGTCGGGGCTGACACTTGTCACCCATGGAATTGCATGTGTTCCACCAGCACGCATCACCCTTGTACATCTTCCCTTGCTAGAAACTTACGATAAAACATAAAATGCACATGTCTTTTTGGTATAATATTAAAATATTATTCCCACGCTTAAGCCCCCTAGGCTTAGCCCTTAGCCTCAACACTTAGCCCCTTTCCCACCTTCCAGCGCCTAATCCCTTGCCTTCTCTGTGGAATCTCAGTCCCCCTTCACTCATTCATCGTGGTCGGTCTGCACCTGGCGGTGTTTACAATTTTATTAAATGTTCTACAGACATCCAAGTACAAAATCAGGCCCTTGGCCTCCAACCCTTAGGCTCTCTGTCCTAACAATCACATAAGCCCACCGGCTTAAACAAACTTGGCTCACCAGCCTATAACACATATTTACAATTCATTTCATACATCAGATTTACAACTGGGCTCGGCGTTGGGGACATTACACCCCCACTGGAAACAAATCCATATGCGAGCATTGATGTGGATATATAGGGCAGACTACCACTGGGTACACTAGTGGAAGGAAATGATGTAACTAGAAACATACCTCAAATGGAATAACTAGATGCCATAGAAATAGATGCAAGAATACCTATCCCACTAAGTGGTGGCAAGGAGGTGGTCATTGTGACTCCCCCTATCAAAATTGGATATGTAGAGTCAGGTCCTCCCATGTTGGATGACCCACTAATGCTTGACATCATACGAGGATTACTAAAAATGAGAAAAAATCATTGTTATGAACCAAACTCCAAAAAATATCCAATGAATAATCTACTTCGAGGGGTAAACCTCCTTTTACAATATATGCAATGAAAAAGACAAGATGAGATCCTTATACAAATGATTCTATTTTATTATAAATAGGAGATAAAGTGAGTATGATGTAACCTACCACTAAGCTGACCTAATCATAACTAATAAAATAATAATAAATGAGTGTTACAACCTTAACATAGGGCCTTAGGAGCCTTAACATAGCCCCTCTCTTTTAAAAAATGTTTTTCCCTCAAAGCATGTAATTGAGGAGTTTGGTTCATAACAATCACCAAAGATTTATTCACCTAAATTATTAAAGGGTCTATGATACCAAAGAAGAATTTGGTTAACCACAGTGAAAGTGTGTTGTACTCCAAGGAGAAAAACCTATGTTCAACTAGACACATTGTTACACATTATTTTCATCATCCCTATGACCGTTAATGATGTAAACCTATATGTTGCTTTCAGAGGGGTCAGTGGCCTGAGTTCCTGAAGAAAGAAGGGAGAAGAACTTTTCCTGAGAAAAGAAGTTGCATTCTCCTTTGTAAAAACCCTATTAAAGAGGATGTTCACAGGTTGCTATATAGGCAGGGTGCGAAAATGCTTGATTTTCGCAGGCTGCACCATAGCTAGGTCACGAAGTGTTCGCAGGTTGCTATATAAGCAGGGTGTGAAAATTATCATATGTGGGAAAAATGAGCATCTTCTCAATGCTTCTAGAAGGAGAAACTTCCATGGTGAGGTGGCATCTGAATGGTTTGGATATTACTCGCTTTCATGATTTAGTGGGATCATCCTAACCTCCTCACCTTATCCTCTTCAACTTATAAAAGGAGAGGAGCTCTCATGGAGAAAGTTAGCTTTTGGGATTATCTTGGATTGGATTGAGCTTTGGAGATTGTTATCTTGGCTAAATGAGCCATTTTGTCAAGATAGATTGTGAATATTATCAGATCTATGCTCTCAGAATTATTGGAGTGGAAGTGTGTGGGGAAGGAAGGACAGTTGGAAGGGACCTTACGAAATCAAGGCCATGCTTGTAATCTCTCTTTCACATTTAATATGATAGAGTAATATGATTCTTTCCTATAAAGCTTGTTGTGTTTTATTATATGATTCCTTGATCACATACATAGGTTTATATTGATTTTATGCTATTACTATCACTTTGGTTGGTTGTGTTCTTTTGCAGGTTCATCATTGTATGAGCGTTGGAATGGAGCTAGGATGGCGATGGCAAGAGGAAGCGGTGTTTAAATGGTATGTCACCTATCCCTCTTTAGTTACTAAATTCAATATCTAGAACTTAAGGAAAGCGTCATGTTCTGGTGTGTTTTGTTCTAGATCTAGGTGGATCTAGGGTGATTAGTTAGTGTCCGCACCTACCAATTTATCCAATAACAAAATTGGAAACTCCATTGTACCTGTCTAGAGCCTGCGAAAACCCTTGATTTTCACACCCCACTGTTTAAACCAGTGCGACCTATTCGCACCCTACCTGTGTTTAGAATGCGAAAATACCTAATTTTTGCATTGCACCCCACTACTAGGCTACAAACTCGTTTGTAAAATTTTTGGATTAAGTCTTGTTATCTTTTGATGCCCAGTTTTGCATTGATCAGCTGGATTGAACTTTTGGAGCCTATATTGATCTGTTTACAGTCTACTTGACATTCTTTGAATTGATTTTAGCCATCTTTGCTTTGCTTGGTTTTGATGTATTAGTCTCTTGCTTTGAGTGTCTTTCAATTACAAAGCGTGTGTTTTCTTTAGAATTGTTTAGGGAAAGATCAATTTTTTTCTGAATAGTTCGCTTTAAAAGAAAACTTTTGGTTTGGGTTTCTTTGTTTTAAGAAAGTTCATTATTGGTTTTAGTGAAATTTTTGAAACAAAAAGATTTAATTTCTTGCTTTATATTAGATTGGGGGCACCCTTGCATTTGAAGTAGCGAAATTGCATGATTCTTGGCATTTTTTGGTCTTAAATTTTGAAAACTTTTCCCCCTCATGGTCGGGGCGGCATGAATCATGTATTGGTGTACAGTCTCTTTTTCTCATTTCTTGAGAATCTTTATATTGATGAGTTTAATAAATTTTAGGATGTTGTGCATCTGGGAATGATAAATGTTTTCTCCTGCTCGTAGCATAGCTTTCATCGAAATGAAAATATTGCATCTTCATCTCTTTGCATAAATTTAGAGTCGGTCAAAACACCATATTGTCCACGCCATTTTCCTCTTGAGTAACAATAGACATAAAATAAAGCGCTTATAAAAATTGATTAGACATTTTTATATTTTCTGGTAGCAAACCTACATTAGATTATTCGTAGGGCTTTGGAATAGGTGTGAAAGATAACTTTCCAAAGCTGCAAACAAACATAGTATCTTGTGATAGGGAGAGCTAAATCCACTTACTACATCTTGTCCTGGGAAGCCCTTCTAACACAAGGGTCAATCACGAGGTCACATTGAGACTAGCAGAGTTACTCACCCTGATTTGTTGGTCTTGGTGTAGAGATTACGTGTATTATGGGGGTCGCTTGAGAGGTATACCCACAATGATGAGTGGAAGATTTTCAGGTTGATTTGGGGCTACATACCCTACCCTTGCGTGTGGATCAGACTGTTGACTGTTTCCCCAGGCATCACTGTAGTGATTGGTAACCTTAGTGGCCTATCTCTTTAGGGTCTTTACACAAGGTGACTATGGAGGGGAAAGTCTTCACGGTACCTGGAATCGACGTTGGCCAAACTCACTCGTGCTCCTTGGAGGGTATACCCATGATTATGTGTGGGAGCTTGCACCAGGGTGTAAGTGCGTTAAGCAGGTCGTCAATGTAACTTTTCCACCCGCTCTATCTCAGCCCCTTCTTACCTTGTTCCCGCGACGTTGCAATTCATCACCAACTAGTGAGCTCATTGTGAGAAGGTTTTGTTTGCATGCATTCTTACTATATTTTTAGCGTGTGCTGTTTGTTTTCCCTAGCAAACTCTAGGTTGGATATTTTTTTTAATGGAATCAGTTCTCGAAATCACCAATGAAGGAACCCCTTCTCTAGGGGAACCTTTTGTTTTTCCTTCTTATGGAAACATTGGACCTCCTCACATTGCTACTTTGAGCCTTCTAGGTATCACAATTGGATTACTAGTATGGTTGTTTTCTACTCAGGTAATCCTGAATGCAGTAAGTGCTTTGGTCGTAAGCACATCCCCCCAAGAACATCAACCTGTTGGCAGCCGTATTAATTCCTATCTTTTCCTTACAATCTGCCTACACAAGGGTTTTGAACCCTCAATACTCATCGCAACTTTTTTTTTAAAAATGACACCATTATCTTTCGCTTTTGCATATCGGCTTCTCGTTTTCGTTTTCACGACTGCAAGCGTGAAAACCCACAGTTAAAATTCATGTTGATTACATCAAAGGATTAATGATCATTTGGTTTATCATGAACCTACTTGAATTTTGTTACTACTCCTTGGTCTCAAGCACACCTTGATTTCATATGTACCAAACCACCACTCACTTTTCATTTGACTATTGTTAATATGGTTTCGATTTATAAATTCATTGATGCAATGGTTTATTTGACATATTGGTGTTTTTTTTAAATCGTGCATTTTCCATTGTTTATTTAACATTCGGATCGATTTTTGGATATGTATATCATGGTTTTCAATGGTTATGATTTTTATGTATCGAGGTGTCAGCCAGATATGATTTGTTTGCGTGGCCTCTATTTAATCCACCATCCTCGCACGCATGAGAATTAACGCTATGTTTTTCTTTTCGGGTTGCCTTTGCTTTGTGTTGGGAAAGCTCAGGGCAAATGGCTCTGTTTCTTTTCTGTCAAACCCTATCGCCGAATACCCTGTTGGTTTTGTGCTATTAGCTATGGCTCCTATAGTGTGAATCAAACCCAATGGTGTCCAAACTTTGCTGTTGTTTAATAATGCCAGAGAAGACTTCTTAGGCTGACCCCGTAATTGCCTCCCAGAGACACGTTTTTGCGTGAGCGATTCTGAGCAAACGGTTTTGAATTAGATCAAACCCTTGAAAAACTAGAACCGAAATGAGCCCTTTTACCTTCATCGCGGACAGTTTCCTCAGAAATTGGTTCATTACAGAGATATAGCTCATCCTTTAGAGGTCAAATTTCAAATTTTCTCTGTGGCTTAAAGGTGTGTTTTGATCTGGTTGCAAGTGTGAAACATTTGTGTCTTCTCCAGGCCTGTGCCTCAGAACCCCTTTCACACGTCCAACCTTGTGCCTTAGCCTTCTGTGAAACCTTGATCAATCCAAAGATTTTCAAGCATTCTGTCAGCAAGTTATAAGACCACAGGCTATGTTGTCTTTAAAAATGTAGAAGCAGCCACTGCCATTGTCAATTCAAAAATAGCTTGCTCAAAACGAATCCCTGAAACCAAGGTATGGTGTTTCAAAAGTGATTTTAAAATGATTTTGTTTTCTTTGAATTATCATAAAGGATTTATTTGCTAAATTGCATCTATTTCTATTATGATTGAATTGATACAATATGATTTTGTTTGTAAATAATAACTAGCTACAGAATCGTGAGATTCTGTAAGCTAGTTATCAAAATTCAAATTTGTTGATTTTACAATTAACATGCAATCTAATATCATGTATTCTTGTGCATTGACAGGTACACACAAATTTTAAAGGAGATTGGATCAACTGTGGCATCTTTGAACATGTTTTTCTTACATAATTTTGGATTGGGCTGTTAGTTTTAGATAGGAACAGGAATTTGGGAGATTGTATTCCCATAATTTTTGCAACAGCTTTTGATAATTTCCACAGGAATGTTTTGATCCTATGGCCTTTTTATATGTATCATTTTTGTAAACAAAGATCATCACTGCTGGGGAGAAGAGACTATGGATTGATGATTATTCAGACTCGAATGAAAGTGGATGTTTTGTACAGCTTTAGCTTCAATATATCATACTTTTGTTCAAGTTTTTGTGCATTTCAATTTGTAATCAAATTATTGACTACTTTAGATATCATAATTTGTTACAGGTTGATGTGATGGGATTTAAATAGTGTCCATATTTGATGTCTCTCATTTTATACACAATAATAAATCTATTTACATTTGATGATTAGAAGGTTGATCTTCTTCATTCGATGAACAGTAATACACAAATTTTCATACTCAGATTTATCCTAATATGATTATTTGTTAAATTATGAATTCTTGTTGCTATATGTCTCGCTTGTTCTGTCATTAGTATTCAAGCATCACTGCTTCCTGTTTACAAGAAGCATTTGGAAAATCTGGTGCGGGTTTCCCCCATCAAACAACGAAATCGAGTACTGTGCACAGGACAAATAGGAAACGCTATTACAGGTCAGTCTGTTAGTGTTATTTAATTAGTTTAGTTAATGTATAAATTTCTTATAATCTGAACACGTTTCACTGTTCATTTCTGTAGTTTAGATTTACAGTTAGGATTGTTATTTTATTGTTTAGCTTAGATAGCTATCATTTCATTTATTTTTCATAAAAGTTATAAAAATCAAAAAATACTAGCTTCGCTGACATAAGACAATTCATATATGATTTTGCAGATTTCAATCAAAATTTGCATTTTGTGAATATTGTACATATAACATAAATATAAATATATCTATGCACTGTATATTTAATAAGTAGAACTATTATTTTGTTAGCCAGTAAAACTGTAAATATATATTAGACTTGTATATAGGTTGCAGTAGCTATTTTTCACTTAGATTAGTTTCTTTAGCTTAGTTTTTTTTACTTTCCTAGGACTTAGATCGGCCAACGGAGCTGCTAAACCCGTCGGAGTGGATTAATCCAAACAGCTTGGGTTATTTAGACAACCCCGGACCGGATTCACTCCTCCAGTTGACGAGCGGTCAATTTCGCCCGTCAACACAACCTCATGTTGATCCTTCACCATCTTCACCAATAAGATCTTCTTCGCCTTCTTCAATTGCAAGGTCTTCTTCCATTTCATCTTATTCGTTGAGTGAAAGATCTCAAGCTAGTAACTTAGTGGATAAGAAGAAGAATAAACGAAAGAATAAGAAGAAGAAAAATAAGCAAGGATCCAAACTTCCAACCACTGTCAAACATGTTGGAAAACAACTAGTTACTGTTAATTGTGTTGGGAGTGTTGATGATGTCAAGATCACCCAAACAACCCGTAAGCCCAAGTACCCTTGCAGGATTTGTAGGGGTAGCCATCTTCTTAAGGATTTCCCTACTCTACCCAAGGTTATAGAAGTATGGTCTACACACCCTAACCAACCCATGTCATCAGCCTCTGAACAACATGTTGTTGACCTCCCGGCAACTAATCACAATACCGTTGGGAAGAATAAAAGTAGAGTCAAGTTATCGTGTATGTTATGTAAAGGGAGTCATCTAACTCACCTTTGCCCTCGTATGGACAAAGCATTGAAATTACTGGAAGACATGATTGTTTCAAAGCCTCAACTTCCAACTGCTTATCGTAAGTTTTCTCTCAACCCCCTTGTATTTGATGGAATGATCACTCTGGACCCGTCGTCGGTCAATCCGATTGATCATGTCGTCTGGTCACATCCTTAATTGAACTAGTTGAAAAAGTGGTTTATATGATACCATCCTTAGTCAATCCCACTCTCCCCTCAGAGAGTGAAACTAAAACGGTTGATTCGATCCCATCCCCGGTTGATCCCACTCTCCCGTTAGAGAGTGTCACCCAAGTGGTCAATCAGTTTCCACCTGTTGACCCCATTCTCTCCTTGGAGAATGCAACCCATGTGGTCAATCTGATCTCGTCATCGATCGATCCTACTCTCCCGCTAGAGAGTAAACCCGATACTACCCACATTTTTCTCGTTGATACAGACTCTGTCATGTCGGGGGGTATTCCTCCTTCTCCCGCGAAACCCCCTTCAAGTAATGAGGCCATCCTTTTTAATTGGGGTGTGCTAAATGGACCTCGTCTTCCCTCTCACATTCCTTTCCAGATTACAGTGCAAGTTTTTGGTCGAGACGTTCCTCAGACATTGATAGATGAAGGTGCGTCTGTTAGCATTTTGTCCTATTTTTCTTGGAAAGCTTTGGGTTGTCCTCAACTTTCCCCAGTTACGCATAATTTGTTAGCTTTTAACAGAAGAACCAGTCAACCTTTAGGGACCCTTCCTCAATTTCCTGTAACTTTGGGAGGGAAAACTGTCTTTATTGATGTCATGGTCGTCCAAGACCCCTTGGATTTTTCTTTAGTCCTTAGGCGAGATTATGTCTATGCCATGAAAGCTATTGTGTCTACTCTTTTTCATGTGATATCTTTCCCTTACGATGGACGGGTTGTGAATATTGATCAACTTTCATTCGTTGACCCTGCCTGGATTGCCTCCCTGAATGGTTCTTATATGCAGATGGTATCGCCCTCGCCACAGGTCAATTATGTGGTGTTGTCGCCCATGGCTTCAACTTCTGATGACTTAGATCTAGTAGTTGACATGGTGATCTCTTCGATAGGGTTGTTAGAGCCTGATCTCTTTACTCCTATCACAACCCTTGACATGGTGTCCTTCCAAAGTGTGTTTCTTCTTTCTAGTAAAGAACTCTTGGAATCCATGACCGAGTTTTTCCCCTTGACATGGTGTCCTTCCAAAGCATTGTCCTCTTGGAATCCATGATCAAGAAGACTCTGAGGATAGTTTTTGCGTCTCTAAGGAAACCTCATTAAAAAATGAAATAGAGGTCTTTGAGCATGATTTTCTAATTTCAAGCTCATTAAAAAATGAAACCAGTGTTGAACATGGTTTTCTGATTTCAAGATCATTAAAAAATGAAACCAGCGGTGAGCATGTTTTTCTGATTTCAACCTCGTTAAAAAATGAAACTAGTTATGAGGATAGTTCTTGTTTCTGTGTCAAGCTCGTTAAAAAATGAAACAGAGGTCTAGGGATTGAACCTGGATTCTCGAGCATAGTTCTTCTCTTGTGTTGAGCTCGTTAAAAAATGAAACAACTTCCCCCTCTCTATTTGAGTCAAGTCCTACGTATAATATTTGAAGCTTCATTTCATTCTCCTTTGCAGGTGGATGAAATGAAGCTTGGGCGGAATTTTCCTCGGCCTCTAGAATTCATGCTGAAGTTAAACCGCTAGCTTCTTAAGCTAGGGGCTAAGTACCAACCATGTGAATTCGTGAACCATGCGTTGGGAAGTCACAAGCATAGTTTTCTATGGTTCAAGCTTGTGTAAAAATGAAACCACTTATCTCAAGCATAGTTTCCTCTGGTTCAACCTTGTGCAAAAATGAAACCAGGTCCAAGCATAGTTTTGTTTTGTTTTAAATCTTGCATAAAAATGAAAACAACCCCGAGCTTAGTCTTTGTTCTTTCTCATGCTCGTAAATACATGAGAATAAGTTACCGAGCTTAGTATTTGTTCTTTCTCAAGCTTGTAAATCAATAAGAATGTAACTGAGTATACTTTTGTCATCTTTTTGTACTCATCATGGTAACACGAAAACAATGAAAATTAGGGAGTATCCTTTAAGCTCTTTTCACGCTCCATAAAATGAAAAAATTACTGAGCGATCTTGTTCTTTTCACGCTCGTAAAAGTATTTGAAGAAAACGTTCGATGGGCAATAGTTTATCACTTTTTCAGTCTCGTCGAACTAATTTATGAAAAAGGAACTGGGAGATTTCTCTTTAAGTGTTTTTTGGACTCTTAAAACATGAAAAAAAACCCGATTTTTCTATCTTTGGTCCCGTTAAACAAACATTGAAAGGCCCTTATGGGATCGAACCACTCCTTCCTAGGGTTTGTTAAACATACTCTAAGGGACTCATTTGAAGTATGAGCTTACATTTCAAGCATATGTTATCCTCCTCAAACTTGTGTAAAAATAAAGAAGTACTCGCCAAAAATGGTGGGGGAAAATTTGGGAAAGAAATGTGTCTAAACCTGTATTCTATGGAAGAGTCACCTTTGAACATGACACCCTTTCACTTGCTTTGTGTCTAGGTTGGAAAATCCTATTTTCTCTTGATCATACTCCTTTATAAGATTACAAATTGGTCTGTGATCCCTGTTGTTGAGTTAGTTTTTCCAAGACAGTTGCCGTGTTGTCAATATGTTCAAAGAGAAGTTCAACCCAGAAACCCTTCTGTTGTGTCGGCCATTTCTGCAGTCCTTAAGCCTTCTATTGCATCGGCCATCCCTGAGTCATTCCTGAATCATTTGTTACTCTGATCTACTTCAAATATTGTTACCTATTTTGTGTCATTGATGTGGGATACATTAAGGCCCTCCTGTGATGAATCTTTTTCTGTCGAATTCAACTCATTATCTAGGACTTAGACTTAGAAACTAATTGGTACCTTGGAACTTGCATGCCTCGATGGCAGGTTTCCTCTCTTTAGACAGTGGGTTTTCATTATTGACCCCTGATCGGAAGATTCCACCGAGTGTTCGAATTCGGCTCATTAATTCACATTCGTTGGATTGTACTAGTGTACCTTGGTAGTCATTGACATTAATGGTGATTTCCCTCACACTTGTTAATGGTATACACTTATGACCGGTAATCAAGTGGTTTCTACCATGTTCAACTTCGACACATGTATTTGCATGGTTAGATTCGTACTATAGAGTTGTGAAGATGAAGACCCTGGATATTTTCTGATAGATTAAGGTTGCGTTGGAGTATTTTCAGTTTGTACTGTTGCATAGATCCAAATTGTATGTCTCATGGATATGTTCAAATTTGAGTCTTTAACACATATATCCACAGTGTATTTTTGGTGGCTATGTTCAGATTTGAGTCATATTGGCATGGATCCATAGTGTGTGTTTAGTGGCCATGACCTATCTTACTTGACATGGATCTTCGCATGTCGACACTTATTATCTTAGTCATTTGTATTCTAAGTATGGGAATGCCTACCTTAGTGATGATATATTATTGTACTTTATTTCCTTGTTTGTTGGCAGGTTTCCGACAGACTATTCCTTGTTCCCTACACACACTCGACAAAGTATTTCAGCTATCACTCTGTTCTAACTTCATACTTTGGGGGGCTCTTTGTTACACATTATTTTCGTCATCCCTATGACCGTTAATGATGTAAACTTATATGTTTCCTTCAGAGGGGTCAGTGGCCTGAGTTCCTGAAGAAAGAAGGGAGAAGAACTTTTCCTGAGAAAATAAGTTTCATTCTCCTTTGTAAAAACCCTATTAAAGAGGATGTTCACAGGTTGCTATATAGGCAGGGTGTGAAAATGATTGATTTTCATAGGCTTCACCATAGCTAGGTCATGAAGTGTTCATAGGTTGCTATATAGGCAGGGTGCGAAAATGCTCATACGTGGGAAAAACGAACATCTTCTCGATGCTTCTAGAAGGAGAAACTTCCATGGTGAGGTGGCATCTGAATGGTTTGGATCTTACTCGCTTTCATGATTTAGTGGGATCATCCTAACCTCCTCATCTTATCCTCTTCAACTTATAAAAGGAGAGGAGCACTCATGGAGAAAGTTAGCTTTTGGGATTAGCTTGGATTGGATTGAGCTTTGGAGATTGTTAGCTTGGCTAGATGACCCATTTTGTCAAGATAGATTGTGAATATTATCAGATCTATGCTCTCATATTTCTTGGAGTGGAAGTGTGTGGGGAACGAAGGACAGTTAGAAGGGACCTTACGACATCAAGGCCATGGTTGTAATCTATCTTTCACATTTAATATGATACAATAATATGATTCTTTCCTATAAAGCTTGTTGTGCTTTATTGTACGATTCCTTGATCACATACATAGGTTTATATTGAGTTTATTCTATTACTATCACTTTGGTTGGTTGAATTCTTTTGTAGGTTCATCATTGTATGAGCATTGGAACCGAGCTAAGATGTCGATGGAAAGAGGAAGCATTGTTTAAATGGTATGTCACCTATCCCTCTTTAGTTAGTAAATTCAATATCTAAAACTTAAGGAAAGCGTCATGTTCTGGTGTGTTTTGTTCTAGATCTAGGTGGATCTAGGGAGAACAGTTAGTGTATGAACCTACTGATTTATCCAATAACACACATACTTCACCATAGAGCACGCTCCTATAAAATCTAAGCTATCAATAAGAAATCCAATGGATAAAGGGGGCCTTTTGAAAAAAAAACCTTGGGGGATGTCAAGTCCCCAATACCTGGTTAGTGAAGGTATGAGAGACAATCACAATAACCCACATGTAACAACCCTTATTAGTGAAACTACCCTCGTGAAGACATGCACTCTCTAAGGGAACTAAAACAGAGGTTCGACATCTACAGCAGGTACCACACATACTTCCCACCTACATTCACCTTGTGTATATGCCATAGGAATGGCCAATAAGGATACCACTTCGCAATCGATGACCAGTCCAAGAAAAGTCATGGGTAAGGACCACATGTATGGGGAGGGAAACTAAGCCCAAATATTTAAGAAGCATTGTCCCCCTAGAGAGGATTGACACTTTTGAAATCATTGTACACATAGTATTCCAATGGACACCAAAATAATTGAAGACGGGACATCACCCCACTTTATCTAGTGTGACCTCATGCTTGACTCCCGTGTTAGAGGAGATTTCCTGACAAGCACTCCTTACTACTAACATATTTTAACACTCACTAATGATTCCTAGTTTTGGTTTTATGTCCTTGGGGAATTTACTCTCCAACCCTACACCAAGGCCCTAAATCCTATTGTAATGTTGGTTTACTAGTAAGAAAAAATTCTAATGAATTTTAATTTATAAGATCTTTTATTTTCAAGTTATTGATTACGCAAGGGTAACAGATTGAAACTTTAGTGTTTTTTTATGAAAAATTCCAATCCAAAATAAAATAAAAGAATGTATGCAAAAGAATGCACTTTTTCTTTCAATGAACACTATCTAAAGGAAAGGATAAACCATTTCTACTTTCAAGTTTTATAACCAAAAAAAACAACCTCACACTCTCTCATTAATCATTCCAAACGGACAAATCAATTTGAATGAAATCCTCAAAGGATAAACACACCAATGCAATCTTCAAACTAGATACTCAAATGCTCTACCCTATCATGCTTACAAAACACAAAACTATTCTTCATCTAAAAAAGATAATCATATACAAATCACATCGGGAAAACATAAAGTTCATGGTTGTATGATATTGGTAGTGATGCTAAGAAGCACACCCCAATGTCTATATGTGAATCAAAAACCCAAAACCTTAATAAAAAACTAGTAATGGCATGTAAATTCTCCAAGCACAACCAAACTAAATGTAAAGGGATCTACAACACACTATTAGATATAAAAATACCCGCTACAGGTGCTTCCCAAGTCACTGTTCACCAGAAAACAAACTCAAGAAAGAAAGCAAGATAAAAAATTCACTAAACACCTCAAAATCACTTGGAAACTCAAACAACAAATAAGAGGCTTATCTAGGGGTCAAATCAACGCCAACAAATCATTAACAATCTCACATACCCAACCCATACACATATATATGAGAGGAAAACATCTCATAAACCCAAAAACGCACCTACGAGAGACAGTCATGCCATGTCAATAGTGAAAGGGGTGACTGGTAGAGAGGTAGTCACAACCTGCTAGTGCATCAATGTGTGGCCAGTTTGTTTGGTTCTCAAAGACTAGGTTAGACCATGCCAGAAAATTGGGTAAAAATCCCAGATCTAACATATCTAAGGGATATAACCACCTAGTGAATGATGAAAAAGGTAAATATATACATATAGCTTTCAAAGACCAAAATATCAAAGGAAATTACAAATATAAAGAAGAATCAAAGATTCATCCTCAATGGAATTTCTAGTTTTGTTATGGAAAAATTCCCCATACAGACCGGTGAGCACTCCCTCGAATCTACCTGTGGTCCAAGATACATTATATGTTATATAAAAATAACCTGTTCCACTGGATATACTATATTTGATCCTAAATTATTCCATGAGAAGGAGATAGAATGTTTCAGACTCGTTTCTCCGCAGTTGTCCCTGCGTATTCTCGGTTGATGCATCTCCATAGGTCCAACTGTTGATACTAAGAGGGGGGTGAATCAATATCAAGTACAATTTAAAACATTTTTCAACTTATACTTAAACCATTCAATTATATCCAATGAGAAATGAACAATAGTATAAGAGTTACACCAATACACCACAATACAACATCACAATATATGAGAAATAATCAATAGTTATTGTTCAAGGAAAGTAATGACTTCCAAAGGTAGCTACAGCTTCCAAATGTAAAGGGAGGGATAAAACTCCAAGAGGAAGATACAATCCTCCAATATCAAGAGAGAGTTGAACTCTCCATCCTTTCCCCTTCCTTCCACCCAAGAATATACGAGAGATAATAAAACTTTACATTAAATCATCACCATCAACCAATCATCACATAGAACCTGATAATGCTTCCTGAGACTTCTTCAATTTATGCAATTCTTCAATTCTTGGAGTACTCTGATCCTATAGATAATATTACTCAATTTATTCTCTTAAACTCCTCCAAGTTTCACTCCTTGAATCCTCCCCAAAAAGAAGTTATAGAGAGAATGGTAGACCTTGTTCAATTCTTGTTTATTCAAGAGACCGAACTTGTACAGAATTCCCCGTGCTCAATAGTTAACATCAGATTATGAAACTCTCACACAAGAAACTACAGTCTGTACTCTTTCCAATGAAATTTTTCCCACATCATTTGGATTCTCGATGAAGAAGTTATGACTGTTTTACTCGGAACACCTGTTTATTGACTAGCTTCAGGACTAGTCACAAACCCTTAGAACACATCACCAAAAGACTTCATCCTCCCTTGAAATCTGGCCTTCTTTACTTCTGATTTCCTCTTAAATTCAACTTGTGTATCAAATGAATGTATAACGATATTTATTTATACCATTTATGTCACTTCCTTTTAACATTAGGGCCGACCTGACAATTTCTTATTTTGTAATTATTTTCTTTAATTATCTCCAGGGCCTACATGTACTTCCTTCTTCAATTCACCTTTTAATCTTCAAAAATTCATTTCTCCTCAACCATGAGGATCCACGTGATGTGAAACATACCACCAGAAACAAAATTATGTATACTATCCATCCATGGGTCTTGTATCTACATGTGCATTTTCCTCCATGTCCAAATACCTTCATCAATCTTGTGGTCCAAAACCCATGACTAGGGTTGACATCAATGACAACAACCAATATTCCAACAATCTCCCCCTTTGTCATTGATGGCAACACTCATGCTCCCCCTATCATCATGATCCCAATTTCTCTCCCCCTTTGACATCAATGGCAAAGGGTAGGGCTTCTCCCCCTGAGTTTAATGGCAAAATGACACAGGCGCGCCCTCAAGGAACATCTGCTCACAAGATCTTCCTCCTTCCTCGGCTCGAAGAACTGAAAGGTTCTTCTATTTCCTTATCGGGAAATTTTCACCCACAACAAGTCTCTCACGGGATCTCCCTTTCTTCTATCGGGAAATCGGACTTCGCGATTTCGCTAGTCCTGTGGTAAATCAATGCTGGCCTTTTACTTTGTTATCGGGGTTCCTCCTATCGGGATTTCGGCACTTGCGATGTCCAAACAACTCATTTTACCGATCCCCGATCCCCGATACGCTCCCCTGCTGCCTTAGCCTCCCGGGCTAAGCCTTTAGTCCACACGACCTTCCCTTATATGACCGCGGTCATATACCTTATCGGGATTCAGGGTTTCGAGTGTTGAAATGTAACAAATCTCTCTCCCACAGAATCCCCGATCTTCCGACTCGCGGATTCCCTATATGAAGTCACTAGGACGCCCTTCCATCGTAACCAAAATCAATGACGGTGAACAGTCACTGAGATCAACGACTCCAGATCTCCCTCAGGGTTTCGCGACTTCAATTGTCGAAATGCTTTGGCCTTCGATTTCCCCAATTTCACGAATGTCGATTCTCCGACAATTGACTTTTCCTTTCGGGGAATTTCACGATGGCTTCAATCTCACCCACGTGTCCTCAAGGATGGACGGTTCTCATATGCTTCGGGGTTTTCACTCTGGCAATTCCCGATTCCCTTGTTACGACGGGACAACGTCAGCTGGGCCCCACATGGAGCTCTCCTCTTGTCGGAAAATTGGACTTTGCGGTTTCAAATTGCGAGAGTATCCTATCCTCAGGACCTTCGAAACACTGATCCCCAACTCTCTTCGGATTTCTGACACGTGTCCCAAGTGATGGACGATTCAGGTCAACCCTTGAGTTTCGCCACTTTACAAAACCATGAACACTCACTTACCTGAACTTCGATGACCACATCCTCGATCTAGACGACCACACAACACACGTCCTCCCTGAGATCCTACGGCTATGATCCTTTCACCGTTTCGGGGTTCAATAGGTCTCGGACTCTTGTCTTCTGAAGCTCTGAAATGCCAATGGACTCTTGATCCCTTCCACCTGTCCCAACAGATGGACGGCTCTGAACTCGTCAGGATTTTCACGATGGATTTCCCCGACTTCTTATCCACGGTACTTCTGATTTCTCGAACCCCGACGCCTCGATATCTTGATGCCTCTCGGGGTTCCTACTCTTCTCACGAGGGTTTAAACCCTGTGCAACTCCTATCAGATCAGACGGCTGATGGGTAATTGATCAACGATCCAACAGCTCACGACCCCTAGAGATTGGACTCCGAACGCAGCCGTAACCTCCTCGCTTCTTTGGAAGATCCAACAGCTGACGGGATTTTGCAAATCTTTTCCACAAGATTCTAACCATCGATCTCTTCCTCTTTGATGCTTTCTATGGGTGAACCTAGTATTCCTCTGTGAAAACTGGTCCTCCTGCGCGTAACTTTGCAGCGCCTGTTCAAACAGTCCATGACACAGACTCCCTATGCTTCTCTTCGACGAGCTTGAAAGCCTTGTCCTTCCTGAGCTTCACACAATTCTGAGTCTTCGAGAAGACCCCTGCGCGCACTCCTTGCGGAAATCCTCAAACACTTCCAAGTGTTGAGTTCTTTCGACTCTGCGCACACCTCCAGCAGCAGTCCTTCAATGCTTCACTCAGATTCACAACTGAGACTTTCCTTAGTCTGCGCACTCCTTGCATGGCTCCTATAACCCAATTTCACTTCTGGGTGAACGAGAACAAGAGTTAAACTATCTGAGCCTTCTGTCAACGCACTCCTTGTGGATGACTTCAACTGCACTCCTTGTAGGAATCCTTGCTCAGATAGAGAAAGAATTGAAACTCATTTCTTCTACTTCCTTTCTCAGATTTCAAACACTCAGCAAGAAATCATTCATACATAGCATGTAAAGCAAATGAATAACAGGAAGTAAATACTCATGAGCATAGCATTCGGCATACATACACAGAGAACAAACACAAAACCATGGATTTGAATTAAACTCTTCTATTAATTCAAGCTCTATACATAGGTGTTCTTCCACAACTCTCTGCTTCTCTTCTCAATGCTCAGGATTATATTATAATGCACAATGAGGGTGTCTATATCTTGTTTCCCTCTTTCTTTCTAAAACTGTCTAATCTAATATTAAATTCTATCTACCTATTTCATCTCAACATAAATGCCTCTATCTACTTCAGACGAGAGCGAGACGCTCAAGGTCTGATTACAATATAAAAGTACACCTCTCTTTAATATCACATTTAAGGTTGGCGCATTATCTTCGAGACAATTTCAAAACTTGTGCTGGTTTTGTCCAGTTGTTCACTTGCATTCCGCGTTGGCTCGCTTGCTGTGAGAGATGCTCCTGCATCATACTCCCTCGCTTGAAAACTTTCATGGGCTCCTGTCCATGAGCTCCTGCACAGTCTGTCCATGCTTCAGAATCTCCACTTCAGTCTCCCAACTGGCATATTCAATTGGATGGCTCTTCCACTTGACAAAATATTCAAAATATTCTTTCCTTCTGGTCTTCTTACCCACTCGTTTATCCAGTATTTGCTCCATCTGTGGCTTCTCTGCAACTGGCATCTGCTTCTGCCACTGAACCTCTGACTATTCATCACTTGTTCCTGCTTCCCCAGCTTTGTATGGGTACAAATCTGAGACATTGAATATCAAAGAAATTTTGATCCCATCAAGTAATTCAATCTCATAAGCATTTTCTCCCATTTTCTTCAAGACCTTGCATGGTCTGATTTTCTTCATCTTCAATTTATTGTATGTTCCTCTTGGGAACCTTTCTCTTCTCAAATGTGCCAGAACCAAGTCACCAACCTCAAACTGAAGTTGTCTTTTATGCTGATTGACTCTTTGTTTGTACTCCTGACTTGAATTCTACAGTCGCTCCTTCACCCGGCTGTGAAGTTCCTTCACCGCCTCTATGAAATCTTCTGCACTAGCGCTCCTAGTTGCATTCTGTTCTGAATCCCTCAATTCATAAATTCCCCTTGGCTGCATGCCATAAACAATCTGAAATGGACTCTGCCCTGTACTCATGTTCACTGAGTCGTTATATGCAAACTTTGCCTGCTGCAATACATTGTCCCAACTGCTGTGGTGCTCTGTCACCAAGCTTCTCAGCAAATCTCCTATACTTTTTTTTATCGCTTCTGTCTTTCCATCTGTCTGAGGATGATAAGCCGAACTAAATAACAAGTTAGTTCCCAGCTTCTTCCATAAGGTTCTCCAGAAATTCCCTATGAACTTTGTATTTCTGTCCGAAACTATACTCCTTGGTAAGCCGTGAAGTCGAATGACTTCTTTGAAAAACAGGTTCGCGATGTGAGTCACGTCACTAGTTTTCTGACATGGGATAAAGTGTGCCATCTTGGAAAATCTATCCACCACCACAAAGATTGAATCACAACCTCTTTGTGTTCTTGGCAGTCCCAATAGAAAATCCATGCTAATCGCATCCCACGGCCTTTCAGGTATGGGAAATGGTTGATAGAAACCCGCATTCTGATTCCTCCCCTTCAAATGTTGGCAAATCCTGCATCTATCCACAAATCTCTTGACCTCAGCTCGCATTCTCGGCCAAAAGTATGACTCACTCAGCTTTGTGAATGTCTTGTCATGACCGAAGTGTCCGACCAATCCTCCACTGTGTTTTTACTTCAGCAGATTCTCCCTCATGGAGCAATTTGGAATACATAGTTGATTGCCCTTAAACAACAACCCTTCCTGGATCATGTATTCGGCCCATTTGCTGCTATCTCTGAGAACTAGATTCTCAGCTGCTTCATACGCTTCCTTAAATTCTGGATCATCTGCGTACATGTCTCTGAGATCATCAAAACCTAATGTCTTGACTTTGAACTCCTGCAACAACAAACACTTCCTGCTCAAAGCATCAGCAACTTTGTTAGTAGTACCAGAAATATGTTTAATCACAAATGTAAAATTCTGCATGTATTCAACCCACTTAACATGCCTTTGATTCAACTTCTCCTGTTGAGTCACAAACTGTAATGCATGGTTATCACTGTATAGGATAAATTCTTTCGGAATCAAATAATGCCTCCACTTCTTCAATGCATGTATGATGGCATAAAACTCCTTATCATATGTGGAATACTTCACTTTCACCTCATTCAGCTTCTCGCTGAAATATGCAATTGGCCCGTCATCCTAACTCAAGACCGCTCCTATCGCAAATCCGCTTGCATCACATTTTACCTGAAATGTCTTTTGGAAATCTGGTAACACCAAAATTGGTTGTTCTATGATATTTCGTTTCAATAGATTAGAACTCTTCTCAGCCTCTTCTGTCCAGTGAAAATATTTGTGTCGTTTCTTCACTGTATCCATCATCGTTGCGCTAATTCCACTGAAATTCCTAATGAACTTTCGGTAGAAACTAGCCAATCCATGAAAGCTTCTCAACTCAAATATGTTCTTCAGTGATGGCCAATTTTTTATTACCTCCACCTTATCTGGATCCATCCTCAACTCATTTACCGAAATAAAAAACCCCAAATAAATGAGCTCTGTCTTCATGAATGAGGATTTCTTTATGTTTATCAGCAACTTCTCTTACTGTAATCTCTTCATCACAATGGCCAAATGCTTCATATGTTCAGCTTCCGTTTTACTGAAAATCAGTATATCATCCAGATATACGATAACAAATTTTCCGATGAAATCTTTCAGTACTTCATTCATCAACCTCATAAAGGTACTTGGCGCATTTTTTAAGCCAAACGACATAACAATCCATTCATACAAACCCTCGTTTGTCTTGAATGTTGTTTTCCATTCATCACCTTCTCTCATGCGAATCTGATGATAACTGCTTTTCAAATCAATCTTTGAAAAGAATTTTTCTCCACTTAAGCAATCCATCAAATCATCCATTCTTGGCAATGGGAATCTATACCTGATAGTTATCTTATTAATCGCCCTTGAATCAATGCACATCCTCCAGCCTCTGTCTTTATTCGAACTGAGTACTGTCGGAACAACACACAGACTCAAGCTTTCTCTAACGAAACCTTTGTCCAATAGCTCTTGGACTTTCCTTTTAACTTCTTCATTCTCCTGCGGCGTCAATCTATACGCAACTTTGTTTGGCAAACCGGCTCTTGGTATTAGATCGATATGGTGGCTCACACTTCTGATCGGTGCCAACGAACGAGGTAGTTTGCCCACTACAATATCAACGAACTCTTCCAGCAGTCCCTGAACTTCTTCTGGTAAATCATCCACTCTTGTGCTAGTCAGAACAATCTTCGATTTTCTGACCACAATGAACTATGGATCCTCCTTCTTCTTAACCTCGGTAAGGAGTTCCTTCCCACTCATGAGAAGTACTATGTTTCTTACTTCCGGCTTCACTTCCTTATCTTTAATCGGAAGAAACATGTGTGTCCTCCCATCCTTCTCTAGGGTATATGTATTCATCCTCCCATCATGAATCACATTCCTATCATATTGCCACGGTCTACCCAGCAATAGATGACAAACATCCATAGGAATAACATCACATAAAGTCTTATCATTATATCCTCCTATCTTAAATTCAACTAAACACTGTTTGGTGACATTTACCTGATGTCCTTTTTGTAGCCACAAAACTTTATATGGACTTGGATGATTAGTCATCTCCAGCTCCAGCTTTTCTACCATCTCGGTTGAAACGAGATTATCAGTGCTACCGCTGTCCATAATGACCTTGCATGCCCAACCCTTGGTCTTGCAAGTTGTTTTGAAAAGTCTAGTCCTTTGGACTGAACTTTCCACTTCTTTCTCTGGTGGCAAAAGGACTTTTCGCATCATCAACGATCTTCCACCTTCAACATCTTCTGCCTCAACATCTCGCCTCTGTGCTTCAGCGATGTGAGCTTCTCCAGGTTCTTTCTTTTTCTCTGGACACTCATAAGACTTGTGCTCATTCTTTCCACATGTGAAGCATGTGATTACTCCACCTCTTCCTCTTCCTCTACCTCTAGTACGAGGAAAAGTGTTGTTATCAACATAATCTCCTCTCTGCTCATTATGTTGTCCTCTCTGTTCATCATATTGCTGCCCTCGCTGTGAGGTTCCACCTCTCTCTGTCCAAGTCTTAGGTTTCTTCTAGTCGTCCCTGAGCTTCTGGGTTCTTTCCTAGGCAACTGATTTGCCTCTGGGCTAACTTCTGCCTCTGACCCTCTGACTCTGCTTTCGGCTCAGCTTCTCTTACACTTTCAAAGCCATTTGATAAGCATCCTCCACCATTCAGATGGTTTTTATGCTCATTTCATCCTGAATCTCAGATCTCAGTCCATTCATATACCTGGCCACCTTTTTGTCATTGCTTTCGCGATCACCTGCCCTGATATTCAACCTGTAAAATTCCTCAGTATATTCATGTTGATACTGAGAGGGGGGTGAATCAGTATCTAGTACAATTTAAAAACCTTTTTCAACTTATACTTAAACCATTCAATTATATCCAATGAGCAATAAACAATAGTATAAGATTTACGCCAATACACCACAATACACCATGCACAATATATGAGAAATAATCAATAGTTTTTGTTCAAGGGAAGTAATGACTTCCAAAGGTAGCTACAGCTTCCAAATGTAAAGGGAGGGATAAACCTCCAAGAAGAAGATACAATCCTCCAATATCAATAGAGATTTGAACTCTCTATCCTTGCCCCTTCTTTCCACCCAAGAATATATGAGAGATAATAAAACTTTACATTAAATCATCACCATCAACCAATCATCACATAGAACCTGATAATGCTTTCTGAGACTTCTTCAATTTCTGCAATTATTCAATTCTTGGAGTACTCTGATCCTGTAGATAATGTTACTCAAGGTATTCTCTGAAACTCCTCTAATTTCCACTCCTTGAATCCTCCCCAAAAAGAGGTTATAGAAAGAATGGTAGACTTTATTCAATTCTGGTCTGTTCAGAAGACCCAACTTGTACAGCATGCCCCGCGCTCAATATTTAACATCTGATTCTGAAAATCGCACACAAGAAA